>CALNHX010000344.1:0-363064 GCA_940337035.1 Agriotes lineatus
CATTCTGTGTGAAGTATTTCAAAGAGACCACCTCAGTAGATTCCGAACTTTTGAAACAATTTCCAAATATTATGGCTGGATCCCCGAAGAAGATTGTTTGCGATAGCTGCCACTTATATATTTCTGGGCCAACAGCCTGAATGGGAAATCAACAAATATCGCAACTTATTTTTTGCTGCCATAGCAAAAAAGAAAATTGATAACACAAAAACTTCGTGGGACAACTATACTGTAACACTAGACACCCTTGATATAAGTTCTACCCAAATAAAAAATGACATGAATGAGTGGGTTAAGAACAGGACTGGGGCTATATCAACAAAACTTGGAGGTATGAGAGCTCCAAAGGATATGCAAATAGCATATGACCTTCTTGTGGTATCTAAATATCTAGATGATAACTTGTTATTTAGAAAGATCTCTTAAGTGACGAATCTATATCTGGAAAAGGTGACCCTATATGGAATGGTATACGAGGATACAGTCAACTTATTTTAGAAAACACCGGGATGACTTCATTTAAGGCAGGTCGGGAAATGGCAGAAGAAGTGGGGCCAGAAGCAGCACCAGAAGTGGGGCCAGAAGCAGCACCAGAAGTGGGACCAGAATCGGCACCAGAAGTGGGGCCAGAAGCAGCACCAGAAATGGGACCAGATTGTCGTTTACTTAAGTAATTTACTTAAGTCGTTTACTTAAGTCGTTTACTTAAGTCGTTTACTTAAGTCGTTTACTTAAGTCGTTTACTTAAGTCGTTTACTTAAGTCGTTTACTTAAATTCCATAATCCCAATAAAAACTGGCCAGGAAATTTGTTTCAATATGTTGGATGATAGATGAATTAGGGTGAAGATGGAGGCTATAATTGTCTATAATGATTATGTCTTAGACTATTACACATCTGCATATGATGTCCATTCCAATTTTTTCTCTAACTGTAAGACAGTGGGTCATTGCAATTCCAATGGTTGCAAGAGGGATTATAATCTGAACATAGTTAGAGAAGAATTCCACAGTGTTTACCCAAAAAAATTCCCCATCACTGTAAGATCCAATAATGCTTCCATTTCTGAGGATTGTTGACACGCACTAGAAAACTCCACAGTACAAGAGCTGTCAAAACGGGTACTCACGTATAAAAGCAGATTTCCTGGAGCAAAGGCTTGTTCGATAAAATAATATCCTACCTTCCAGCAGATGTAACTCTGTCAATAAAGGATGCAAAAGCTAATGTAAATGATCTCACTGTAGAATCTTTTGAAACAAGAAGATTCAGATTTGGAGCAGCTCAGTCTGACGCATTAATCCACGTGATAACTCGCCTTGCAAGTTCCAATGATATGGATATAACATATTCAAAAAGAGATTAATAGAACCTGATTTAGACGAAGTCATTGCAGAAGAGTCTATACCATTTTGTGTTAAATATTTTCAAGAGACAACTTCAGTTGATCTAGAGTTGGCCAGACAATATCCTCAGATAATGGCTGGAACTCCTAAAGTAATTGTATGTGCCACAAAGGAAAAGGCTCATGCCTTGAAGGAGGACACCAAGGGAAACACCTCTGGTGATACAGGGATTTCATGGATTGATTCTTTGATTAAAGATAGGCCAGTGAAGGAGCCAACTCCTGCAGAAAAGACACCTGACGAATTGGTTATCCCTGAGGAATATATCTCCGCTATAAAGGATATACAAACTCCATCGGTAGTTCTTCCTGATCCTGACGAAACGTCTTTACATCCAAACGCGACTAGGCAAGAGATCGATGCTCTAAAATCTCTGTATAGCACCTTAAGAATCTCAACCACTCCACTTAAGGAAAAGAGAGATGAAGTGGTTATTCCAGAGATTGAACCACAATCAGAGGAATCATATACTCAGGGAGAGGAAAATCAATCTGAGGAAGAGCCATCTGTTAAGGAGTATCTCAACCTTCTTCATGATACACATGGTGAATTCTATCCTCAAGATATTACAAAGAGGTTTCTTGCAGCCCAAAACATTCATGCTATGAGACAGAACACATTTCAGTCCACTGCTCTTGCTGGAAAAATTGACAACATGACAGGTGCAATCACAAAATATACAGACACTCTGAACCACTCGATTCAGATGAGCAAAAATGCAGCTGATGAAGTAGGTACTTTAAGCAAAAGGTTTACAGAGTTAAGCAATGGAATATCTGCCCTTATCTCCCAGATGGCTGTTCAAGAGAAAAAGTCTATTCTCAAGCCTCAAGAGCTAAGTGGTGTTTCTCAGAGTGTTGCACCTGTGCCTGTAAAGAACATCCTTGACACTCTCCCGGAACAGGGGCCTCACACAGTTCCGGAACACCGAAGAAGGTGTCAACTCTAATTCCAGAGGGAACACCTGAGGGATCAAAAGCGGGATCAGGAACAAGGAACCAGCACTATTGAATCGACTTCCCAGATGAATCAAGGCTGAAGGATCCCAAATACAAACCACCAAAAGACATAGGCTTGTATAAGAGAAACCTCAATCATCTAAAGAGGACTGATGCGCTTCAACTCAGTATAGGCTTTTCACAGTGGGAAGTGGTCAAAGATCAGGTTCCTCTCGGAAAGATTTTAGAGTTTTCAGATAGGATTTGCAGGTGATTCAGAGAAGGCACTGTTCATCTCAGATCTTCTTCAATGCGATCCAAAAGAGAGGGCTAAGCTGGTCCTTCGGGAATATCCATCTTTCAGGTCGGTTCCTGCTGAGAGATTGGTGGAGATGCTCACCCTTCGTACAGACGTCCATAATCTAATCATCAAGTATGAATATATTACAAGGGGAGGCCGGTACTACGTAAAAGCTAAGCCTGAAGACTACAAAACTAATGTCTTAATGTTTCAAAACACTAACAACAGCAAACGCCCATAGTGTTAAAATCATACTAATTTCCACTCTGTTTGACTGTATCTCCTTTATAATTATAACCTGATTAGAAATACATCAGGAACAGAGAGATATTGATAAGTGGGCGGATGTTTATTTATTGGATAATAAAGATTACACTACAGAATTCCCAGTTCTTAATCAGGCACAAGCAATAACTACCGTAAAATTCAAATTTGATTGCACAGTGTTTGTTTGACACCACAAGCTCGACTGGATCTCCACTCCAGGTCAAATCAGATCTGGTGAAGATTCTACGTAACCACCCCACTGAAATAACTCTCAATAAAGCTTTACTTAGAAGCACTTTTGACATTCTGGTCCTGAAAATTAGATCATTACATCACCTTTACAGTAAAGTTCAATTTAACCAGAAAGGCTTAATTGCTTTTTGTGCAAGAAATGGGATTAGTTTAGAGAAGGTGGTTAGGACTAGTGAAGTACTGCCCACTTTAGATACTCTTAGTGATGAAAGAACGATAACAATTGGATCAACTCTTATGGATTGCAGATTGAAAGCCCTTCAGGAAATAACCCGACATCCAGGTGCATTAATTCCCGCTGAACAAGCAGTATCATTGGACGACACAAACCTGATCATATCACATTATGTAAATCTAGCCCTTGTCCTTTTAACCCCGGATGAATATCAAACTGTTATTTCTGATCTTAAAGAAAAGATTAGAGATGGTAAAGTTCTGTTGTACACATACACTGATGATGAAGCCCGGGCTCTAGCTAGAGGGAGACTTGACACAACAACAGTATTAACCAAGGGTTTTCTTGCACTTGCAAGTGTATCAAAAGCAGGGTCAAAACCTGAGCATATAAAACCATGGCAAGATAAAAGGTTATCTGCCTTATTTGCAAGACTTAATGCGGTATATACTGTAAACCCTGTAGAATATTCTCATGATTTAGTGATAGTCGTGAAGTATTTAGATGAGACACTACATGTTCGTAAAGCCATATATCCTGCTTTTCTGTATTCCACATCTCCATCAACAGATCCTTACATGGGAGCTTTACGGTCACAGCTCCAAATGGTTCTATCAGATGTGGGGATGACTTCCTTCAATTTAAGTCATTCATTTGCCACCATGTGTGAGACAGAGGCACATACATTACGTGTAATCGTAGATGAGTCTATATATGTGTTAAACCAAAACTGGAAAATCTTCTCCTTCCTTCCTATCTTGGGCTTGTTGTAGAACTCTAACGAATGATTTGTTTATTAACTTTCGAATGCGTGATAGAACGAATTATTGTGCGCGACCGAGAAAAATTGTTGAAGCCATAGGTATAGTGTATATTATATGGGATACTGGCGCAAGAGATTCATTTCAAAATGCAGTTGTTAATTCAACATTTAATTGTGAAATTGATTTGGCTGGTGGATGTATTCCCCATGTTATATTTGGACCTCAACATAGAGTGAAGTTTGCAGATAATGACTTTAAAGTGAGAGCATTGACATCTGGAAGCGAAGTTCGTGTTCATAATTTAGACGAGGGCACGATAACTCTTCATCAATATGATGAGTATGAGTCAGCATTTGATATGGTTATTGATGGGCATGCAGCAGTCCAGGTGAATAACGAAACTCGGCGTGGATAGAATCGATCTGTTGGTAAAGGTAACCAATCCAAATTTGTTCTTGGAGGATGAGATTGATAGAACACTTGGGCATACTATACGGTATTTCCGTATTAGCCCGCGTCAGCTATACGATCTTGGTGTCATATCACTGTCTACTTTGCACTCCAATAGAGATAAAAGGCTCTACTGTGTGTGTGGTAAGAAGGAAACAACCCTTATTGCTGCCGAGTGGAAAGGAAAGAAGGTGTCTGGAGTAAAGTTGCATGGATGCTGCTTAACCACATGGCTATTGAAACACAAAGCCATAGTGAGATTCATTCCAGATAAAGCAAAAGACGCCGACCAGGAATACGCTTACTTTAAGCAGACATTTGACTTCGACGAGTTAAAGTCTTAAGTATAAGATATTTTCTTATATTCTCGAGTACTTGATAGCTTGTTGATAATTTCTATTTACCTAATCAAATGAGAAACATGACCGGTTTTAGCTTTCTGTACTGGATATCTGTATTACTCCTTTGGATAGAAGTATCTGCCGAAGAATTATGTCCTTTACTCACAGTACATAATGGAATTATTCAAATACGACCCTCAAGCTCCTGCACTTTATCTCTATTCAATACAACAGTTACAAAAAAGGGACACTATGGAACAGTACCAGGGTTCTGGTATGGGTTAATTGTATATGAGTGTAAAAACTGTACCGGAGTATTACCTAGCCTTATCGGAGAGTGCACAGGCTGTCTTGCCTGCTATCATGATAAGTCAATCATCAAATGCTCTTCTTTATCAAATCTCTTAATTTTTTCTCTTGGTCTATTATTCGGGTGTACCCTCGTTGCTATCTTCGGCTTTGTTTATGTTAAATTTAGCAATCCCATAAATCGTACTGCATCTAGATTCAACTGTCTTAAGTTAATGGCAGCTCATAAACATATTGCCCAGAATTTGGCAGTTGAGAATGCAGCCATGTTGGCGGAGAGCATAGTTGCAGAACTCTACGCCACCTTTTACCATGGCCTCGGTATAACAACACTGCCGAATGTCCCGGATTATGACTGGGACCATGTTCTGGGAGGTTGGTCAATTTACCCCGGAGACAGGTTGGCCCGTGGGAGTCGAGTGGCTCTCCAACAGTGTAGTACTCAGAATGAGGATCAAGTTAAGGGGCGTCGCAGACTTGTCGGATATAATTTCAGTGCTTTATCAGCATGGGCACGACCTATTACATCTTTAGTCAAAACGGATGAAACGGCAAGCAGATTTGACAACTCTGGCATGATGCGAGTATGGCTTCAAGCGATACCGGACCATTTTGTTGAGCTGTATCATATAACTACTATGGAATCGATCATGCGCATTTGTGTGTATGTTAACCTGATATTGACATACGAAACAAAGTTGTTTTACGACTCCGCATACGGGCTTGGCAATCATGTCCATATGTTGGCAATGGCGACTGCTGGACACTTTGCTTTGATATTTTCATTGACAAACCTGAGCCTTGCGGCTTGGACAGGGTTTGATACCCGCAAGGACGACGTCCTAACATCCCACACGATGCAGATCGCCATACGGCGAGCCACTAATGCGATAACTGATTATGTCAATTTACAGGATATTATCGACACATGGCTCGATTGGGATGAGAATGTTATCTATGAGTACTATGGGCTTGACCCTTTTAACAATTCAATGTGGATGATGACACATCCCTTACCACACCACTTTGTCTTGCAGTGGTCAAACAAATTGAAGTTGACCGCTGGAAGGACAACTGAGAACACCACATACTTTTATCATAACGGGAACAACCATCAAGGGTTAGCGTTGTCTGGCCTCTCCTTACATTCAAGATTATTGATGTACTGTACAACGGACGCCTTTACTACGATACCTAGCTATAGGAAAACAGCATCTCTAGGGAGGGAAGTTGATGAGTGCCTCCTCTCTGAGAAACCGGCACTGTACCGAGTCTCAGGTTCTAACATGAGATACTTGGATGCCGCTGTTATGGCACTCACGATTAGGGATTACTCAGAACGCCTTTTCAACGTGGTTCCTGCCTGGCAGGTTTATGATCTCCTCGTGGAAGTGATGACCAAAAATCCCGCTGCTTTCGACAGTTTCCTTGCTCTAGTCGGAAACAATGACGATAACCTCCAGGATGCTCTGACAGGGTTCCAGAATCTAGATTCAGAGGTGAGCATCCTTGTCGCCAACACCGGAAAGCTACTCAAGAAGAAGAAAGCTATTCCTTCTGGGAAGGCAGGGACCCCACCATAAGATATTGTGTCCCCTCCATTTTCATGTTAGAGTTAGAGCCTAAAATGGATCTACTTATAAAAGACTTAGATCAGGATGATTTGAGTTCCTTTCAAAAAATGGTGCATGATAGCGCAGTGAAGGGGATTAGGAAATACTTATTCGGACGTCATTGGGACTTTATATACACGTCAATAAGGCAGATGTATCAAGTAAGAGCTGCATTAACGACAGATGCAGTATATCCGACATCTGCGTATGCTCTTTACGTAGGCACAGTTGCTTAGGCACGTGTCCTAGAGTTGCAGGAGGGTAATGGCTACGGAGTCAATTATGATGAACGCCGTTTTATTCAGGCTGTGAAGGATGGAAAGTATGAACTACCTGTGACAATATCTAGATACCTCGCAGGATTTGGGAATTTCACACTCCCTTCAGGTAGACAAATGTTCTTTCAAAAGATGGAACATGTGTATAGGAGAGCTGGAGATCGCTCGATTGGATGGTTCGGCCGGGTGGGCCCGAATACCCATTTCCTATATAAGACATACCCATGCCTTGCTGTTTTCGTCCGTAGATTAATGATGGACGTTGATTTTCGTGCGCGTGAGCGAGTAGCTCGAGCACCACCTCCCCGTCGTGCAGCGGTGGAGCAAGAAGTGGACGCGGAAGAAGATGATGAGGTAGCTGAAGAACCCGCGGATGGTGATCCTAGTATGTGGGATTTGCCTGATGGCATAAGACCTGTAGGCGCTGGTGAACCAAATGAGAACTTAATGGGTTGGAAACGCTCAGTGTCACATCTTCATTACTTATTTGGTGAGCTAGAGGGTAGGGACGAGAAAGAGAAAGAATTATGTAATTCTGAAACATGCGGAACACTCCAGACAGCGGTGGGTAGGTTAACTAATATCTGTGAAGACCTCAAGAGGTCATATGATACTTTTAATGCAGCCACAAGCGGTAAAACACAAGGAACTGATAGGTCTGCTTGACAGCAGATGATGACGAGACTTGAGGACCTTCAAGCCGCTGTTGCTAAGCTAGATATTACAGCTTCAGCAGGAACTCCAGCTGGGATACCAAGCCTGGGGATATCTCTTAGCTCGCCCTTAATTACTCCATCCGGTAGCACCGCTCACCCTGGACCCTCTAAGTGCTCCTCCAACGACGAATAGCCCAATTCCCTCGATCTTTGGCTCCTCTCTACTAACACCCAATCCACTGAGTGATCCTCTGGCTTCACTGCTAAGCTCTGGTGCAGTTCAATCAACCTTTCAACACCGGTGAGTATCCCAATTGACGATGAATATACAGATGAAATTTAAATGTTTTAGACGAACCGGATTCCAGTCGTTTACTTAAGTCGTTTACTTAAGTCGTTTACTTAAGTCGTTTACTTAAGTAGTTTACTTAAGTAGTTTACTTAAGTAGTTTACTTAAGTCGTTTACTTAAGTCGTTTACTTAAGTCCTTTACTTAAGTCGTTTACTTAAGTCGTTTACTTAAGTCGTTTACTTAAGTCGTTTACTTAAGTCGTTTACTTAAGTCGTTTACTTAAGTCGTTTACTTAAGTCGTTTACTTAAGTCGTTTACTTAAGTCCTTTACTTAAGCCATTTACTTAAGTCGTTTACTTAAGTCGTTTCCTTAAGTAATGTACTTAAGTCGTTAGGAGATTGGTAGAAAGAGCTAAAGACAGGGTGGGAAAGTTATCACGCCAATTTAGAGTTTCTCATGTGACTATTAGTAGGGAATTGAAGAATAATGGATTGCAATTTCGAAAAAGAAAGAAATGCCCAAAATATTCTAATCAACAGCTGCGAAGAATTCCTAGATGTTGTCCACATGATGAACACATCACTCTGTGTAAGTCAACCTGGTTTACTGGCGCAATGGGGGTAACACTGGGAATAATTGCATCCATTCTAATAGCTATGATAGTGAAATTCTTTATTTTGATTGAAAAAAGATTTGGATGTATCAAATTAATTAAATGCCATATCACCAAGAAGAAGGGAGACAGAATGGTGAGACAGAGGGCAAGAAAAGTAGACAAGGCACATTCTCTATTGCAAGAGATCATTTCATCTAGGCCTATAATTACAGAATTAAAAGATGTAGACGATGATGAGGAGCCTGATTATGTTGATATGAGCCCCATTATCATAACTCCTTCTATGACATTTGCAGAGTTTAGCCAACTAACACATGAGAAACAGAAACGTGAAGAAGCCAGGGTAGAAAGAAAGGGGAAGAAAGATCTTGAAAAAAATAATAAGGCAATATTGTCTAGATCTTTGGCTAATGGTGGAGTCAGTTCAGCAGGTAGAGGGCCTATACCTCTCCCTATAACATTCGCTTTCCTGATAGTGTGTGTACTGACCGCACTGGTGAATCCAGCAGTTGCTTGTGATTCAACTGCATTCATTTCTGCTAAGGGGAGACTGTGCAAGGACATGGAATGTAGGGATATCTTCACAAATCAAATGGTTTTAAGGCCAGGATCCACCATATGTCTAATACACCCTTCTGGTAATCACACAAGGGTCTACTTAGGTCACATCAAATTGATGACAACTTACAAACCAATGTACTTCACATATGATTATGACGTCCTAATAGAACAGGATTGGAGCTGCCAATGGAAGGGACACTGTAATAGTAATGGTTGTAAACCAGGTTATGGGTTGGAATCAGTTAGGGCAAAATACAGAAAGAAGTTGGTGGAACTGATGGACACACATAGAATAGACCCCCCTTTCTATTTGTCCAATGATACATGCATAACCACAGACTTGGCTCCCAGTTTGTGCACTGCAGGCACAGCCTGCTTCTGGATAACTTGTGGAGTATATCCAGTGGGTCTGAGGTACACTGTTTACGAAGCTCACTATGAGACGTGGGAGGTAACTTTAGAAGTAACCACTTCTAGGGGTGGCACCAAAGTTGTTAAATTATCCCCAGAAAAACCTTTTTCACTAGGTGAAATTGATATAAACACTGTTAGTCTAAATTCACCAAAGCTAACTACAAGACGGAACCTCCTAAAGTACCCTTCAAGCAATCGATTTGTGCAAGTACAGGCATCACAACAAAATCATCCAATACTTGGACAGATAGGTGAGTATCAGGTTTCTTTGGATCTGGATAAACATATCTACCCAACACATCATATAAGACCAGAGTCAGCAGGAGGGCTCAGCAGGTGCATAACAGCAAAATCCGCAATCTCTAGATTAAATGATCAAGCCTACAGAAATATAACAATTAGAACAGATGGAGCTAGTACTGATGTTGTTTTGGAGACAGACACTTCTGGCTCAGTAGCTATAATGCTAAGTACTGAGAGAGTGGAATATGTCAAGGCATTCTCACCAAAATGTAGCTTTGAATTAGTAGAAGCTATAGGCTGTCAGGGATGTGCTGATAATCCAAAGGTTATTATTCAAGCCACCAATATAACAAACCCAGGCCTGATAGATTTCACTTCTAATTGTTCATTCAACAAAATGTCATTATCTTGCCAGGACAAACCACAAATATTGGAGATCACACAAACTTTTGAATGCTGCTCTATTAGACTCAGATCCCACAATGCATCTCTGACTGTGTGCCCCAAGATGTTTTTTACTGGTTCATTCACAAATATGGGGGCAACAATAGGCTTCATTGATACAGACACTAATTTTGAGTCATCAATATTCATGGCCATAAACAACCCGACATTCATTAGCAGTATAGGGCTGACAATGGGAGGCTTTGGTCTACTCTTCACTGCCATTAGGGTTGTTAGTATGGTCCTCTCTGCTAGGGCAGGTCGTAAGCTAGCTGAACCTGGTGGTGGTACTGCTACACCTGTCACTCCTTTATGAATGAGCTATGAGCTGTCTGCTTTCATAATAGATGCCAGTAGGTTAGTTCTAAGCATATTATTTTGGGTTCTCCGCAACTGATAGCCAATTGTTCATCGCTTGTTTATTCCGCTTTTGCTTTCCATTAAACTATATATTGCTAGTGTATGATATCTATTCTTGATATCAGAATAATTCCTATATAATAGATATACCTACTTTAAGTTAATTTAAGTTGAATGTATTCATATATTTCATTTTCTTTGTATAATAGCTTAGTGTTAATCCTGGTCTATATTTTAATGGAAAAAAAGTTATTCTTATGGACGACGAGAAATATTTCACTTTGTCGAACGCCGAAATGAAAGGGAACGATGGCTTCTATACTGATGATATTAGAAATTGCCCTAATGAAACGAAATTTTGAATGTAAAGCGAAATTTTCGGATAAAGTATTAGTCTGGTGTGCCATATCAGAAGCAGGAATTTCGCGTCCGTATGTTGGACGTGTTAAATGAGAAGCGGTAGCTGCAGTAATTTATACACAGTGACTTTCCTTGGGATAGAGTCCAGGACATATACGCAGATGAGTGGGACAAATGGGACATCGCTGTAGAGGCCGTTAAGGATAACTCTTACTATGGATTTAAGAAAAACTTGGGGCCTGTCAAATCTACCTTGTACAAGAACCTCGCGTGGGTAGCGAAGGAGCTCCTGATCCGCATAAATGCAGAAGCAACTCTACGCCAGTATGCAGGATGGACAAGACGTGCACGGGAGCAGGCCACCATGGATACAATCATCGCGAGTTATGAGACATACCGGTCTAACAGACTTCTGGGTCCGGACAACACTCCTTTGCGTGAGCCTAATGACTCTGATCGTTTTGTAACCACCATGAAGCGTCTTCGAGCATATTCAACATTATGATATCTAGAAAGCCGGCTTCGTAAACCATCATCTTCATACATCGAAGCCACTGACTCGGTGATAAAATGTACTCTTCTTTCATCTACGCTTACGACTCGAATCGGATGCAGCGGCCGATAAAAGAAACCGCATATCAAGCAGATGAACACTAATGCAGCTAATATGCGAAATAACCTCTTTTTCAGGTTTTTTGGAAGCAGGTTTTTTCTCGACCTTCTTCTTAATTTCCTTTGCCTTTACGGACTGGGGCCGGCCATCATCGTCTTCAATTTTCAGACAAGCAAAGCGAGAAGGTACAGCGATATCCATCTTGTTCATAAGTAGTGATTTTATGTAAATACACCAGTTTCACTATTGTATTATTCGTGTAATGTACCGCTATGTTCTGTACCGCGACACCGCGAGCCCAACTCCAGAAGAATTACTGCCAATCCCAGTCATTGTGGACCTATTTATTTCAGTAGCACCTGATAATATTCCCGGTCCTGTTTAGGGAAGTCAAATCAAAAATAAATGACAACTGGAGTTACGCACTAGAAAACTCCACAGTACAAGAGCTGTCAAAACGGGTACTCACGTATAAAAGCAGATTTCCTGGAGCAAAGGCAAGAGATGAAGTCGATAAAATAATATCCTACCTTCCAGCAGATGTAACTCTGTCAATAAAGGATGCAAAAGCTAATGTAAATGATCTCACTGTAGAATCTTTTGAAACAAGAAGATTCAGATTTGGAGCAGCTCAGTCTGACGCATTAATCCACGTGATAACTCGCCTTGCAAGTTCCAATGATATGGATATAACATATTCAAAAAGAGATTAATAGAACCTGATTTAGACGAAGTCATTGCAGAAGAGTCTATACCATTTTGTGTTAAATATTTTCAAGAGACAACTTCAGTTGATCTAGAGTTGGCCAGACAATATCCTCAGATAATGGCTGGAACTCCTAAAGGAATGTGGTCAAGGATGCCCGTTCTACTCATTCGGATTGAGTAGCTAGTCCTAGAGTTGTCAGGTTCTGTCCACACTCGAAGAGCAAATCTCGTGTGACTATCATTAAGAGTGCATTTGAGGATAAGAACATACAACAAAACAAAACTTAAATATAACCGCAATATAAACGAGAGAGGGGGAGCAGTCCCCTTCATAAATGATAAATGTCGAACTCGGGGGCTGTTCAACCGTCGGGACCGGAGACACCGATTCCGACGGCAGTGATCTCGAGTTATATCCCGCTCGATCTAGCAGCGGCTACAATTTCACGACCCCTAGCAGAAGTAGGATCTACCACCGTGCCATTAACGTCCAACGGTATTGGACTAGATCGCGCCAGTCGACCAGGATCAAAGCAACAATTATACACATCCTGGGATTGTTGCTCGCGCTCCTATGTAGCGTCTTATTATTACGAAGGCGTCACAACATCAACAACCACACGACCACGAGCAACTCGACAAGTGATATGTCCTCCAGATCTTCCGCAACTCGACAAGTGATATGTCCTCCAGATCTTCCAACAGAAATAGAAATGCAGGGTTGGACATTGACGGACAAGAATATGTTTATGGAAGGCAAAATGACATATTACCGGGGAGTAGGACTACTGACACAGAAACAACTCGCGCAGACAAAATACCAACGGTTAATACAGGAGAGATGTGCCCTTGAGCACTCTCCTGTTGACGAAGATCAGTGCCACAAAGGAAAAGGCTCATGCTTCTGTGAAGAAGGTTATAAGGCCTTGAAGGAGGACACCAAGGGAAACACCTCTGGTGATACAGGGATTTCATGGATTGATTCTTTGATTAAAGATAGGCCAGTGAAGGAGCCAACTCCTGCAGAAAAGACACCTGACGAATTGGTTATCCCTGAGGAATATATCTCCGCTATAAAGGATATACAAACTCCATCGGTAGTTCTTCCTGATCCTGACGAAACGTCTTTACATCCAAACGCGACTAGGCAAGAGATCGATGCTCTAAAATCTCTGTATAGCACCTTAAGAATCTCAACCACTCCACTTAAGGAAAAGAGAGATGAAGTGGTTATTCCAGAGATTGAACCACAATCAGAGGAATCATATACTCAGGGAGAGGAAAATCAATCTGAGGAAGAGCCATCTGTTAAGGAGTATCTCAACCTTCTTCATGATACACATGGTGAATTCTATCCTCAAGATATTACAAAGAGGTTTCTTGCAGCCCAAAACATTCATGCTATGAGACAGAACACATTTCAGTCCACTGCTCTTGCTGGAAAAATTGACAACATGACAGGTGCAATCACAAAATATACAGACACTCTGAACCACTCGATTCAGATGAGCAAAAATGCAGCTGATGAAGTAGGTACTTTAAGCAAAAGGTTTACAGAGTTAAGCAATGGAATATCTGCCCTTATCTCCCAGATGGCTGTTCAAGAGAAAAAGTCTATTCTCAAGCCTCAAGAGCTAAGTGGTGTTTCTCAGAGTGTTGCACCTGTGCCTGTAAAGAACATCCTTGACACTCTCCCGGAACAGGGGCCTCACACAGTTCCGGAACACCGAAGAAGGTGTCAACTCTAATTCCAGAGGGAACACCTGAGGGATCAAAAGCGGGATCAGGAACAAGGAACCAGCACTATTGAATCGACTTCCCAGATGAATCAAGGCTGAAGGATCCCAAATACAAACCACCAAAAGACATAGGCTTGTATAAGAGAGACCTCAATCATCTAAAGAGGACTGATGCGCTTCAACTCAGTATAGGCTTTTCACAGTGGGAAGTGGTCAATGATCAGGTTCCTCTCGGAAGGATTTTAGAGTTTTCAGATGGGATTTGCAGGTGATTCAGAGAAGGCACTGTTCACCTCAGATCTTCTTCAATGCGATCCAAAAGAGAGGGCTAAGCTGGTCCTTCGGGAATATCGATCTTTCAGGTCGGTTCCTGCTGAGAGATTGGTGGAGATGCTCACCCTTCGTACAGACGTCCATGATCTAATCATCAAGTATGAATATATTACAAGGGGAGGCCGGTACTACGTAAAAGCTAAGCCTGAAGACTACAAAACTAATGTCTTAATGTTTCAAAACACTAACAACAGCAAACGCCCATAGTGTTAAAATCATACTAATTTCCACTCTGTTTGACTGTATCTCCTTTATAATTATAACCTGATTAGAAATACATCAGAGATAATGTCTTCAACAAGCCAGGAACAGAGAGATATTGATAAGTGGGCGGATGTATATTTATTGGATAATAAAGATTACACTACAGAATTCCCAGTTCTTAATCAGGCACAAGCAATAACTACCGTAAAATTCAAATTTGATTGCACAGTGTTTGTTTGACACCACAAGCTCGACTGAATCTCCACTCCAGGTCAAATCAGATCTGGTGAAGATTCTACGTAACCACCCCACTGAAATAACTCTCAAGAAAGCTTTACTTAGAAGCACTTTTGACATTCTGGTCCTGAAAATTAGATCATTACATCACCTTTACAGTAAAGTTCAATTTAACCAGAAAGGCTTAATTGCTTTTTGTGCAAGAAATGGGATTAGTTTAGAGAAGGTGGTTAGGACTAGTGAAGTACTGCCCACTTTAGATACTCTTAGTGATGAAAGAACGATAACAATTGGATCAACTCTTATGGATTGCAGATTGAAAGCCCTTCAGGAAATAACCCGACATCCAGGTGCATTAATTCCCGCTGAACAAGCAGTATCATTGGACGACACAAACCTGATCATATCACATTATGTAAATCTAGCCCTTGTCCTTTTAACCCCGGATGAATATCAAACTGTTATTTCTGATCTTAAAGAAAATATTAGAGATGGTAAAGTTCTGTTGTACACATACACTGATGATGAAGCCCGGGCTCTAGCTAGAGGGAGACTTGACACAACAACAGTATTAACCAAGGGTTTTCTTGCACTTGCAAGTGTATCAAAAGCAGGGTCAAAACCTGAGCATATAAAACCATGGCAAGATAAAAGGTTATCTGCCTTATTTGCAAGACTTAATGCGGTATATACTGTAAACCCTGTAGAATATTCTCATGATTTAGTGATAGTCGAGAAGTATTTAGATGAGACACTACATGTTCGTAAAGCCATATATCCTGCTTTTCTGTATTCCACATCTCCATCAACAGATCCTTACATGGGAGCTTTACGGTCACAGCTCCAAATGGTTCTATCAGATGTGGGGATGACTTCCTTCAATTTAAGTCATTCATTTGCCACCATGTGTGAAACAGAGGCACATACATTACGTGTAATCGTAGATGAGTCTATATATGTGTTAAAACAAAACTGGAAAATCTTCTCCTTCCTTCCTATCTTGGGCTTGTTGTAGAACTCTAACGAATGATTTGTTTATTAACTTTCGAATGCGTGATAGAACGAATTATTGTGCGCGACCGAGCGAAATTGTTGAAGCCATAGGTATAGTGTATATTATATGGGATACTGGCGCAAGAGATTCATTTCAAAATGCAGTTGTTAATTCAACATTTAATTGTGAAATTGATTTGGCTGGTGGATGTATTCCCCATGTTATATTTGGACCTCAACATAGAGTGAAGTTTGCAGATAATGACTTTAAAGTGAGAGCATTGACATCTGGAAGCGAAGTTCGTGTTCATAATTTAGACGAGGGCACGATAACTCTTCATCAATATGATGAGTATGAGTCAGCATTTGATATGGTTATTGATGGGCATGCAGCAGTCCAGGTGAATAACGAAACTCGGCGTGGATAGAATCGATCTGTTGGCAAAGGTAACCAATCCAAATTTGTTCTTGGAGGATGAGATTGATAGAACACTTGGGCATACTACACGGTATTTCCGTATTAGCCCGCGTCAGCTATACGATCTTGGTGTCATATCACTGTCTACTTTGCACTCCAATAGAGATAAAAGGCTCTACTGTGTGTGTGGTAAGAAGGAAACAACCCTTATTGCTGCCGAGTGGAAAGGAAAGAAGGTGTCTGGAGTAAAGTTGCATGGATGCTGCTTAACCACATGGCTATTGAAACACAAAGCCATAGGGAGATTCATTCCAGATAAAGCAAAAGACGCCGACCAGGAATACGCTTACTTTAAGCGGACATTTGACTTCGACGAGTTAAAGTCTTAAGTATAAGATATTTTCTTATATTCTCGAGTACTATTTACATAATCAAATGAGAAACATGACCGGTTTTAGCTTTCTGTACTGGATATCTGTATTACTCCTTTGGATAGAAGTATCTGCCGAAGAATTATGTCCTTTACTCACAGTACATAATGGAATTATTCAAATACGACCCTCAAGCTCCTGCACTTTATCTCTATTCAATACAACAGTTACAAAAAAGGGACACTATGGAACAGTACCAGGGTTCTGGTATGGGTTAATTGTATATGAGTGTAACAACTGTACCGGAGTATTACCTAGCCCTATCGGAGAGTGCACAGGCCGTCTTGCCTGCTATCATGATAAGTCAATCATCAAATGCTCTTCTTTATCAAATCCCTTAATTTTTTCTCTTGGTCTATTATTCGGGTGTACCCTCGTTGCTATCTTCGGCTTTGTTTATGTTAAATTTAGCAATCCCATAAATCGTACTGCATCTAGATTCAACTGTCTTAAGTTAATGGCAGCTCATAAACATATTGCCCAGAATTTGGCAGTTGAGAATGCAGCCATGTTGGCGGAGAGCATAGTTGCAGAACTCTACGCCACCTTTTACCATGGCCTCGGTATAACAACACTGCCGAATGTCCCGGATTATGACTGGGACCATGTTCTGGGAGGTTGGTCAATTTACCCCGGAGACAGGTTGGCCCGTGGGAGTCGAGTGGCTCTCCAACAGTGGAGTACTCAGAATGAGGATCAAGTTAAGGGGCGTCGCAGACTTGTCGGATATAATTTCAGTGCTTTATCAGCATGGGCACGACCTATTACATCTTTAGTCAAAACGGATGAAACAGCAAGCAGATTTGACAACTCTGGCATGATGCGAGTATGGCTTCAAGCGATATCGGACCATTTTGTTGAGCTGTATCATATAACTACTATGGAATCGATCATGCGCATTTGTGTGTATGTTAACCTGATATTGACATACGAAACAAAGTTGTTTTACGACTCCGCATACGGGCTTGGCAATCATGTCCATATGTTGGCAATGGCGACTGCTGAACACTTTGATTTGATATTTTCATTGACAAACCTGAGCCTTGCGGCTTGGACAGGGTTTGATACCCGCAAGGACGACGTCCTAACATCCCACACGATGCAGATCGCCATACGGCGAGCCACTAATGCGATAACTGATTATGTCAATTTACAGGATATTATCGACACATGGCTCGATTGGGATGAGAATGTTATCTATGAGTACTATGGGCTTGACCCTTTTAACAATTCAATGTGGATGATGACACATCCCTTACCACACCACTTTGTCTTGCAGTGGTCAAACAAATTGAAGTTGACCGCTGGAAGGACAACTGAGAACACCACATACTTTTATAATAACGGGAACAACCATCAAGGGTTAGCGTTGTCTGGCCTCTCCTTACATTCAAGATCATACAACGGACGCTGAGAGGTATACCAATAGAATATACTAATCCAACCGAATTGAACCACTAGCTAACATCAATTATCTCGATGCAAAGAGGAGATAATTTCGAGAAACAGATACCCTCTGATACTGTAGAGTTACGCACACCAAATAACAGCAAGGTTTTAATAATGAACGCAGAAGAACGAAGAGATGTCAGGATATTGCCGATTCAGGTTCGTTCGAGCAATAAGTACAAGTCCATAAGTTTCTTATCTTATTGCAAAAATACTCGTAGTGGAAGAATCTGAAGTCACCGTCAGCAGTCTCAGAAAAACAAGTTCTAAAAAAGAATTTGTGTCATCTCAACAATCTCCAGGGCCCAAATTGTGAAAAAAATTAGACTGAAGAGTTCAAGTAGAGGACGGTTCATTTTTCACATCCAAAAAGAAGACGAAAATATTTTAGAATAGCATTTTTCCGTTTTGTTTTGACTTTTTTTAGTTTCGTTATCTACGTTCTTATACTCTTTTTGTTATCAATATCGACAGGCTTACTTTCACGTATAGCTGGGTGTTCAGTTGCCACTAGGCATCCTGGACTGATTCAGTTAGCGCGTGAGGAAGCAGAGACAGTAGTCGAAAGAATTCCAAAGTGGAACCTAGCACAGAGGATTTCATCGAGCCAGAATCTGTATCTAGTCAAAGCGTCATATACTAAGAGGCTATATGAGAAAAGTAAAGAGTTCGAGACAGAGGATGATGCTGACGTACGCTATCAACTACAAACTAGGCGATCTGTGTCTGCGTTAGTGGTGCGAGGAAAGACAGAGACGGATGCAATGAGCAGGCCAGAGGCTACACTATGGTGTAGGGGCGTGCAAGACTTGTACTGTTTCTTAAGGTTCATGTTCTACAGTGATAGTGACCAAGCTTTGAGTGACAGAATTGAGTTATTGTCCAAAGTTAAATATGGATCCGCGTTCATTAATAGTAATATAGACGCAACCTTAGCAACGACTATTGAATACATGAGGTTAAAGCCCATGGAACTCTTCTCACTTGGAAAGAGTGCAGTAAATGCATTATATTCGAGGAGAGACCGACCAAGCTTTTGTGCCTGTGGTGCGGACAGAGAAGTGCTTGTCAAAGTAACGATAAGTATGAAGAAAGTTTCCGCGTTTACTACGCACAGATGCATTTTCTTAAGCTGGATGATTAAATCTGGGGCAACGGGAAGTGCTGAAGCTATAGTTGGAAAGAGTAGCCAACAACAAGTGTTGTATCTGCGAAAGACCTACAAGTTCGACGGACTAACATAAACCAAGACAAGAGAGTCAGTATTGCGAAGGAGAAGTTTGGTTTGGCTTTCCCGTGAAGAAGTGTAGCTTTGAGGCGGTCAGGAATGCTCGCCCATGGAAGATGCTGGCGTACTCTAAGCAAGTTTATGGAGGTTCGGCCACAGAGAAGGCTGTTAGGATCTTAGGCGAACAGGACGAGTTCGGCCTCTTGGCGAAGAAGAGTGACTTCGGAGCTTCCAGGAATGCTCATCCCTTGAAGATGCTGGCGTTTTCTGGACAAACTTATAAAGGTTCGGTTTCAGAGAAGGCTGTCCGGTCGGAGGCGAACAAGCAAGGTTCGACCTCTACGGCTGGGACCTCAAAACTCTTAGCGAATGAGTTCGTTTAGCTACAGAACTTGACTGACTCTTTCTGCAAAAAGTCAGTTTAATTTCTCCAACTGGGGCGTCATGATCGGTAGATATGCTACCCCACTATGCAATCTCGAAAAGGAAGAAAGCTGCAGAGCATAATTTCAGGACTCATGAGCAGGATAGCTGAGAGCTCAACTGCCACGAGGAGGCCTGAGATCTGCGCCTTGATTCGAGAAGAGGCTGAATGTTTAAAGGTGAGCGTTCCAAAATGGATAAGCGCACGCAAAATATCATCGAGTCAGTACCTTTACCTGACGAGAGCTTCATGTGCTAAAGCTCTTTACAACAAGTTGAAGGAGCTAGAAGAAGAGGACGATTCAGACATACGCGACAAACCGAAAGTTAGACGATCGGTGACGGGTTTGGTTGTTCGGGGTAGGACTGAGACTGAGGCTGTTTGCAGACCAGAGAATACTGCATGGTGCCGAGGATCACAGGACCTATTTGGACTGTTACGCTTCATGTTCTATGCTGATAGCACGCAAGCGCTAGTTGACAGAGTTGATTTACTGTCTAAAGTAAAGTATGGCGCTGTGTTTAGCAGTGAGATAATTGACGAGACGCTAATTACCGTCATTGAATACATGAGGATAATGCCTATGGAACTTTTTACCCTAGGTAAAAGTGCGGTGAACGCACTTCACTCGAGAAGAGACAGGCCAGCATACTGTGTGTGTGGGGCTGAACGAGAAGTTCTGTCACGCGTCACAATTGGTGTGAGAAAGATGACTGTTTTAACAGCTCATCGGTGCATCTTCACGCAGTGGTTAACCAAGGTGGGTGCCACAGGAACGACGGAGGCTACCGTGACTAAGGATCACCAGGAGTCAGTGTTGTTCTTAAGGAAAACATATAAGTTCGACGGACTACATTAATGACATTTGACAAGTAAGTGTTTACTTAAGTCGTTTACTTAAGTCGTTTACTTAAGTCGTTTACTTAAGTAGTTTACTTAAGTCGTTTACTTAAGTCGTTTACTTAAGTCGTTTACTTAAGTCGTTTACTTAAGTCGTTTACTTAAGTCGTTTACTTAAGTCGTTTACTTAAGTCGCTTACTTAAGTAATGTACTTAAGTAATTCACTTAAGTCGTTTAGTTAAGTCGTTTAAAATGGGGTCAACATTCTTTCAGAAGGCATACCCTGCCAATCCCAGTCATTGTGACATGGATCTCTACACTAAAGCTAGTCGGCAGCCAGCTAGAGTGGACCTATTTATTTCAGTATTTCCACCAATAATGTCTAAGACTACTAAAGATTATATACAAGCATCTTTAACTGATAACTTCATAAAGGACACTAAATATATTGGTTTTGATGTTCTTGCTGTATACAAAACTATTACTGAAAATAGTGAATTTACTAGTCGAGATGCAATTCAGATGCGTTTCCTGTATCTATCTAGAGGAACAAACTTGAAATCTATGAGGGAAAAGATGTCTCCTGAAGGTGCAGCAGCATTAGATATCTTAATCAGAAGATACACTTTAACATCATCAGTAAAGAAGGCTAAAAAGAATACTATTAACTTAGCGAGAGTGGCAGCTGCATTTCCTTTAGTAGTATTAACATGTTTATCAGAATATTCAGAAGAAAAGTTACCTAGGCCTGTTGCTAAGTATGTCTTAGATTCATCAGTTGGAGGAGTTTTCCCAAGAACCTGATAATATTCCCGGTCCTGTTTAGGGAAGTCAAATCAAAAATAAATGACAACTGGAAACTCCACAGTACAAGAGCTGTCAAAACGGGTACTCACGTATAAAAGCAGAGTTCCTGGAGCAAAGGCAAGAGATGAAGTCGATAAAATAATATCCTACCTTCCAGCAGATGTAACTCTGTCAATAAAGGATGCAAAAGCTAATGTAAATGATCTCACTGTAGAATCTTTTGAAACAAGAAGATTCAGATTTGGAGCAGCTCAGTCTGACGCATTAATCCACGTGATAACTCGCCTTGCAAGTTCCAATGATATGGAATACTATAACATATTCAAAAAGAGATTAATAGAACCTGATTTAGACGAAGTCATTGCAGAAGAGTGTATACCATTTTGTGTTAAATATTTTCAAGAGACAACTTCAGTTGATCTAGAGTTGGCCAGACAATATCGTCAGATAATGGCTGGAACTCCTAAAGTAATTGTATGTGATCAGTGCCACAAAGGAAAAG
The DNA here is from genome assembly GCA_940337035.1 of Agriotes lineatus. NCBI lineage: Eukaryota > Metazoa > Arthropoda > Insecta > Coleoptera > Elateridae > Agriotes > Agriotes lineatus. The sequence goes on from CALNHX010000344.1 coordinate 21,969, forward strand.
GCTCATGCTTCTGTGAAGAAGGTTATAAGGCCTTGAAGGAGGACACCAAGGGAAACACCTCTCGTGATACAGGGATTTCATGGATTGATTCTTTGATTAAAGATAGGCCAGTGAAGGAGCCAACTCCTGCAGAAAAGACACCTGACGAATTGGTTACCCCTGAGGAATATATCTCCGCTATAAATGATATACAAACTCCATCGGTAGTTCTTCCTGATCCTGACGAAACGTCTTTACATCCAAACGCGACTAGGATAGAGATCGATGCTCTAAAATCTCTGTATAGCACCTTAAGAATCTCAACCACTCCACTTAAGGAAAAGAGAGATGAAGTGGTTATCCAGAGATTGAACCACAATCAGAGGAATAATATACTCAGGGAGAGGAAAATCAATCTGAGGAAGAGCCATCTGTTAGGGAGTATCTCAACCTTCTTCATGATACACATGGTGAATTCTATCCTCAAGATATTACAAAGAGGTTTCTTCCAGCCCAAAACATTCATGCTATGAGACAGAACACATTTCAGTCCACTGCTCTTGCTGGAAAAATTGACAACATGACAGGTGCAATCACAAAATATACAGACACTCAGAACCACTCGATTCAGATGAGCAAAAATGCAGCTGATGAAGTAGGTACTTTAAGCAAAAGTTTTACAGAGTTAAGCAATGGAATATCTGCCCTTATCTCCCAGATGGCTGTTCAAGAGAAAAAGTCTATTCTCAAGCCTCAAGAGCTAAGTGGTGTTTCTCAGAGTGTTGCACCTGTGCCTGTAAAGAACATCCTTGACACTCTCCCGGAACAGGGGCCTCACACAGTTCCGGAACACCGAAGAAGGTGTCAACTCTAATTCCAGAGGGAACACCTGAGGGATCAAAAGCGGGATCAGGAACAAGGAAGTCAGCAGGAACCAGCACTATTGAATCGACTTCCCAGATGAATCAAGGCTGAAGGATCCCAAATACAAACCACCAAAAGACATAGGCTTGTATAAGAGAGACCTCAATCATCTAAAGAGGACTGATGTGCTTCAACTCAGTATAGGCTTTTCACAGTGGGAAGTGGTCAATGATCAGGTTCCTCTCGGAAAGATTTTAGAGTTTTCAGATGGGATTTGCAGGTGATTCAGAGAAGGCACTGTTCACCTCAGATCTTCTTCAATGCGATCCAAAAGAGAGGGCTAAGCTGGTCCTTCGGGAATATCCATCTTTCAGGTCGGTTCCTGCTGAGAGATTGGTGGAGATGCTCACCCTTCGTACAGACGTCCATGATCTAATCATCAAGTATGAATATATTACAAGGGGAGGCCGGTACTACGTAAAAGATAAGTCTGAAGACTACAAAACTAATGTCTTCATGTTTCAAAACACTAACAACAGCAAACGCCCATAGTGTTAAAATCATACTAATTTCCACTCTGTTTGACTGTATCTCCTTTATAATTATAACCTGATTAGAAATACATCAGAGATAATGTCTTCACCAAGCCAGGAACAGAGAGATATTGATAAGTGGGCGGATGTTTATTTATTGGATGATAAAGATTACACTACAGAATTCCCAGTTCTTAAACAGGCACAAGCAATAACTACCGTAAAATTCAAATTTGATTGCACAGTCTTTGACACCACAAGCTCGACTGGATCTCCACTCCAGGTCAAATCAGATCTGGTGAAGATTCTACGTAACCACCCCACTGAAATAACTCTCAAGAAAGCTTTACTTAGAAGCACTTTTGACATTCTGGTCCTGAAAATTAGATCATTACATCACGTTTACAGTAAAGTTCAATTTAACCAGAAAGGCTTAATTGCTTTTTGTGCAAGAAATGGGATTAGTTTAGAGAAGGTGGTTAGGACTAGTGAAGTACTGCCCACTTTAGATACTCTTAGTGATGAAAGAACGATAACAATTGGATTGCAGATTGAAAGCCCTTCAGGAAATAATCCGACATCCAGGTGCATTAATTCCCGCTGAACAAGCAGTATCATTGGACGACACAAACCTGATCATATCACATTATGTAAATCTAGCCCTTGTCCTTTTAACCCCGGATGAATATCAAACTGTTATTTCTGATCTTAAAGAAAAGATTAGAGATGGTAAAGTTCTGTTGTACACATACACTGATGATGAAGCCCGGGCTCTAGCTAGAGGGAGACTTGACACAACAACAGTATTAACCAAGGGTTTTCTTGCACTTGCAAGTGTATCAAAAGCAGGGTCAAAACCTGAGCATATAAAACCATGGCAAGATAAAAGGTTATCTGCCTTATTTGCAAGACTTAATGCGGTATATACTGTAAACCCTGTAGAATATTCTCATGATTTAGTGATAGTCGTGAAGTATTTAGATGAGACACTACATGTTCGTAAAGCCATATATCCTGCTTTTCTGTATTCCACATCTCCATCAACAGATCCTTACATGGGAGCTTTACGGTCACAGCTCCAAATGGTTCTATCAGATGTGGGGATGACTTCCTTCAATTTAAGTCATTCATTTGCCACCATGTGTGAGACAGAGGCACATACATTACGTGTAATCGTAGATGAGTCTATATATGTGTTAAACCAAAACTGGAAAATCTTCTCCTTCCTTCCTATCTTGGGCTTGTTGTAGAACTCTAACGAATGATTTGTTTATTAACTTTCGAATGCGTGATAGAACGAATTATTGTGCGCGACCGAGAAAAATTGTTGAAGCCATAGGTATAGTGTATATTATATGGGATACTGGCGCAAGAGATTCATTTCAAAATGCAGTTGTTAATTCAACATTTAATTGTGAAATTGATTTGGCTGGTGGATGTATTCCCCATGTTATATTTGGACCTCAACATAGAGTGAAGTTTTCAGATAATGACTTTAAAGTGAGAGCATTGACATCTGGAAGCGAAGTTCGTGTTCATAATTTAGACGAGGGCACGATAACTCTTCATCAATATGATGAGTATGAGTCAGCATTTGATATGGTTATTGATGGGCATGCAGCAGTCCAGGTGAATAACGAAACTCGGCGTGGATAGAATCGATCTGTTGGCAAAGGTAACCAATCCAAATTTGTTCTTGGAGGATGAGATTGATAGAACACTTGGGCATACTACACGGTATTTCCGTATTAGCCCGCGTCAGCTATACGATCTTGGTGTCACATCACTGTCTACTTTGCACTCCAATAGAGATAAAAGGCTCTACTGTGTGTGTGGTAAGTAGGAAACAACCCTTATTGCTGCCGAGTGGAAAGGAAAGAAGGTGTCTGGAGTAAAGTTGCATGGATGCTGCTTAACCACATGGCTATTGAAACACAAAGCCATAGTGAGATTCATTCCAGATAAAGCAAAAGACGCCGACCAGGAATACGCTTACTTTAAGCGGACATTTGACTTCGACGAGTTAAAGTCTTAAGTATAAGATATTTTCTTATATTCTCGAGTACTTGATAGCTTGTTGATAATTTCTATTTACCTAATCAAATGAGAAACATGACCGGTTTTAGCTTTCTGTACTGGATATCTGTATTACTCCTTTGGATAGAAGTATCTGCCGAAGAATTATGTCCTTTACTCACAGTACATAATGGAATTATTCAAATACGACCCTCAAGCTCCTGCACTTTATCTCTATTCAATACAACAGTTACAAAAAAGGGACACTATGGAACAGTACCAGGGTTCTGGTATGGGTTAATTGTATATGAGTGTAAAAACTGTACCGGAGTATTACCTAGCCTTATCGGAGAGTGCACAGGCCGTCTTGCCTGCTATCATGATAAGTCAATCATCAAATGCTCTTCTTTATCAAATCTCTTAATTTTTTCTCTTGGTCTATTATTCGGGTGTACCCTCGTTGCTATCTTCGGCTTTGTTTATGTTAAATTTAGCAATCCCATAAATCGTACTGCATCTAGATTCAACTATCTTAAGTTAATGGCAGCTCATAAACATATTGCCCAGAATTTGGCAGTTGAGAATGCAGCCATGTTGGCGGAGAGCATAGTTGCAGAACTCTACGCCACCTTTTACCATGTCCTCAGTATAACAACACTGCCGAATGTCCCGGATTATGACTGGGACCATGTTCTGGGAGGTTGGTCAATTTACCCCGGAGACAGGTTGGCCCGTGGGAGTCGAGTGGCTCTCCAACAGTGGAGTACTCAGAATGAGGATCAAGTTAAGGGGCGTCGCAGACTTGTCGGATATAATTTCAGTGCTTTATCAGCATGGGCACGACCTATTACATCTTAAGTCAAAACGGATGAAACGGCAAGCAGATTTGACAACTCTGGCATGATGCGAGTATGGCTTCAAGCGATACCGGACCATTTTGTTGAGCTGTATCATATAACTACTATGGAATCGATCATGCGCATTTGTGTGTATGTTAACCTGATATTGACATACGAAACAAAGTTGTTTTACGACTCCGCATACGGGCTTGGCAATCATGTCCATATGTTGGCAATGGCGACTGCTGGACACTTTGCTTTGATATTTTCATTGACAAACCTGAGCCTTGCGGCTTGGACAGGGTTTGATACCCGCAAGGACGACGTCCTAACATCCCACACGATGCAGATCGCCATACGGCGAGCCACTAATGCGATAACTGATTATGTCAATTTACAGGATATTATCGACACATGGCTCGATTGGGATGAGAATGTTATCTATGAGTACTATGGGCTTGACCCTTTTAACAATTCAATGTGGATGATGACACATCCCTTACCACACCACTTTGTCTTGCAGTGGTCAAACAAATTGAAGTTGACCGCTGGAAGGACAACTGAGAACACCACATACTTTTATCATAACGGGAACAACCATCAAGGGTTAGCGTTGTCTGGCCTCTCCTTACATTCAAGATCATTGATGTACTGTACAACGGACGCCTTTACTACGATACCTAGCTATAGAAAAACAGCATCTCTAGGGAGGGAAGTTGATGAGTGCCTCCTCTCTGAGAAACCGGCACTGTACCGAGTCTCAGGTTCTAACATGAGATACTTGGATGCCGCTGTTATGGCACTCACGATTAGGGATTACTCAGTACGCCTTTTCAACGTGGTTCCTGCCTGGCAGGTTTATGATCTCCTCGTGGAAGTGATGACCAAAAATCCCGCTGCTTTCGACAGTTTCCTTGCTCTAGTCGGAAACAATGACGATAACCTCCAGGATGCTCTGACAGGGTTCCAGAATCTAGATTCAGAGGTGAGCATCCTTGTCGCCAACACCGGAAAGCTACTCAAGAAGAAGAAAGCTATTCCTTCTGGGAAGGCAGGGACCCCACCATAAGATATTGTGTCCCCTCCATTTTCATGTTAGAGTTAGAGCCTAAAATGGATCTACTTATAAAAGACTTAGATCAGGATGATTCGAGTTCCTTTCAAAAAATGGTGCATGATAGCGCAGTGAAGGGGATTAGGAAATACTTATTCGGGCGTCATTGGGACTTTATATACACGTCAATAAGGCAGATGTATCAAGTAAGAGCTGCATTAACGACAGATGCAGTATATCCGACATCTGCGTATGCTCTTTACGTAGGCACAGTTGCTTGGGCACGTGTCCTAGAGTTGCATGAGGGTAATGGCTACGGAGTCAATTATGATGAACGCCGTTTTATTCAGGCTGTGAAGGATGGAAAGTATGAACTACCTGTGACAATATCTAGATACCTCGCAGGATTTGGGAATTTCACACTCCCTTCAGGTAGACAAATGTTCTTTCAAAAGATGGAACATGTGTATAGGAGAGCTGGAGATCGCTCGATTGGATGGTTCGGCCGGGTGGGCCCGAATACCCATTTCCTATATAAGACATACCCATGCCTTGCTGTTTTCGTCCGTAGATTAATGATGGACGTTGATTTTCGTGCGAGTGAGCGAGCAGCTCGAGCACCACCTCCCCGTCGTGCAGCGGTGGAGCAAGAAGTGGACGCGGAAGAAGATGATGAGGTAGCTGAAGAACCCGCGGATGGTGATCCTAGTATGTGGGATTTGCCTGATGGCATAAGACCTGTAGGCGCTGGTGAACCAAATGAGAACTTAATGGGTTGGAAACGCTCAGTGTCACATCTTCATTACTTATTTGGTGAGCTAGAGGGTAGGGACGAGAAAGAGAAAGAATTATGTAATTCTGAAACATGCGGAACACTCCAGGCAGCGGTGGGTAGGTTAACTAATATCTGTGAAGACCTCAAGAGGTCATATGATACTTTTAATGCAGCCACAAGCGGTAAAACACAAGGAACAGATAGGTCTGCTCGACAGCAGATGATGACGAGAATTGAGGACCTTCAAGCCGCTGTTGCTAAGCTAGATATTACAACTTCAGCAGGAATTCCAGCTGGGATACCAAGCCTGGGGATATCTCTTAGCTCGCCCTTAATTACTCCATCCGGTAGCACCGCTCACCCTGGACCCTCTAAGTGCTCCTCCAACGACGAATAGCCCAATTCCCTCGATCTTTGGCTCCTCTCTACTAACACCCAATCCACTGAGTGATCCTCTGGCTTCACTGCTAAGCTCTGGTGCAGTTCAATCAACCTTTCAACACCGGTGAGTATCCCAATTGACGATGAATATACAGATGAAATTTAAATGTTTTAGACGAACCGGATTCCAGTCGTTTACTTAAGTCGTTTACTTAAGTCGTTTACTTAAGTCGTTTACTTAAGTCGTTTACTTAAGTAGTTTACTTAAGTAGTTTACTTAAGTCGTTTACTTAAGTCGTTTACTTAAGTCGTTTACTTAAGTCGTTTACTTAAGTCGTTTACTTAAGTCGTTTACTTAAGTCCTTTACTTAAGCCATTTACTTAAGTCGTTTACTTAAGTCGTTTCCTTAAGTAATGTACTTAAGTCGTTAGGAGATTGGTAGAAAGAGCTAAAGACAGGGTGGGAAAGTTATCACGCCAATTTAGAGTTTCTCATGTGACTATTAGTAGGGAATTGAAGAATAATGGATTGCAATTTCGAAAAAGAAAGAAATGCCCAATCAACAGCTGCGAACAATTCCTAGATGTTGTCCACATGATGAACACATCACTCTGTGTAAGTCAACCTGGTTTACTGGCGCAATGGGGGTAACACTGGGAATAATTGCATCCATTCTAATAGCTATGATAGTGAAATTCTTTATTTTGATTGAAAAAAGATTTGGATGTATCAAATTAATTAAATACCATATCACCAAGAAGAAGGGAGACAGAATGGTGAGACAGAGGGCAAGAAAAGTAGACAAGGCACATTCTCTATTGCAAGAGATCATTTCATCTAGGCCTATAATTACAGAATTAAAAGATGTAGACGATGATGAGGAGCCTGATTATGTTGATATGAGCCCCATTATCATAACTCCTTCTATGACATTTGCAGAGTTTAGCCAACTAACAGATGAGAAACAGAAACGTGAAGAAGCCAGGGTAGAAAGAAAGGGGAAGAAAGATCTTGAAAAAAATAATAAGGCAATATTGTCTAGATCTTTGGCTAATGGTGGAGTCAGTTCAGCAGGTAGAGGGCCTATACCTCTCCCTATAACATTCGCTTTCCTGATAGTGTGTGTACTGACCGCACTGGTGAATCCAGCAGTTGCTTGTGATTCAACTGCATTCATTTCTGCTAAGGGGAGACTGTGCAAGGACATGGAATGTAGGGATATCTTCACAAATCAAATGGTTTTAAGGCCAGGATCCACCATATGTCTAATACACCCTTCTGGTAATCACACAAGGGTCTACTTAGGTCACATCAAATTGATGACAACTTACAAACCAATGTACTTCACATATGATTATGACGTCCTAATAGAACAGGATTGGAGCTGCCAATGGAAGGGACACTGTAATAGTAATGGTTGTAAACCAGGTTATGGGTTGGAATCAGTTGGGGCAAAATACAGAAAGAAGTTGGTGGAACTGATGGATACACATAGAATAGACCCCCCTTTCTATTTGTCCAATGATACATGCATAACCACAGACTTGGCTCCCAGTTTGTGCACTGCAGGCACAGCCTGCTTCTGGATAACTTGTGGAGTATATCCAGTGGGTCTGAGGTACACTGTTTACGAAGCTCACTATGAGACGTGGGAGGTAACTTTAGAAGTAACCACTTCTAGGGGTGGCACCAAAGTTGTTAAATTATCCCCAGAAAAACCTTTTTCACTAGGTGAAATTGATATAAACACTGTTAGTCTAAATTCACCAAAGCTAACTACAAGACGGAACCTCCTAAAGTACCCTTCAAGCAATCGATTTGTGCAAGTACAGGCATCACAACAAAATCATCCAATACTTGGACAGATAGGTGAGTATCAGGTTTCTTTGGATCTGGATAAACATATCTACCCAACACATCATATAAGACCAGAGTCAGCAGGAGGGCTCAGCAGGTGCATAACAGCAAAATCCGCAATCTCTAGATTAAATGATCAAGCCTACAGAAATATAACAATTAGAACAGATGGAGCTAGTACTGATGTTGTTTTGGAGACAGACACTTCTGGCTCAGTAGCTATAATGCTAAGTACTGAGAGAGTGGAATATGTCAAGGCATTCTCACCAAAATGTAGCTTTGAATTAGTAGAAGCTATAGGCTGTCAGGGATGTGCTGATAATCCAAAGGTTATTATTCAAGCCACCAATATAACAAACCCAGGCCTGATAGATTTCACTTCTAATTGTTCATTCAACAAAATGTCATTATCTTGCCAGGACAAACCACAAATATTGGAGATCACACAAACTTTTGAATGCTGCTCTATTAGACTCAGATCCCACAATGCATCTCTGACTGTGTGCCCCAAGATGTTTTTTACTGGTTCATTCACAAATATGGGGGCAACAATAGGCTTCATTGATACAGACACTAATTTTGAGTCATCAATATTCATGGCCATAAACAACCCGACATTCATTAGCAGTATAGGGCTGACAATGGGAGGCTTTGGTCTACTCTTCACTGCCATTAGGGTTGTTAGTATGGTCCTCTCTGCTAGGGCAGGTCGTAAGCTAGCTGAACCTGGTGGTGGTACTGCTACACCTGTCACTCCTTTATGAATGAGCTATGAGCTGTCTGCTTTCATAATAGATGCCAGTAGGTTAGTTCTAAGCATATTATTTTGGGTTCTCCGCAATTGATAGCCAATTGTTCATCGCTTGTTTATTCCGCTTTTGCTTTCCATTAAACTATATATTGCTAGTGTATGATATCTATTCTTGATATCAGAATAATTCCTATATAATAGATATACCTACTTTAAGTTAATTTAAGTTGAATGTATTCATATATTTCATTTTCTTTGTATAATAGCTTAGTGTTAATCCTGGTCTATATTTTAATGGAAAAAAAGTTATTCTTATGGACGACGAGAAATATTTCACTTTGTCGAACGCCGAAATGAAAGGGAACGATGGCTTCTATACTGATGATATTAGAAATTGCCCTAATGAAACGAAATTTTGAATGTAAAGCGAAATTTTCGGATAAAGTATTAGTCTGGTGTGCCATATCAGAAGCAGGAATTTCGCGTCCGTATGTTGGACGTGTTAAATGAGAAGCGGTAGCTGCAGTAATTTATACACAGTGACTTTCCTTGGGATAGAGTCCAGGACATATACGCAGATGAGTGGGACAAATGGGACATCGCTGTAGAGGCCGTTAAGGATAACTCTTACTATGGATTTAAGAAAAACTTGGGGCCTGTCAAATCTACCTTGTACAAGAACCTCGCGTGGGTAGCGAAGGAGCTCCTGATCCGCATAAATGCAGAAGCAACTCTACGCCAGTATGCAGGATGGACAAGACGTGCACGGGAGCAGGCCACCATGGATACAATCATCGCGAGTTATGAGACATACCGGTCTAACAGACTTCTGGGTCCGGACAACACTCCTTTGCGTGAGCCTAATGACTCTGATCGTTTTGTAACCACCATGAATCGTCTTCGAGCATATTCAACATTATGATATCTAGAAAGCCGGCTTCGTAAACCATCATCTTCATACATCGAAGCCACTGACTCGGTGATAAAATGTACTCTTCTTTCATCTACGCTTACGACTCGAATCGGATGCAGCGGCCGATAAAAGAAACCGCATATCAAGCAGATGAACACTAATGCAGCTAATATGCGAAATAACCTCTTTTTCAGGTTTTTTGGAAGCAGGTTTTTTCTCGACCTTCTTCTTAATTTCCTTTGCCTTTACGGACTGGGGCCGGCCATCATCGTCTTCAATTTTCAGACAAGCAAAGCGAGAAGGTACAGCGATATCCATCTTGTTCATAAGTAGTGATTTTATGTAAATACACCAGTTTCACTATTGTATTATTCGTGTAATGTACCGCTATGTTCTGTACCGCGACACCGCGAGCCCAACTCCAGAAGAATTACTGCCAATCCCAGTCATTGTGGACCTATTTATTTCAGTAGCACCTGATAATATTCCCGGTCCTGTTTAGGGAAGTCAAATCAAAAATAAATGACAACTGGAGTTACGCACTAGAAAACTCCACAGTACAAGAGCTGTCAAAACGGGTATTCACGTATAAAAGCAGATTTCCTGGAGCAAAGGCAAGAGATGAAGTCGATAAAATAATATCCTACCTTCCAGCAGATGTAACTCTGTCAATAAAGGATGCAAAAGCTAATGTAAATGATCTCACTGTAGAATCTTTTGAAACAAGAAGATTCAGATTTGGAGCAGCTCAGTCTGACGCATTAATCCACGTGATAACTCGCCTTGCAAGTTCCAATGATATGGATATAACATATTCAAAAAGAGATTAATAGAACCTGATTTAGACGAAGTCATTGCAGAAGAGTCTATACCATTTTGTGTTAAATATTTTCAAGAGACAACTTCAGTTGATCTAGAGTTGGCCAGACAATATCCTCAGATAATGGCTGGAACTCCTAAAGGAATGTGGTCAAGGATGCCCGTTCTACTCATTCGGATTGAGTAGCTAGTCCTAGAGTTGTCAGGTTCTGTCCACACTCGAAGAGCAAATCTCGTGTGACTATCATTAAGAGTGCATTTGAGGATAAGAACATACAACAAAACAAAACTTAAATATAACCGCAATATAAACGAGAGAGGGGGAGCAGTCCCCTTCATAAATGATAAATGTCGAACTCGGGGGCTGTTCAACCGTCGGGACCGGAGACACCGATTCCGACGGCAGTGATCTCGAGTTATATCCCGCTCGATCTAGCAGCGGCTACAATTTCACGACCCCTAGCAGAAGTAGGATCTACCACCGTGCCATTAACGTCCAACGGTATTGGACTAGATCGCGCCAGTCGACCAGGATCAAAGCAACAATTATACACATCCTGGGATTGTTGCTCGCGCTCCTATGTAGCGTCTTATTATTACGAAGGCGTCACAACATCAACAACCACACGACCACGAGCAACTCGACAAGTGATATGTCCTCCAGATCTTCCGCAACTCGACAAGTGATATGTCCTCCAGATCTTCCAACAGAAATAGAAATGCAGGGTTGGACATTGACGGACAAGAATATGTTTATGGAAGGCAAAATGACATATTACCGGGGAGTAGGACTACTGACACAGAAACAACTCGCGCAGACAAAATACCAACGGTTAATACAGGAGAGATGTGCCCTTGAGCACTCTCCTGTTGACGAAGATCAGTGCCACAAAGGAAAAGGCTCATGCTTCTGTGAAGAAGGTTATAAGGCCTTGAAGGAGGACACCAAGGGAAACACCTCTGGTGATACAGGGATTTCATGGATTGATTCTTTGATTAAAGATAGGCCAGTGAAGGAGCCAACTCCTGCAGAAAAGACACCTGACGAATTGGTTATCCCTGAGGAATATATCTCCGCTATAAAGGATATACAAACTCCATCGGTAGTTCTTCCTGATCCTGACGAAACGTCTTTACATCCAAACGCGACTAGGCAAGAGATCGATGCTCTAAAATCTCTGTATAGCACCTTAAGAATCTCAACCACTCCACTTAAGGAAAAGAGAGATGAAGTGGTTATTCCAGAGATTGAACCACAATCAGAGGAATCATATACTCAGGGAGAGGAAAATCAATCTGAGGAAGAGCCATCTGTTAAGGAGTATCTCAACCTTCTTCATGATACACATGGTGAATTCTATCCTCAAGATATTACAAAGAGGTTTCTTGCAGCCCAAAACATTCATGCTATGAGACAGAACACATTTCAGTCCACTGCTCTTGCTGGAAAAATTGACAACATGACAGGTGCAATCACAAAATATACAGACACTCTGAACCACTCGATTCAGATGAGCAAAAATGCAGCTGATGAAGTAGGTACTTTAAGCAAAAGGTTTACAGAGTTAAGCAATGGAATATCTGCCCTTATCTCCCAGATGGCTGTTCAAGAGAAAAAGTCTATTCTCAAGCCTCAAGAGCAAAGTGGTGTTTCTCAGAGTGTTGCACCTGTGCCTGTAAAGAACATCCTTGACACTCTCCCGGAACAGGGGCCTCACACAGTTCCGGAACACCGAAGAAGGTGTCAACTCTAATTCCAGAGGGAACACCTGAGGGATCAAAAGCGGGATCAGGAACAAGGAACCAGCACTATTGAATCGACTTCCCAGATGAATCAAGGCTGAAGGATCCCAAATACAAACCACCAAAAGACATAGGCTTGTATAAGAGAGACCTCAATCATCTAAAGAGGACTGATGCGCTTCAACTCAGTATAGGCTTTTCACAGTGGGAAGTGGTCAATGATCAGGTTCCTCTCGGAAGGATTTTAGAGTTTTCAGATGGGATTTGCAGGTGATTCAGAGAAGGCACTGTTCACCTCAGATCTTCTTCAATGCGATCCAAAAGAGAGGGCTAAGCTGGTCCTTCGGGAATATCGATCTTTCAGGTCGGTTCCTGCTGAGAGATTGGTGGAGATGCTCACCCTTCGTACAGACGTCCATGATCTAATCATCAAGTATGAATATATTACAAGGGGAGGCCGGTACTACGTAAAAGCTAAGCCTGAAGACTACAAAACTAATGTCTTAATGTTTCAAAACACTAACAACAGCAAACGCCCATAGTGTTAAAATCATACTAATTTCCACTCTGTTTGACTGTATCTCCTTTATAATTATAACCTGATTAGAAATACATCAGAGATAATGTCTTCAACAAGCCAGGAACAGAGAGATATTGATAAGTGGGCGGATGTATATTTATTGGATAATAAAGATTACACTACAGAATTCCCAGTTCTTAATCAGGCACAAGCAATAACTACCGTAAAATTCAAATTTGATTGCACAGTGTTTGTTTGACACCACAAGCTCGACTGAATCTCCACTCCAGGTCAAATCAGATCTGGTGAAGATTCTACGTAACCACCCCACTGAAATAACTCTCAAGAAAGCTTTACTTAGAAGCACTTTTGACATTCTGGTCCTGAAAATTAGATCATTACATCACCTTTACAGTAAAGTTCAATTTAACCAGAAAGGCTTAATTGCTTTTTGTGCAAGAAATGGGATTAGTTTAGAGAAGGTGGTTAGGACTAGTGAAGTACTGCCCACTTTAGATACTCTTAGTGATGAAAGAACGATAACAATTGGATCAACTCTTATGGATTGCAGATTGAAAGCCCTTCAGGAAATAACCCGACATCCAGGTGCATTAATTCCCGCTGAACAAGCAGTATCATTGGACGACACAAACCTGATCATATCACATTATGTAAATCTAGCCCTTGTCCTTTTAACCCCGGATGAATATCAAACTGTTATTTCTGATCTTAAAGAAAATATTAGAGATGGTAAAGTTCTGTTGTACACATACACTGATGATGAAGCCCGGGCTCTAGCTAGAGGGAGACTTGACACAACAACAGTATTAACCAAGGGTTTTCTTGCACTTGCAAGTGTATCAAAAGCAGGGTCAAAACCTGAGCATATAAAACCATGGCAAGATAAAAGGTTATCTGCCTTATTTGCAAGACTTAATGCGGTATATACTGTAAAGCCTGTAGAATATTCTCATGATTTAGTGATAGTCGGGAAGTATTTAGATGAGACACTACATGTTCGTAAAGCCATATATCCTGCTTTTCTGTATTCCACATCTCCATCAACAGATCCTTACATGGGAGCTTTACGGTCACAGCTCCAAATGGTTCTATCAGATGTGGGGATGACTTCCTTCAATTTAAGTCATTCATTTGCCACCATGTGTGAGACAGAGGCACATACATTACGTGTAATCGTAGATGAGTCTATATATGTGTTAAACCAAAACTGGAAAATCTTCTCCTTCCTTCCTATCTTGGGCTTGTTGTAGAACTCTAACGAATGATTTGTTTATTAACTTTCGAATGCGTGATAGAACGAATTATTGTGCGCGACCGAGAAAAATTGTTGAAGCCATAGGTATAGTGTATATTATATGGGATACTGGCGCAAGAGATTCATTTCAAAATGCAGTTGTTAATTCAACATTTAATTGTGAAATTGATTTGGTTGGTGGATGTATTCCCCATGTTATATTTGGACCTCAACATAGAGTGAAGTTTGCAGATAATGATTAAAGTGAGAGCATTGACATCTGGAAGCGAAGTTCGTGTTCATAATTTAGACGAGGGCACGATAACTCTTCATCAATATGATGAGTATGAGTCAGCATTTGATATGGTTATTGATGGGCATGCAGCAGTCCAGGTGAATAACGAAACTCGGCGTGGATAGAATCGATCTGTTGGCAAAGGTAACCAATCCAAATTTGTTCTTGGAGGATGAGATTGATAGAACACTTGGGCATACTATACGGTATTTCCGTATTAGCCCGCGTCAGCTATACGATCTTGGTGTCATATCACTGTCTACTTTGCACTCCAATAGAGATAAAAGGCTCTACTGTGTGTGTGGTAAGAAGGAAACAACCCTTATTGCTGCCGAGTGGAAAGGAAAGAAGGTGTCTGGAGTAAAGTTGCATGGATGCTGCTTAACCACATGGCTATTGAAACACAAAGCCATAGCGAGATTCATTCCAGATAAAGCAAAAGACGCCGACCAGGAATACGCTTACTTTAAGCGGACATTTGACTTCGACGAGTTAAAGTCTTAAGTATAAGATATTTTCTTATATTCTCGAGTACTATTTACCTAATCAAATGAGAAACATGACCGGTTTTAGCTTTCTGTACTGGATATCTGTATTACTCCTTTGGATAGAAGTATCTGCCGAAGAATTATGTCCTTTACTCACAGTACATAATGGAATTATTCAAATACGACCCTCAAGCTCCTGCACTTTATCTCTATTCAATACAACAGTTACAAAAAAGGGACACTATGGAACAGTACCAGGGTTCTGGTATGGGTTAATTGTATATGAGTGTAACAACTGTACCGGAGTATTACCTAGCCCTATCGGAGAGTGCACAGGCCGTCTTGCCTGCTATCATGATAAGTCAATCATCAAATGCTCTTCTTTATCAAATCCCTTAATTTTTTCTCTTGGTCTATTATTCGGGTGTACCCTCGTTGCTATCTTCGGCTTTGTTTATGTTAAATTTAGCAATCCCATAAATCGTACTGCATCTAGATTCAACTGTCTTAAGTTAATGGCAGCTCATAAACATATTGCCCAGAATTTGGCAGTTGAGAATGCAGCCATGTTGGCGGAGAGCATAGTTGCAGAACTCTACGCCACCTTTTACCATGGCCTCGGTATAACAACACTGCCGAATGTCCCGGATTATGACTGGGACCATGTTCTGGGAGGTTGGTCAATTTACCCCGAAGACAGGTTGGCCCGTGGGAGTCGAGTGGCTCTCCAACAGTGGAGTACTCAGAATGAGGATCAAGTTAAGGGGCGTCGCAGACTTGTCGGATATAATTTCAGTGCTTTATCAGCATGGGCACGACCTATTACATCTTTAGTCAAAACGGATGAAACGGCAAGCAGATTTGACAACTCTGGCATGATGCGAGTATGGCTTCAAGCGATACCGGACCATTTTGTTGAGCTGTATCATATAACTACTATGGAATCGATCATGCGCATTTGTGTGTATGTTAACCTGATATTGACATACGAAACAAAGTTGTTTTACGACTCCGCATACGGGCTTGGCAATCATGTCCATATGTTGGCAATGGCGACTGCTGGACACTTTGATTTGATATTTTCATTGACAAACCTGAGCCTTGCGGCTTGGACAGGGTTTGATACCCGCAAGGACGACGTCCTAACATCCCACACGATGCAGATCGCCATACGGCGAGCCACTAATGCGATAACTGATTATGTCAATTTACAGGATATTATCGACACATGGCTCGATTGGGATGAGAATGTTATCTATGAGTACTATGGGCTTGACCCTTTTAACAATTCAATGTGGATGATGACACACCCCTTACCACACCACTTTGTCTTGCAGTGGTCAAACAAATTGAAGTTGACCGCTGGAAGGACAACTGAGAACACCACATACTTTTATCATAACGGGAACAACCATCAAGGGTTAGCGTTGTCTGGCCTCTCCTTACATTCAAGATCATACAACGGACGCTGAGAGGTATACCAATAGAATATACTAATCCAACCGAATTGAACCACTAGCTAACATCAATTATCTCGATGCAAAGAGGAGATAATTTCGAGAAACAGATACCCTCTGATACTGTAGAGTTACGCACACCAAATAACAGCAAGGTTTTAATAATGAACGCAGAAGAACGAAGAGATGGCAGGATATTGCCGATTCAGGTTCGTTCGAGCAATAAGTACAAGTCCATAAGTTTCTTATCTTATTGCAAAAATACTCGTAGTGGAAGAATCTGAAGTCACCGTCAGCAGTCTCAGAAAAACAAGTTCTAAAAAAGAATTTGTGTTCGTATATCCGCAAATAGCAGACATCTCAACGATCTCCAGGGCCCAAATTGTGAAAAAAATTACACTGAAGAGTTCAAGTAGAGGACGGTTCATTTTTCACATCCAAAAAAAAGACGAAAATATTTTAGAATAGCATTTTTCCGTTTTGTTTTGACTTTTTTTAGTTTCGTTATCTACGTTCTTATACTCTTTTTGTTATCAATGATAGTAGGCGTCATGATCGGTAGATATGCTATGTCCCTTTGGCCGCATAGCTGGTTGAACCACAACCAAGTTCTGCGTGCAGAAAGTGAAAGGTTTGAAAAATCGCAAGAATTTTTTAATGCCATTGGTCACTGGCGATCTGCCATATTTAGAGAATTCTTTGTTAGGAAGTTCCCCACCCGTGAGCAACAATATGTTGCAATCAACGCCCCCCTTTACTTCGATAGCGAAGTAACCGCTGCTGACCATAGTGAGGTCATAAGCAGCGCCAATGCTCACCCAAAGTCCAATAGGGCTATAAAACCCGAGAGAGCCGTAAGGGAAGCTCTCCGCATCCAGCAAGAGAATGAGGAGTTCCTTGCCAAAGTCCACCCGTGCTACAGCGAAGCACAGCCAATCCCCCATGTCCTGAGTCGTAAGACTTTTAGGTCAATCCGCGCTCAAAGGAGCGCTACCGCCGCAAAGCGAGCGGCTTCAGAGGGGGCGAGCCCAACCCCCAGCGGGAAAATCAGTTCCGCGCAGGCAGCGTACAAAGCCGCCCAGCAGCCTCAACAAGAGGATGCTAAGAAAGTCGCGAGGAGGACGCGACAGCGACAAGCCTTTACCGAAAAGGTAAAGGCATGGCGTCAAAACGCCAATGAGAGGGCGGATAAAATATTCGCCGGCCTTCCTAAAAACCAAAGGAAGGTATTGAACAAAAACAGCTTCGGCCGCAACGCCAAGCTTGTTGTACTCGCTACTAGCGAGTTGCGGAACGTAGTGGAGCGTTTCGCTAAGGACAAGAAGGCCCTCCAGCTGGAGGATGGAGAGTTCTGTGAACTCTTTGATATCGCCGCTGGAGGAGGCGAGTACAAGAAACTCTGTCGTCAGAAGTACGACGACAAAGTTCGTGCCTCAAAACGGGCAAAAAATTCTTCCATTAAGGAAGGATACAAAGCCTTAGGGCTTCGGGAGAAGTGGCAGGAAAATGCCACTTTTAAAGTCCGGGAACAGACGTTGTTCCAAGCTCAGCTGAGGTTCCTCAGCAGAGAATCGCCTGCGGCGTACAAGCACAGGGTCCAATCTAGGGACGCTAGGTGCGCCGCAGAGGGAAAAGAGACGCCTGGACAATACCGGGCCAGGAAAGAGGCAGTTGCCAGAAAAATGGCAAAACTTCAGGAAGAGGGGAAGGAAACCCCTCAAGAGTATCGCCAGAGGAGGAGGACTCTGGCTGAGGTCAAAACTTGGGTGCGAAATAGAAAAGCACCTAGAAGAGGTAGCGAACAACCAATTAGGGTTGTTAAAAGGGAGGAACCCAGGCCGTGGAACTTCCCATCACTCGTTGATGAGGGATACGCTACCCAAAGCGACGAGGAAGTTGAGGCTGTGGTCGTATGGCCGACAGCTTCCAAAAGGGACACCGCTGAGCGAACCACAGAAATATCTGTGGTTAAGAGTCGGGAGGCGCGCGAAATTGACGCAAGCGAACCCGTAAAAGCCGTTGAAAAACAACAAAACGGCACAAATACCGCCCCAACAATATTGGGACGGAAGGACGAAATTCCTGTTGTTCATAAGCAGGAGGAATTTTGGATTGAGTACAAGCGGCCGATCGCTAAGTACGTCGTTGAATCGACGAAACCAAGAGTAATAGTTACGGGGGATTCTCGTAAGATATACTCAAGAGAATCGCTGGAACTCAAACGTAATATTTTTGAACTGCGAAACAGCGAGAACTACCCAGGTAGGGGAGGATTTGTTGTTTTGAAGAATCTAGTGTCTGTCCAGTCACGATGTTCTTCGTCTCTAGTGACAAAGGTCAGCGACCTTATACTTATACACAAGGATTCCGATAAACAACTTCGAAATAAACTTGCTGAAGTGTTGGACACATTCGATTGTGGTGAATTCTTCATTAAAATGAATGATCTCAATTTAGTTGGGCTAAAAGCCTATCACCTCACGAATGGCCATTTGCCTTTTAGAAAGACCCATATTATCGATATTGGGCTTAACACCGTTGCTAATAAGGAACACAGTTCTAGGGGGAGAGCCTTTTCAGGTAATTACAGAAATATCAGCTGGGACAAATCTGATAGTGGTAACCATAATATAATCAAGGACTTGAAGATTAGAGCTAAGCATACAGTTCCCGTGAGCTTTAAGTTGGAGTACCAGTATGCAGACATCGAAAGTGAAGTCGAGTTACCTGCGATGGTAATAGGCGAGAAAATATGTGTACACGATGGAGAGCAGATGGCCGAGTTCGAACTAGAAGGTAGAGCGTGGTCATGGCATCTGGAACCTAGGGAAACTGGAACGTTTAATTTCTTGGCGCAAAGTCTCCCATGTTTTAGATGTGAGAAGCACTTGGTCAGCGGAACGCCGATATTTAATTCTCAAGGAGAAGTGGTTTCCGTCATCACCAAATCAGATGGAGAAGGGCTGTATGTTGTATCTGGAAAAGTTGAGGATAGACATCAAATCTACAAATTCGCACAGAGCAGCTATTACCTGGACCGGCTTATTAAGGATTTGGATGGACGTATAATGCGCAAAGAGCATTCAATCATCAATTGCGAATGGAAAGTTGAAAACTCTGCAGTGACATCACGATGCGTAATAGGAACTTTGCACGACTCTGTTTTTAACGGCAGCATTAGCTGCTTATGTAAGGGCTCAAACAAATGGGCTAAGTTGAGCGGAGATTGTAAAAACAACAAGCCGAGGCGACATATTATTGGAAGGAGGTTTGGCGGAGCCAAACACGGAAATAATTGTTGGGTAGGCACCGCTGACCAAGAAAAACAATGGACACACGATGAAGACCAGATACATCAAGAATTGATGAGAGGAAAAAATTTGTAGTGTATACCTTAGGCCACCTGAGAAATACATGTTCGAATGCGACACTTATCATTATCCAGGATCTCAGCACCCACCTAAACATTTTGAATTGGCTGAAGGATGGGAAGAGATAAGACAGAATGGAAAGCTCTTTGTCCAGAAGATTAATACGCAAAACAAGGAAGTTTATACCACACCTATGCATTGCATAGAAGTTGAAGAGGCGAAAAGACTAAAGAAGACCCATCACCACTATCCCGATTTTTTCTCGAAAGAACTGTTTTCTAGCTATATAGGTGAAAATATAACGCTGGGGAAAGCTGAGGGAGAGAAAATCAAGGTTGACCATAACAAGAGACTGGTAGTGTGGGGTTTTGATGGAGAGCAACTACACTATCAAGAGGCTATGACTTTCAAATGTAATCACAATTTGATATCAGGAACACCAATCTTTAATGACAGGGGAGAGGTCATTAGTGTGATTACGGGTAGTAAACACAATAGCTATGCAATAGCCGGTCATTACGGCAGCAGAGGAAGAATTTCGTGTGCTGAAGTGGAGATAAAGAATGGCAGGCCAGGAATGTGGTACGCTGGAAACATCGAAGAACACAAGGATGTGATCAACTATAAACACCTAAATAGCAGCCCTGAAATTGGGAACCTTAAAGTCACTTTGGTCAATTTTATTGAAAATTCTAGATTAATGTTACATGACGGCAAGGAAATTGTACATATATATTTGGGCAGTGTTTGCTGTAATATATTCCATGCAGGGAGGTCTAAAGCTCGTGGCGGTATACATTTGAGAAATGTTACGAAAAGGGAAGATGAAACACCCGTCAACCACAGCATGAGAAACTTGAATGCAGCGATTGACAATGTTGCTAGGCTTAACAAGGAGGTTAAGAAACAACAAAATGTCATAAGGAAAGAAGTTGCATTTCAGAGGAGAAGTAACCCCGAAACCGGAAAAGCATTGGAAACAGATAGGGCGTCAACTTCAAACGCTGGTCGGGGCAACTCGAGAGGTGCTAGAGGAGGAAGAAAAGGACGATCCGTTGTTTATAGAAAAACAGAGACGGTTACGGTCATTCAGCAGGCGAATGAGGCCGGAAGATCAATTTCGCAAACAGTAGAAGAAAAAGATATTCCGAATTTAACCAACTTGAGCTTGGGCCGAGATAGCAAAAAAATTTTTTTTATAATGTTGGTTATGACACTTTTTGGATTTTCTCGTTCACTTCCGATATTTGACAATACAATGACAACGTTATACCGAGCTGAGAATATTTATCATCATGCTAAAGAACTAGAATTTATGGCAGAGGCGTGCTGGCGAAGTGAAGCTGAGTGGGAGTCCAGAATGTCCCTAATAGCAGAATCTTTAAATAGAACGTGCCATGACATTGTGGGCAGTGCAACATATGCTAATGCAACAATCAGGAATCAGCTAAAAGAAGTGCAACTGAATGTTGAAAAAACTCTATTTAGATTGATTTCTGACGAGTTAGGTGTTAGAAGTATATATGAAGCGTTAGATAATATCGAGCAGGTTTTAGACATGATTAATATTCATCTAAATAACACGAGAGCTTCAATAGCAAAAACGGGTAACAATTTTGAAGAAGCATATAAAACCCAGCTAAGAAACAATGCAAGATGGAAGAGGGAAGAGCAGGAGCACACTCATAGGCTGAGCAAAATTCTAGACCAGATAACCGTCATGGGGTCGGATGTTCAAGAAATAGAGCAGAGAACTTCTCAGATTTATGAAGAACTCGTTCCCCAACATAACTTGAGGGGATACGGAGTTAGCGCAGCTGAAATAGGCGTTAATAGACAAAAAAGGCAACTATCTTCTCGAAATGCCAGAGACCAGTGGTTTTTGGGACAGAATGAAAGCGAAGAGAGTTGTGATAAATTGAACAGTGTCGAGAGAGTCGTGCCTGAGAAATCATGTAGTAAAGATTCGAGTGAAAAGTTTTTGGGACAGAGAGAGGAATATTGTGCCATAGCGTACACTAACGCAGTGTATAATAATGGAGAATACCTATTTCTGCGAGCAGATGAAGGAAAAAAGAGATGCAGCTTGATATGTTTACCCAAGATCGTATTGTATCAGCTGTTGGAGAGGCAACCGATAACTTTAGCCTGTACAACCCCAATCTTAGAGATTTTAGGAAAATTCGAGTTGACGCAATGTTTACTTAAGTCGTTTACTTAAGTCGTTTACTTAAGTCGTTTACTTAAGTAGTTTACTTAAGTAGTTTACTTAAGTCGTTTACTTAAGTCGTTTACTTAAGTCGTTTACTTAAGTCGTTTACTTAAGTCGTTTACTTAAGTCGTTTACTTAAGTCGTTTACTTAAGTCGTTTACTTAAGTCGTTTACTTAAGTCGTTTACTTAAGTCGTTTACTTAAGTCGTTTACTTAAGTCCTTTACTTAAGTCATTTACTTAAGTTGTTTACTTAAGTCGTTTCCTTAAGTAATGTACTTAGTAATTTACTTAAGTCGCTTACTTAAGTAATGTACTTAAGTAATTTACTTAAGTCGTTTAGTTAAGTCGTTTAAAATGGGGTCAACATTCTTTCAGAAGGCATACCCTGCCAATCCCAGTCATTGTGACATGGATCTCTACACTAAAGCTAGTCGGCAGCCAGCTAGAGTGGACCTATTTATTTCAGTATTTCCACCAATAATGTCTAAGGATAACAAGACTACTAAAGATGTTACGGATTTCAAGGATTATATACAAGCATCTTTAACTGATAACTTCATAAAGGACACTAAATATATTGGTTTTGATGTTCTTGCTGTATACAAAACTATTACTGAAAATAGTGAATTTACTAGTCGAGATGCAATTCAGATGCGTTTCCTGTATCTATCTAGAGGAACAAACTTGAAATCTATGAGGGAAAAGATGTCTCCTGAAGGTGCAGCAGCATTAGATATCTTAATCAGAAGATACACTTTAACATCATCAGTAAAGAAGGCTAAAAAAGAATACTATTAACTTAGCGAGAGTGGCTGCTGCATTTCCTTTAGTAGTATTAACATGTTTATCAGAATATTCAGAAGAAAAGTTACCTAGGCCTGTTGCTAAGTATGTCTTAGATTCATCAGTTGGAGGAGTTTTCCCAAGAACCTGATAATATTCCCGGTCCTGTTTAGGGAAGTCAAATCAAAAATAAATGACAACTGGAGTTACGCACTAGAAAACTCCACAGTACAAGAGCTGTCAAAACGGGTACTCACGTATAAAAGCAGAGTTCCTGTAGCAAAAGCAAGAGATGAAGTCGATAAAATAATATCCTACCTTCCAGCAGATGTAACTCTGTCAATAAAGGATGCAAAAGCTAATGTAAATGATCTCACTGTAGAATCTTTTGAAACAAGAAGATTCAGATTTGGAGCAGCTCAGTCTGACGCATTAATCCACGTGATAACTCGCCTTGCAAGTTCCAATGATATGGAATACTATAACATATTCAAAAAGAGATTAATAGAACCTGATTTAGACGAAGTCATTGCAGAAGAGTCTATACCATTTTGTGTTAAATATTTTCAAGAGACAACTTCAGTTGATCTAGAGTTGGCCAGACAATATCCTCAGATAATGGCTGGAACTCCTAAAGTAATTGTATGTGATCAGTGCCACAAAGGAAAAGGCTCATGCTTCTGTGAAGAAGGTTATAAGGCCTTGAAGGAGGACACCAAGGGAAACACCTCTCGTGATACAGGGATTTCATGGATTGATTCTTTGATTAAAGATAGGCCAGTGAAGGAGCCAACTCCTGCAGAAAAGACACCTGACGAATTGGTTATCCTGAGGAATATATCTCCGCTATAAAGGATATACAAACTCCATCGGTAGTTCTTCCTGATCCTGACGAAACGTCTTTACATCCAAACGCGACTAGGCAAGAGATCGATGCTCTAAAATCTCTGTATAGCACCTTAAGAATCTCAACCACTCCACTTAAGGAAAAGAGAGATGAAGTGGTTATCCAGAGATTGAACCACAATCAGAGGAATCATATACTCAGGGAGAGGAAAATCAATCTGAGGAAGAGCCATCTGTTAAGGAGTATCTCAACCTTCTTCATGATACACATGGTGAATTCTATCCTCAAGATATTACAAAGAGGTTTCTTGCAGCCCAAAACATTCATGCTATGAGACAGAACACATTTCAGTCCACTGCTCTTGCTGGAAAAATTGACAACATGACAGGTGCAATCACAAAATATACAGACACTCGGAACCACTCGATTCAGATGAGCAAAAATGCAGCTGATGAAGTAGGTACTTTAAGCAAAAGGTTTACAGAGTTAAGCAATGGAATATCTGCCCTTATCTCCCAGATGGCTGTTCAAGAGAAAAAGTCTATTCTCAAGCCTCAAGAGCTAAGTGGTGTTTCTCAGAGTGTTGCACCTGTGCCTGTAAAGAACATCCTTGACACTCTCCCGGAACAGGGGCCTCACACAGTTCCGGAACACCGAAGAAGTTGTCAACTCTAATTCCAGAGGGAACACCTGAGGGATCAAAAGCGGGATCAGGAACAAGGAAGTCAGCAGGAACCAGCACTATTGAATCGACTTCCCAGATGAATCAAGGCTGAAGGATCCCAAATGCAAACCACCAAAAGACATAGGCTTGTATAAGAGAGACCTCAATCATCTAAAGAGGACTGATGCGCTTCAACTCAGTATAGGCTTTTCACAGTGGGAAGTGGTCAATGATCAGGTTCCTCTCGGAAAGATTTTAGAGTTTTCAGATGGGATTTGCAGGTGATTCAGAGAAGGCACTGTTCACCTCAGATCTTCTTCAATGCGATCCAAAAGAGAGGGCTAAGCTGGTCCTTCGGGAATATCCATCTTTCAGGTCGGTTCCTGCTGAGAGATTGGTGGAGATGCTCACCCTTCGTACAGACGTCCATGATCTAATCATCAAGTATGAATATATTACAAGGGGAGGCCGGTACTACGTAAAAGCTAAGTCTGAAGACTACAAAACTAATGTCTTCATGTTTCAAAACACTAACAACAGCAAACGCCCATAGTGTTAAAATCATACTAATTTCCACTCTGTTTGACTGTATCTCCTTTATAATTATAACCTGATTAGAAATACATCAGAGATAATGTCTTCACCAAGCCAGGAACAGAGAGATATTGATAAGTGGGCGGATGTTTATTTATTGGATGATAAAGATTACACTACAGAATTCCCAGTTCTTAAACAGGCACAAGCAATAACTACCGTAAAATTCAAATTTGATTGCACAGTGTTTGACACCACAAGCTTGACTGGATCTCCACTCCAGGTCAAATCAGATCTGGTGAAGATTCTACGTAACCACCCCACTAAAATAACTCTCAAGAAAGCTTTACTTAGAAGCACTTTTGACATTCTGGTCCTGAAAATTAGATCATTACATCACGTTTACAGTAAAGTTCAATTTAACCAGAAAGGCTTAATTGCTTTTTGTGCAAGAAATGGGATTAGTTTAGAGAAGGTGGTTAGGACTAGTGAAGTACTGCCCACTTTAGATACTCTTAGTGATGAAAGAACGATAACAATTGGATTGCAGATTGAAAGCCCTTCCGGAAATAATCCGACATCCAGGTGCATTAATTCCCGCTGAACAAGCAGTATCATTGGACGACACAAACCTGATCATATCACATTATGTAAATCTAGCCCTTGTCCTTTTAACCCCGGATGAATATCAAACTGTTATTTCTGATCTTAAAGAAAATATTAGAGATGGTAAAGTTCTGTTGTACACATACACTGATGATAAAGCCCGGGATCTAGCTAGAGGGAGACTTGACACAACAAAAGTATTAACCAAGGGTTTTCTTGCACTTGCAAATGTATCAAAAGCAGGGTCAAAACCTGAGCATATAAAACCATTGCAAGATAAAAGGTTATCTGCCTTATTTGCAAGACTTAATGCGGTATATACTGTAAACCCTGTAGACTATTGTCATGGTTTAGTGACAGTATTTAGATGAGACACTACATGTTCGTAAAGCCATATATCCTGCTTTTCTGTATTCCACATCTCCATCAACAGATCCTTACATGGGAGCTTTACGGTCACAGCTCCAAATGGTTCTATCAGATGTGGGGATGACTTCCTTCAATTTAAATCATTCATTTGCCATCATGTGTGAGACAGAGGCACATACATTACGTGTAATCGTAGATGAGTCTATATATGTGTTAAACCAAAACTGGAAAATCTTCTCCTTCCTTCCTATCTTGGGCTTGTTGTAGCACTCTAACGAATGATTTGTTTATTAACTTTCGAATGCGTGATAGAACGAATTATTGTGCGCGACCGAGAGAAATTGTTGAAGCCATAGGTATAGTGTATATTATATGGGATACTGGCGCAAGAGATTCATTTCAAAATGCAGTTGTTAATTCAACATTTAATTGTGAAATTGATTTGGCTGGTGGATGTATTCCCCATGTTATATTTGGACCTCAACATAGAGTGAAGTTTGCAGATAATGACTTTAAAGTGAGAGCATTGACATCTGGAAGCGAAGTTCGTGTTCATAATTTAGACGAGGGCACGATAACTCTTCATCAATATGATGAGTATGAGTCAGCATTTGATATGGTTATTGATGGGCATGCAGCAGTCCAGGTGAATAACGAAACTCGGCGTGGATAGAATCGATCTGTTGGCAAAGGTAACCAATCCAAATTTGTTCTTGGAGGATGAGATTGATAGAACACTTGGGCATACTACACGGTATTTCCGTATTAGCCCGCGTCAGCTATACGATCTTGGTGTCATATCACTGTCTACTTTGCACTCCAATAGAGATAAAAGGCTCTACTGTGTGTGTGGTAAGAAGGAAACAACCCTTATTGCTGCCGAGTGGAAAGGAAAGAAGGTGTCTGGAGTAAAGTTGCATGGATGCTGCTTAACCACATGGCTATTGAAACACAAAGCCATAGTGAGATTCATTCCAGATAAAGCAAAAGACGCCGACCAGGAATACGCTTACTTTAAGCGGACATTTGACTTCGACGAGTTAAAGTCTTAAGTATAAGATATTTTCTTATATTCTCGAGTACTATTTACCTAATCAAATGAGAAACATGACCGGTTTTAGCTTTCTGTACTGGATATCTGTATTACTCCTTTGGATAGAAGTATCTGCCGAAGAATTATGTCCTTTACTCACAGTACATAATGGAATTATTCAAATACGACCCTCAAGCTCCTGCACTTTATCTCTATTCAATACAACAGTTACAAAAAAGGGACACTATGGAACAGTACCAGGGTTCTGGTATGGGTTAATTGTATATGAGTGTAAAAACTGTACCGGAGTATTACCTAGCCTTATCGGAGAGTGCACAGGCTGTCTTGCCTGCTATCATGATAAGTCAATCATCAAATGCTCTTCTTTATCAAATCTCTTAATTTTTTCTCTTGGTCTATTATTCGGGTGTACCCTCGTTGCTATCTTCGGCTTTGTTTATGTTAAATTTAGCAATCCCATAAATCGTACTGCATCTAGATTCAACTGTCTTAAGTTAATGGCAGCTCATAAACATATTGCCCAGAATTTGGCAGTTGAGAATGCAGCCATGTTGGCGGAGAGCATAGTTGCAGAACTCTACGCCACCTTTTACCATGGCCTCGGTATAACAACACTGCCGAATGTCCCGGATTATGACTGGGACCATGTTCTGGGAGGTTGGTCAATTTACCCCGGAGACAGGTTGGCCCGTGGGAGTCGAGTGGCTCTCCAACAGTGGAGTACTCAGAATGAGGATCAAGTTAAGGGGCGTCGCAGACTTGTCGGATATAATTTCAGTGCTTTATCAGCATGGGCACGACCTATTCCATCTTTAGTCAAAACGGATGAAACGGCAAGCAGATTTGACAACTCTGGCATGATGCAAGTATGGCTTCAAGCGATACCGGACCATTTTGTTGAGCTGTATCATATAACTACTATGGAATCGATCATGCGCATTTGTGTGTATGTTAACCTGATATTGACATACGAAACAAAGTTGTTTTACGACTCCGCATACGGGCTTGGCAATCATGTCCATATGTTGGCAATGGCGACTGCTGGACACTTTGATTTGATATTTTCATTGACAAACCTGAGCCTTGCGTCTTGGACAGGGTTTGATACCCGCAAGGACGACGTCCTAACATCCCACACGATGCAGATCGCCATACGGCGAGCCACTAATGCGATAACTGATTATGTCAATTTACAGGATATTATCGACACATGGCTCGATTGGGATGAGAATGTTATCTATGAGTACTATGGGCTTGACCCTTTTAACAATTCAATGTGGATGATGACACATCCCTTACCACACCACTTTGTCTTGCAGTGGTCAAACAAATTGAAGTTGACCGCTGGAAGGACAACTGAGAACACCACATACTTTTATCATAACGGGAACAACCATCAAGGGTTAGCGTTGTCTGGCCTCTCCTTACATTCAAGATCATTGATGTACTGTACAACGGACGCTGAGAGGTATTTTCCCCTTCTAGCTTACAAGGAAGTTAGCAACGTTTACTTAAGTCGTTTACTTAAGTAATTTACTTAAGTCGTTTACTTAAGTCGTTTACTTAAGTCGTTTACTTAAGTCGTTTACTTAAGTCGTTTACTTAAGTCGTTTACTTAAGTCGTTTACTTAAGTCATTTACTTAAGTCATTAACTTAAGTCATTAACTTAAGTCGTTTACTTAAGTCGTTTACTGAAGTCGTTTACTTAAGTAATGTACTTAAGTAATTTACTTAAGTCGCTTACTTAAGTCATTTACTTAAGTCGTTTAGTTAAGTCGTTTAAAATGGGGTCAACATTCTTTCAGAAGGCATACCCTGCCCTTGCCCTTCTTTAGGTTGGAGACTTTGCTCGACCATCTGTTTGCGCCCACGTCGCCCGTCACCCCCGAACCAGCCAGTCCTCACGGAGCACCCCAGGGACACCGGCCCCGGACGCCAGACCTCGCCTCCATCCCCAGCCCTGCGGCGGACGCCCCCCCCCCCCCGCTCCGACCGACCGTGTCCACCCGCGGACCCCAGCGACGAAGGCCTCCGCCGCTCCCCATTGCCGGAGTGGGAACTACACCTCCACCCCGAGCCCTTCGAGCGCCACGAGTTCGAGCGGCTGTGGAACGCCGTCCTCCGGAGCGCGGCCGCCCCCATACCCTGGGCACACCGAGAAGTGGACCTGCCCCCGCGCCACCGCCCAGGAAGCGAAACCTGGTCCTCCTCCCGGGACCCCAGGCGCCACGCTTCAGCGCTCCTGCGCCCCCTAGCACCCCTGAACCAGCAGCCCCGGCTCATCCCCGGCAGTCGCCGCGAACAACGCCCTCGGTCGGAAGGACGCCGCCGCACCGAAACGCGCTGCCGCTCCACGGCACCGCCCCGCGTCGCGAGACGCGCGCCGCACCGGATTGGCCCCGCCGCCCAGCGCCCCGCCCTCCACAGCGCCGACGCCCGTCGTCACCGCCCAGGAGTAATCACCTGCGGCCGTCCGGTTCGAGCAGACCCCGAGCCCGAACGCCGAGTCCTCGGCGCCGCCGCCAGCACCAGGCCCCCCGCCACCCTCGGCGCCCCCTCCCACCCCGCTAACGGGAGAGCCCGGGACTACACCCCCCCCCCCCCCCGAAGCACCTGCGCCGACAGAGCCATCCAGGCGTCCTCGTCGCCATCTTTTGTATATATGTGTACATATAGAATTATAAAGATAAACCTTTGTAAATAAATGTGTGTCTCTCTCTCTCTTTCTTGCTCTCACTCTGAGGTCTGCCCCGCCTACCGGGGAAAGCACCGTTGGCCGACTGAGTTACCAGGGCAAAAACACCAGTAGCCGGAAGCCATTTTGCTTAACCCTCGCCCGCCCTCCAACGAAGCCACGGGACCAAGTCGTGTTAACTTAAGTCGTTTACTTAAGTAATTTTCTTAAGCCATTTACTTAACTAATTTTCTTAGGTCGTTTACTTAAGTAATTTTCTTAAGTCATTTACTTAAGTAATTTTCTTAAGTCGTTTACTTAAGTCGTTTAGTTAAGTAATTTAAGTAAGTTGTTTAATCTTGTCTTTAACAGATTAACCAGATATAAATTTATAATTATTCATTTAAATTTTACGAAACATTCTAAAAATTAAAAGCCACCAAAAACGCAATATTGCATTATGCAAGCGCGGCGACCTACTCACAGTCAAGTTTAAACACCTCGCAGTCGCCGCTCAGCATTTTTACACGGCTTCGCGTACACAATTACGCAAGGCCGTGACAAGGTTTAAATGCCTACAATCGCAGCTCAGCATAAAAGACGCTCGAGTTCATGGAGTCCATATCATATCACGGAAGCAAAACCGCTGAGTATTGTTTTGCAAGACTAGTAAATTAACCTACTGAATATAATACATTGCACCTGTTATTAGAAATGAACTTTGTATATTACTATGATCTAAGCAAATTTGTTTGTATATATAGAACAATTATTTTTGTAATAAACCAGTCTGCATTTACTTGTTAGATTCACTTACTGCGTCGCTGTGGGTCCAAGCCTATAAATAATTAAGGGATGTGAGGCTGCATCTCACACAGTGACGAATTATCATCCCGTTAAGTGGCATGACTAAGCTGTCTTAAAGCGGAAACTGCTGTCTCAGTTCTGCGCTTAACATAAGGGATGGAACCAGCAAAATAACGTAACGGACGCCTGATTTCTACAGCCTCCAGGCGAATCTGTTCATGGTCCTTCGAGCCGGATTTGTCTACAACTAAGAAGAGGTACATCCCGAGAAGAAAACAACATCTACCAACCCACCCGGTTCCCCGAAAATGGCAAACAATATGGAGGAATTCAATCAGCTAGCTGTCGCCCAAGAAGAACTCGGCCAGAAGATCACGCAGGTATTTTCCAACAGCAAAAAGGACCCTGCCAGCCGAAAAACAGAAGCTTACATCGCCAGCCGAAACAAGACGCTGGACGAAACTTGGAACGCCGTGACCAAAAATCACGCCAAAATGGTGCAGCTAAGTATTCCTACACATAATTATTTTACCACAGGGTATTACGAACAAATTAAAGCCATCTACTGCGAAGCAAAAAGTTATTTGCAGAGCTGTTTAAAGGCAACTGAAAATCCCGACCCCTCTGAAACTAGGAGGCGAGAGGAAACAGTTGTAAATCCCGAGCAAAAGGTTCGTATCCGAAAACTGCAGATTCGGATGCAGAATTTTAAGCAATCTTTGGACGACGCCGAACTGGAACAAGCACTCGGAAGGCCCGCCATCACAAAGAGGGAATTAAAGGAAGAATGGGACCGGGTGATCGAGATGGACGAAGAAGTCATGTCTAACGAGATGGATTCAAACCAGACGCACTTCAGTCCTGAATTTACTACGTTGAAAGACAGGTACCGAAATTTAATTAATTTGTTACAAGCACCAACAAGGAACGAGCAAGCATCAGCCATCTCGCTTCCTCAAGTTAAAATCCCCATATACGAGGGAAATTATGAGGAATGGGCCACTTTTAAGGACCTATTCACCAAATTAGTAGATGACAACCAAAACATGGATGATGTCATCAAAATGCAGTATTTAAAAACGCATGTCAAGGGAGAGCCCAGCCGACTAATCCAGCATCTCGCAGTGACTCAAGCCAACTACAACACCGCTTGGAATTTGCTGCAACAAAGGTATCAAAATAATCGCCTTATTCTAACCAAATTGCTAGACACCATCTTCGATCAGCCGGTCCTCTCCAAGGAATCAGCCCAAGGGTTGAAAAGATTGCATGACTCCACTAAGGAATGTGTGGAAGCAATCAAAAATTTGGGCATTTCCACCGACAGCTGGGGTCCGTGGATTAACCGAGTTATTACTCGAAAATGGGATCCTGAAACTAACAAATTATATGAGCAATCGCTTCAGTGCCCAAATGAAGTTCAGGATCACCAAACTCTAATGGCCTTCTTACAAATGCGGTTCCAATCCTTGGAATCCATTGATGGAGCTCGAAAACCAACTCAGGACAAGCCACAGAAAAATTACGCTGCCGGATATCTCAACTGCAAGATGTGCAATGGGGACCATTACATCGATAACTGTGGTCAATTCCAGAGGCTCTCCACCCACGAAAAGCAAGAAGTGGTAAGAACCTACCGATTGTGCTTTCGATGTTTGCGACACGATTCTAATATACAATGTCGTTCGTATTATAACTGCAAAATCTGCCGCTTTCCACACCATACTCTGCTTCACAAGGCACAGCCGCCATCAAAGCCGATACCTGCTCCGAAGATGAAGACGTTTTCTCACGCAGCAGCCATGCAGACCTCCAACGCTCCAGAGAAGAAGCCAAAACCCACAATCATTGCCGCCAACCTAGGCGCAAAGAAGAGCCAAGTGCTACTGGCCACAGCAACGGTTCAAGTTAAGGCAGCATCCGGGATGACTCATCTCTTGAGGGTCTTGATAGATCCAGGGTCTCAAGGTTCCTTCATCACCGAAGCCGCAGCCGAATTATTAGCGTTACCCAGGACCAAGGTTCGAGCAGAAATCTCCGGAATTGGGAACAGCGAAACAAAAGTCGCAAAATGGAAAATCACAGGTTTGATTACGCCAAGATTTCCAAGTAAATTTTCCTTACCTGTTACTTTACTGGTACTTCCCAAACTTACAAAAACCATGCCTTCATCACCCATTCCGAACATAAAAATGGATGCCTGGAAACATGTCTTCATCGCCGATCCAACCTTCAACCGACCTGGCCCCATAGATATACTTCTAGGCGCTGAAGAATATTCCCAAATAATTCTCGAAGGAATCAAGAAATCCAAAGATGGCATCCTAGGACAGAATACCGAATTGGGATGGATCTTATCAGGAACCATGGGAAGACGACCTCCCACCAGCCTTAAGGTCAACACCATGGTTGCCAAAATTGAAGAGGATGAGCAGTTGCAGAAATTCTGGAACATTGAAGAGGCTTCTCCTCAAAGGAAACTTTCCCCAGATGATCAGGTATGTGAAAATAAATTCACAGACACAGTCCAGCGAGACGTAGATGGAAGATACGTAGTAAGGATTCCATTCAAACAAACTCCAGTACACATGGGAAGGTCCAAACCCTCAGCATTGGCACGATTCATACATCTGGAGAAGAAATTAGGACAAGATCAAGATCTAGCAGTCCAATACAAGAAATTCATGCAAGAATACTTGGATTTAGGACATATGGAAAAGGTGGCAAGGGAAGATGAGAATAACGGCAAGTATCACATTCCCCACCATGGCGTCATCCGAGAAGCAAGTTCATCAACCAGGCTTCGTGTCGTTTTCGATGCCTCTAGCAAGGCCTCTCACGGAAAATCCTTAAATGAGATGATGTACGCTGGACCTAAACTTCAGCAAGAACTGGTCGACATTCTACTTCGATGGAGGACACACAGGATTGTTTTTTCTGCAGACATTGAAAAAATGTACCGACAAATCAGAATGAACAACCAAGACCAGGAGTACCAAAGAGTCCTATGGAGATTCGACAAATCACAGCCAATCAGGGAATATAAGCTGTGCACCGTCACTTATGGAACCGCATCAGCTCCCTATCTTGCCATTCGAACCTTGCATCAACTCGCACAGGACGAAAAGGTCTCATTTCCATTAGCTTCAGAAGCAGTGAAGAAAGATTTCTACGTGGACGACGTGCTTTCTGGGGCCGACACTGTGGAAGAAGCGATCCAACAACAAGGTCAGCTCATTTCCTTACTAAAGCGTGGAGGCTTTACTCTACATAAATGGTGCAGTAATGAGTCAGCCATCATTCAAGAACTCCCAGAAGAGTTAAAGGAACAAACATACCTCGAAATAAGTGAAGACGGCGTAAAAAAGTCCTTGGGCATTCACTGGTCTCCATATGAAGATGTTTTCTGTTTTAAGGTAGACGTTAAGCAACAGGAATCCACCAAACGCACCATACTATCCGAAGTTGCCAAAATTTTCGACCCATTGGGATGGTTAGCACCCGTCATCATCACAGCCAAGCTACTCATCCAAGAACTATGGCTCGAAAATATAAAATGGGATGACCCAGTGTCTGAAAATATCCAAGGCAAATGGGAGACGCTCAGGTCTCAACTCAAGGCAGTGGAAGAAATTACCTTACCAAGGTGGTTGTTTATCAAAAGGGGATCTCTAGTAGAGCTGCATGGATTCTGTGACGCCTCCGAAAGAGCTTTCGGGGCCGCGATTTATACCAGAGTCACCACATCATCCGGCCAAGTCAAGGTATCCTTATTAATAGCCAAATCCAAGGTGGCACCAGCCCGAGCCAAGACGACATTACCAAGACTGGAACTCTGCGCAGCAGTACTCCTTTCCAATCTACTTCAAAGGGTAATTGCAACATTAGACCTTCCTAAGGTGTCTATCTTCGCCTGGACCGACTCCATGGTTACATTAGGATGGATAAAAGGAGACCCGGTACGATGGAAGACGTTCGTCGCGAATCGAGTAGCCGAAATCAACAATCTAATTCCGGCTCAACATTGGAACCACGTCAAATCCGAAGAGAATCCTGCAGACGTCATCTCCCGAGGCACTAGTCCAGAAAAACTAAAGAATCATCTCCTATGGTGGGACGGACCGAGCTGGCTAGTTAACAAGAGTTCATGGCCGTGTCAACCAGACACCGCAACCACCGAGGAAGAAGCAAGAAGTTACACTGTGCATCAAACTACCATTCATCAAGACGAGAACGAAGTCGTTCATCGTTTTTCTTCTCTAACAAGAATGGTACGAGTCATGTCACATTGCCGAAGATTCATCAACAAGTGTAAGCGACTTCCCACTCAATCAGGATGCCTATCAGTGAAGGAAATGGACGACACCATCCTCCTACTCGTTAAGGTCATCCAAGGAAGTGATCCTATTTTGAGGGCAACAGGATCTCAACTCCGGCAGAACAAATATGTGAGTTCCAGTAACAAGCTTGCCAACCTCAATCCCTTCATCGATCAGCATGGAATAATCCGTGTTGGAGGAAGATTAGAAAATTCCACCTTGTCCTTCAATGAAAAACACCCAATCATACTCCCGTACTCCAGTCATATTTCCAAACTAATAATCCAAGAGGCGCATCTACGCACGCTGCACGGTGGCACCCAACTCACTCTCTCATATATCCGAAGAAAATATTGGATCATCAACGCGAAGAAAGCAGTCAGCTCCAGCATCCAGAAGTGTTTCCGATGTCTACGATACAAAGCAGAGGCAGCACAGCAACTGATGGGAAATCTTCCATCAACCAGAGTGAATTCAACTCCTCCATTCTTCCATTCCGGAGTGGACTACGCCGGCCCAATACAGATCCGAACATCCAAGGGAAGAGGGCATTCTTCGCACAAAGGGTACATTGCTGTTTTTGTCTGTCTATCAACCAAGGCAATCCACCTAGAGGCCGTCAGCGACATGACAACCAACAGCTTCCTAGCAGTCTTCAGGAGGTTTACTGCCCGAAGAGGACGCTGTGCACACCTATACAGCGACAACGGAACAAACTTCGTTGGCGCAAGAAAAGTGTTGGACAAGGAAACCCGCCAAACAATTGAAGGCCCAGTTGTCCAAGAAACCTTAGCAACCGGTGGTACCCAATGGCACTTCATCCCTCCAATAGCCCCTCACTTCGGAGGGATATGGGAAGCAGGGGTAAAATCAATGAAGCATCATCTGAAGAGAACTATTGGCCACGCTACTCTCACCTTTGAAGAGTTAACAACTCTTCTCTGCCAAATTGAGGCCTGCCTAAACTCACGTCCTCTATGTCCACAAGGCAACGATATTGAGGACACAACTGCTCTGACGCCAGGCCATTTCCTAATAGGGAGGGAAATCATATCGCCACCAGACCCAATCAACACTCCAATATCTTCAAATCTATCGAATCGTTGGAGGATAATCCAAAAGATCAAGCAAGATTTTTGGAAATCATGGAGCTCGGACTACCTTCATGGATTACAGCAACGAAACAAATGGAAGAAACCATTGGAGAACACTAAAGTTGGAGATTTAGTGTTAATCAAAGAAGATAGTATCAATCCTAGTAAGTGGCCTTTAGCAAGAGTCACTGCAACTCATCCAGCAGCCGATGGATCAGTACGAGTAGTGACGCTCCAGAAATCAGGAGGACATCAGCTAAAACGATCCATAGGCAGCATCATTCCATTACCAGCAACTACCGAGGAATCGCAGGAACCAGAGGCAGAAGATAAAATTTCAACTAACATTATCCAGACACGATCATCCCCAGCACCAAGGAAATCTGTCGCGTCCAAATGGAAACTGCTGTTACTCATCTTTACCCTTCTTACCACCAATACATTAAGTAAAGCAGAATTTAATATCCAAAAACCAGACAGCGGGTACTATGTAGAACACATTGGACACGGGAAGATTGAGAGAGGAACATTCCGGATCGAAATCCAGTTCGAGAGGGGGAAGATCGAAGAAGACTTCGAAACAGTCACAGACATGGTAGACAAATTCGACAATCTCTGCGACTCTGCAAAAGAACTGTCCGAAGACACATTATGCAAGACACTGGTGCATCATCTTCTGGAACAGAAAAAGCAAATGGAATGGATTAGAGATGGTATGGAAGAAATAATAACAAGACGAGAAAAAAGAGGAGTCCTTGGCACAGTATTAACATCAATTTTTGGAGTCAACGATGAAGTCTATCAAGATATAGACAGGCTAGACAAGAATCAACAGGAACTAATAAAAATGGACAGTCAACAATCCAAATTCTTGCTATCAGCACTTTCCAGGTTTAATGAAACCGAAGAACGAATCGACAAGAAGCTGGAACATTTCCAAGAAAAATTAAACCAAGGAATCCGGGCCATTAACAACATGGACAAATGGTATAAAGCAACCGACTCCAACCGACTAAATATTCACATCATCAGTGTGTACCAAGTCGCCACAAATGTAATTAGTGAACTGTGCAACTACCATATTCACATCTTAAACGTTCACTTTCAGCAAGGTAATCTGTACGAGCTAATAACACCTGCTCAAATTAAACAGATCCTCGCTAATGCAACCAGTAAACTTTCACCAAATTTGGAGATATTACCAACGCCAATTCTAAAGGTTGACATTGGGCATGACGACATCTACATCAACGTCCAAGGGTATTTCATCATAGTGGAAAAAACGGAATACTCCTTAATTAAAGTGACACCAATTCCTCTTCAAATCAGCAATGGATCCTACTGGATGATCGATGTGCCGAAAGGAATCTTCGCTGTGGATTACAACCTACAAATGTACTTCCACGAAACAGATGAAGAATTCAAAGAAGAGCTACAAATTTCTCCCACTACCTATGTTTGCAGTCCAACGGTAGTTAAAGGAATTGAAAACAACCCAAACTGCATCATTGACGATATATATCACCGAGTAGAAACCAGTCAATGTCTCCTACGAAGACATCGCATCCAGTCCATTATTTGGAAACAATTGTACATGGAAAACACCTGGCTATTTGTAGTCAGTAAACCAACCCGCATAGCAATCACTTGTAGTGGAAACAGGGAAGAAGTCACCGTCAACACTACAGGTGTCATTCAAATTTCATCGGATTGCATCATCCAAACTGCGAGGAATACATTAACCCCAAGGCACAACAGAAAATACAAGATCCTGGCTGGATACTCCAAGGCTATCAGTATCAATATTACCAACCCAATCACAACAAACTCATTTTCAGAAATCGCAGAGGAACCTGTACTAACTCAGTCAGACCACTTCGAAGACCTACAAGCATCGCAGTTAGATTTCCAGGAGCATATAAAAAACTTCACCTGGAAAGCCATCCGACATCATTCTCACCTGTCTATTGGGGTCACAGGCAGCCTTTTGGGAACCGCTGCCCTACTAGGAGCTATCTACTACATTCGGCAACGAATAACACGAAGGAAGCCACCACCCGCACAACCCCAGGCAGAAGAATATCCTCTCAAAACGCTCAATCTCGAAGAAACAATATAATTTATCGATTTGCTTTTTTGTGGCTTAAAATTGGCAATATGTTTAATCTTGTCTTTAACAGATTAACCAGATATAAATTTATAATTATTCATTTAAATTTTACGAAACATTCTAAAAATTAAAAGCCACCAAAAACGCAATATTGCATTATGCAAGCGCGGCGACCTACTCACAGTCAAGTTTAAACACCTCGCAGTCGCCGCTCAGCATTTTTACACGGCTTCGCGTACACAATTACGCAAGGCCGTGACAAGGTTTAAATGCCTACAATCGCAGCTCAGCATAAAAGACGCTCGAGTTCATGGAGTCCATATCATATCACGGAAGCAAAACCGCTGAGTATTGTTTTGCAAGACTAGTAAATTAACCTACTGAATATAATACATTGCACCTGTTATTAGAAATGAACTTTGTATATTACTATGATCTAAGCAAATTTGTTTGTATATATAGAACAATTATTTTTGTAATAAACCAGTCTGCATTTACTTGTTAGATTCACTTACTGCGTCGCTGTGGGTCCAAGCCTATAAATAATTAAGGGATGTGAGGCTGCATCTCACACAGTGACGAATTATCATCCCGTTAAGTGGCATGACTAAGCTGTCTTAAAGCGGAAACTGCTGTCTCAGTTCTGCGCTTAACATAAGGGATGGAACCAGCAAAATAACGTAACGGACGCCTGATTTCTACAGCCTCCAGGCGAATCTGTTCAAAGTCATTTACTTAAGTCGTTTACTTAAGTAATTTTCTTAAGTGACCTGGTTCGGAAAGATTTGAGGGGCCTATTGAATGTTCATACTGAGTACTTAATCACGACAGACTTTTGTAAACATAATCAAGGACATCTCGACAATATATTAATTCTCTTCAAAGATGGGTTACTCCTTATTGCCTATCCTTCTGATCTCATGGATCTTGAAGTCAATTTCAACGGATACTCTCCCACAGCCATCAGGCATCTCATATTTTCTTGAAAAAGAAAAGGGAATACTTACATATGAGGAAAATCCTGGATTAGCTCACAGAATCCAAAAGAATGAACTTTATATCTACGCGTTCTTCAGTATTACATCTATTGCTAAAAAAACCATCAACAATTAAGTAATTTTCTTAAGTCGTTTACTTAAGTCGTTTACTTGAGTAATGTACCTAAGTAATTTAATTAGGTCATTTACTTAAGTCGTTTACTTCAGTAATTTAATCAAGTCATTCGTGGAACCAAGAATGTCTTTCGAAAAGAAACACATTCCAGCATTTTTAGACAGCATAGCTTCTAGGCCCCTAGCATTCACCAACACTAGACCCACCCCCTAGATTCCTATACTAACCATACCCACCATTTTATTCCCCAATCCGTAATTAAGACGGGGACCGCTGCACTTTTTCCTATAAGATGGCAGCACCATAGAAACAGCACGGTATTTTAAAATCTGTTATACGTCGTTCACAATTAAAATTAACCAATTATTTTCATATATATTGTTAGAAAACAACACGCTGAAGGGTGTGATCAAATTTCACCTGGATGTGAAGTCAAATAACAGAAATATTAAATAAATAAAATATAAATATTTGAATTTCTTTTTGGTCCAAACTTGACATGTTAATAGCTTATTCCCTAGATAATGTTATTATAAAACTAATTGTGGAATATAAACCACATTGCTAGACAAATAAACCTAAACGACAGATTTTAGTGCGAGAATTGTGACACTGGAATGCGCGTTCGAGATAATAGCTGCCCTAAACTTGGGCAACTGTTTGATAGATGGCGCCGTCAACTGTTCTGTGACGTCACATGACATGCCTGGTGATTTGTGATTGCGATTTTGGTTATGTTAATGGCATCCAGTTTTAGCGGCAAAATTTTGCGCGTTTATCGCAAAATTTGAATTGAAAGCCGTAAAACTGAAATGCGTTTGGCTTATGATGAAGGAATGGGGGCACAATGCTACATAAAACTCATTATCAAGTTAGAAGTTTCGTATGGACATGCAGAGCACGATGGCGGGAAATTTAAACTTTGCAATGTACTGGCAAATGCCTGAATTTATTGATGAAGATAAAATATTGAAAAATACACGTTTGCTTATGAGCATCTTAACGAGACTCCTTTGGTTGCCACAAAACTCGGCTCACCGCCTCATTTTGGCAATCAAACTCGTATCGTGAAGATGCTCATATTCAAACTTGTATCGTTAATATCTATAACATACCATTAATGAAAAATAATAAGAGACTTTATAGTCGCATTATAACGCAGAGAAAATAACAAAAACAGAGAGTATCTATTATTAAACTACATTATTTTCAATACATCGTCCTTTTCGTCCTCTCTATTGAACAAAAATAGTAATTAATAATAAGTACATAAAAATGCTACAAATTTTAACATAAGCTATCAATTCTAAAGAAAAAATGCTCATTATGTTTATGGTAGTTTCTGATGATAATACTTTCTAGATTACAAGAGTTTTTTAAAACTAAAACGTAAGAAAAAAATATAAAAACGTAAGATTCACGTGAAAAAAGAGTTTTTTTTAAAGAAAAACGTAAGAGAAGATTTAAAAAACATACGATCCATATAAAAAATAGTTTTTTAAAACTAAAACGTAAGAAAAGATTTAAAAAAAACGAAAGATCCATATGAAAAAAACGTTTTTTAAACTAAAACGTACAAAGAGATTTAAAAAACAAAAGGTGAACATGAAAAGCGTGTTTTAAGGAAAATCTAAGAATGAGTTTTTTTACAAGGAAAACGTAAGAAAAGATTAAAAAAACATAAGATCCATATGAAAAGAGGGTTTTTAAAACTTAAACGTAAGAAAAGATTTAAAAAACAAAAGGTTAATATGAAAAGCGAGTTTTTTTAAAGAAAAACCTAAGAATGACTTTTTTACAAGAAAACGTAAGACAAGACATGAACAAGTAAAAGATTGATATTAAAAGTATTTAAGCAAAGAATTAAAATTGTACGTAAGAAGTACTGTATTAAGAAGAAAATAGAAAGGGTTTTAAGTTAAAAAGAAAAAATAAGTAGGGAACGAACAACGGATCCGAAAAACAGAAGCACATCAGATATTCGACCAAACAGTTCAATTCAAGAGAGAGAGAGAGCACTAGGCGCGGCTTAGAGGCAGTAAAAACGAACACGAGATTTGCACATACATAACCCGTGTCATCTCGAAAACTGAAATTGGGCGTCGCAGAAGCAAGGGCAACATGCACTTCAAACAATTTTCAAGATCTAGCGGACCACCAGCCCATGATATAAATAGAAGGGTATGCTCGAGAGATGGTAACCCACTGCGCACGTGAACCACATGACGTCACATTCGTAAGGTCTCGGCAGTGTTGCCAGGTCTAGTGAAATTTCATTAGATCTAGTGATTTTTAGTCAATCTAGCGATTTAGTGATAACTTTTGTCAAAAGAAAATTATCTAGTGATTTTTTCCAGTCTATTTTATAAAAAAAAACAAATAATAAACCAAAAATTCCTTCGCCCCTTTCGCCCTTGTTACAGATTACTACCAGATGGCAGCCTTAGATTTGAAATGCTAGAGTCCCTGTATATAATAAGGTAAGTAAATCCCATGAATTACTTAACAGAAAATAGGTATTTCCCTGGTTCAAACTAAGTGCCCGAGGCTATAAACAGAACTCCGAAAGCGAATTGTTCACATCTGCATTTTTACTTTCCGTAGAACATAAAAAAGTTATCAAAGTTTGAAGTGTGCTGTAAGTACTGTGAGTACTGTGACCACTGGGACTCAAGTGGATTTTCCAGTGATTTAATGATATGAATTTAGAATTGCAGGCTGAAGCTCCAAAGATTCACTTGCTTTATCCAAGAATGGCAACTGCTTTTAAATAATTATTGTTGAGTTATTATATCAAACCGGAGTATTTAAAAAACACGGATTTAAGCAAATTACAGTATAGAAATCCGGAACATTATGTTTCAAATATCGCAGTAGCGCTAGCAAATAATAGTTTAACAGATAGTGCAAAATATTTTTTCCGTTTGAAGTGTTTAAATTTTTACACCGAAACAGCGCATCAAATTTTCAAAAGATTTCCCTTTAATTCCCGTGAAGCTGTTACTCTTAAATCATTAAATTTTCTAAATCCTTCAATAGTTGCAAATGTTGATAGTCTCGCCCCTTAATTATAAATTTTCCTGATCTAATAACGGATGTCAATGCTTTAGATCGGGAAATTCGATCACTAGAATATTATGCAATTAATTTTGAAATGGAAGATTTAGAATTTTAGAAAAAAAATGTAATTGTAAAAAAGCCGACGGTAATTTGTTATATCCCCAACTTTCTCAGTTTGTGAGTATTTTTTTGTTCTTCCCCATAGTAGCGCCTGCGTTGTAAGGGTTTTCAGTTCAATTAATTTAAATAAAACAAAACCAAGAAATAGATTTTACGTACTAACACTTTAACTGGAATTCTTCATTCTAAAAACTTAATTTTGCCAGAAAACTGTTATGATTTTGTTATTACGGATGCAATAATAAAAAAATTATAATAACAAAACGTATGATTAAATTACATATTGTATAATTATTGTAGGTGTACTTTGTTATTCATTTATACTTTTTATTATATTTTTAAACATTTTATCTTGTTCGTGTGTTTGTTTATTTTTTATAATTATTGTGAACACTTTAATAAAAATATTCTAAATAGTTTTTTAATTTCCAACTTTTTTTCGCGTTTAAATTAATCTAGTGAAATTTTTGTCAATCTAATGATTTTTTCCACCGCAAGCTAGTGACTTTTAGGATTTTGACCTGGCAACACTGGGTCTCGGGCATGATTATCATGGTCTCGGGTATATCAGGAGGGCTTCGGCATGTCGGACGATGGTTGCACGCATTACACGTCGATAACCCTAACCTCATTTATACGGTTTCTCTCCTGTGTGAATTCTTGCATGTCCAACTAAATCGCGTTAGAAGAACTATAAGGTTTTTCTCCTGTGTGCGGAAAAGAGTTATATCAATAAAACCGCGTATTATTCACACGAAAAATAGCATTTATTACAATTGCGTACGATTTCCCTCCATTTCACCATTAACTTGACCCACTACAAATGCAAAATACGATTTTTTCGGGAGACTTTTAAAACGTAACTTTCAAATTGCCACCTATTGATGACGTCGTCTGGTTCACGCTTTCTCATTGGTCGTTGAGAAAAGCTGCGCTCGAGCATACCCTTGTATTTATATCATGCACCAGCCGAAGTTCGAGAATAGCGAAAGATGCAAGCGCAGCATGTAACACGAAACCAGCAAACACGCGGGGGCGGCTACAAAACGATAAGATAACAACCATTCAGAGACACATCAGTTCTTGGAAATGCACGCAATAGTAGCCTCTGTCTAAAACTTTAGCGCCCTCTCTTTGGTAGAAGCGTAAACGATACATCTGCTACCCAAATTAATTTATTAGAGGTATTTCTTATACTACCGCCCTCTTGTGCTGTTATTCCGTAATTCGTGTGGAAATTAAAATTACAAACGAGTCCCCACTACTACAGTCCCGCTCTTAACAGACATGGACAGTTTAAAAATGAATCCGACAAAGCAAAGGCCCGAAAAACCTACATCCGAGCAGGTCGACAGCATACGCGACCTAGACTCTGAAACCATTCGATCTAAGCTTGTAAATTCAGGTAAGACTGAAACTCCAACCACTACTACAAATAATGGAGGAGAAGCAGCAAATACGAAACCTAAAAAGGCAAAAACCCCACTGTTCCCCAGAATACCCCATCCACTAAAGATGATAATCAATACCAAGGACAACGAAATACTTCTTGGATTCTTGAGGTTCAAACCCGAGAGTCTTAGAAAGCCCGCAGTTACGACATTTAACCCATCTGCGTTTATGATGTATGAGATAATTCACATCATGGACAACTATATGCGGCAATGCTTTTACTTCAAACGTAGCGAGCACTCATGGCACCCTTTCGTGTCTCAAGTATACTTTAGAATTCTTTTCATCTTACAAGTGTTCCGAGCTGAAATAGCCACGGGCAGAGCATACGTGAAGATAAGAAATTTCGTCAAGAGCTTCCTTAAGGACTTCCCGCCGGAGAAGATCCCAATCCCCGGTCCATTAATCGCATTGTTTGAAAGCATTAACCCCACAACACCCGAAAACACCTTATTTGCATGTGTTACCCCGTACCTCCCAGATGACCTTGGCCCCCGACAGGCTTCAGATCTTCTCATTGGAACAGGACCAGCCAGCTTTGAGCTACTGATACCCAACATTCCAATGCTTATCGGGATGATGAATGTCATATTGTCTTCAGTAAATGAACCGGACTTTTCAATTCCAAATACATGGACTGACGCCAATGACAGAACAGTCAATGGGCACGTCTTTAACCACCATAATTGGAATCAGACAGAAAGAGATATACTCCTAACCCCTGGTATGACCTACCAGACAGAATCGGATAGACATTGACAGAAAGTTTTTCAACTATAGAAAACGCCTGAAGATACCGACTATTGGAGGCGCTGTGCCAATCACCAGTGCAACTCAATTCTTGCAACAAGAAGACAACACATGGTTTGGTAATATTTTGAAGATAATGACCAACTACTCAAAGTATTTCAATCATAGTGCTACTCTAGCCCAGGTA
The DNA here is from genome assembly GCA_940337035.1 of Agriotes lineatus. Taxonomy (NCBI): domain Eukaryota; kingdom Metazoa; phylum Arthropoda; class Insecta; order Coleoptera; family Elateridae; genus Agriotes; species Agriotes lineatus. The sequence continues at coordinate 66,638 of CALNHX010000344.1, forward strand.
ACTGGAGCTAAAGTGCATTTAAGACCGGAGTAGTTTTAGTTCGGGTTGATGAGCCTAATGCGACAGTAGTTTGGCGCGGCAGAACAATTCCTTACAGGGTGGAAGATCACGCAGTTGTAAAAAACAACAACTTGATTTGGCTCCAGAATCTGTTTTGGTACTTGTTAGGCCTTTGCTCCGTTACGTCGAATTGCCACATACATATTGTGACACTGACGTGATGCAGTGGGCTGCATCTTCTATCACAGATTTCTGGATTCCGAAAGGCCAGAATCTGCGGGTTTTGGTGGTGACGATCGATGCATTTACTTAAGTCATTAACTTAAGTCGTTTACTTACGTTGTTTACTTAAGTCGTTTACTAATTTTTAAATAAGTGGCCTGGACAAGAGAAAGTTCGAAGAAACTCAACATAAATTCAATTTTGGCAGGTATAATCACAATAATTTTAGACAAGGAGACAGGAATGTTAATGCGTATAATTATAATAGATTTGATTGATGGAGAAACAATAATGAGCACGGAAACTATTTGAACAGGAACAATTACAATAATTATGACCGATTTTTAAGGGATACTGATGTCAGACCCGGAAAATCGCACATCGTGCTTCACACATTTGTGAAATTTTCTTAAATCTTACCGGCTACGGCCTTCTACGTTTACATTTATGTCTGATCAGCTTATTGAGAAGTTGATTGAGACAGTTGACAACCAGACAATTGTTATTGAAAATATTAATGAAAAGTTTGATGCTATTAATAATAATATTGTAGATAGTAATGATGATATAGTCCGAAATTTTAAGTTAGTTTTATATTGCATTTTAATTTTAATTTTGTTTATAATGATTCTAACTTGTATTAAAGTAATAATTAAAGTGATAAAATGTCGAAAACACGTAACAATCGTGCCAGACAGACACTTGACACTAGAAATAGAAGACGAAGATTTAGTAGGATTGCTTCCGTCAGATCAATAAATTACGGAAAAACACAGTCTCGTATAACCGAAAACGATTTGGCGGAGGAACTTCGTAAAAAGTTATTCCCCGGCGTAAAAGACAACCAAACTGCAGCCGAAAGGCTTGGAGCATTGAACACATTTAAAGCAATAACTTTATGTGTAACCACACAAGCTATTGGTTTTGGTACACTAACAATATTTCAATCAATTTTCGAATTTAACAATGTGCCAGCTCGTGGTGATATCTATCAATTATATAGAATTGGTTTGGCAGTAATAGAATGTAAGGCATTACTTGTTCAACGAAGTGTAGCGTGCATTCTCGATAACGAGGATGATTATGCACCGTTTCCTCATAACGAAGACCTAGTTGTCATGGCAAAGCGAGTAGTAGTACTACGGTTTTTTCGAGCCTTTCGACTCTCGAAACTCCTAGAAGTATCGTTGCCTCCTTCGTCTAGAAATGATACGGCCTTAGAGGCGTTCAGGCATAATCCCACGGATAGTAGCTTCGCAACACCGCCCGCTCGAGCGAGTGCGTGAACCAAAAGTCCGAACCTGCGGTTCCTCTCGTACTGAGCAGGATTACTATCGCAACGACGAGTCATCAGTAGGGTAAAACTAACCTGTCTCACTTGCATACAAGTAAAAGTTTCATCAGGCACTCTGATTAGTTTAGAATTGAGAATAAATCAAATTAAATCGTTTAGGAGTGATTAGATGATGACATATAATAAAGCGAAAGTTTTATTGTTTCTGGCTGCCTGCTTGGCCGCCAGTTCAGCGCGTGAGAGGATTGTACCAACAGCCCCACCTAAAGATAATGCCGACAACGCACCGCATCACTTGAATGAGGAATGCAGATACAACCAAGCTTGGAAAGTCGCCCAATGTTATGCTGGAAAATTGAAGGAGAGCAAGATATCAGACGCAGAATTTATGTCTGGAATGTTCGATGCCGCAAACATGGTGAAACCCGTAGGTAGTCCAAAGTATTATTCATTAGAACTTGAAATGGGAACGACTAATGCTTTAGCACTCGATCGTGGAACCAATGTCGTCGTTTCTGAGAGGAATCGGCAACATCACGACGGGCACTGGTCAGCATTTATATGCTACCCCCACTCCCGAATGTATTGGTAGATAACCAACCAGGGTTTTTCGGAGCCCTGGGGTATTCACCGAAGCAGTACGCAATGCCGTCTCTGACAGGCCACCCGGTCGCTATCCGTCATCTCTTGATGATGCAGCCAACCACCTTCGTGTCAACGACAATCTACTGGGTTATCGCCGTCTAGTCACCAGACGCAATGAAGCAAAAGATCTTGCTTTCACGTATGGTATTAATGACGCAGAGTTTCCCTCTTCGTTCAGTAATACTGCCATCCTCCTACCCTTCATGGAGGCCATATCAGATATTTTAGCTGATACAAAACATTCAAGGTCACAAAAACAAACGTGTCAAAATTGACAGAGTGTGGCTCTGAATCCCAAGTGATCTACACCCGACCAATTCTTGATCCAAATGATATCAAGAGAGGTGTGCTCGCTGAAACCCACGCCGAATCAACGTTAGCTGAGAAGCCCTCGCTATACGGTGGTCTCTCACAACGTAAGTTGCGTAATAAACGCAGGCCGAAAGTGCAAGCACACTGGCGCAAGTATAAGTTTTTAAATTTGGCAAGGGTAACCGCTCCAAAAAAATTATGGGCATCTTGGCGTTTGAACAGTTTTTACAATCGGTTTTCACGTCCGCGCGGGATTAAAATCACCGTTTACGGTACTTGGACCAGTTGTACAGTCGGATGTTGCGTTCGATCCCTGTCCAAAATCTTGGCATATTGACGCTACCACTCCGCAATCGGCGCGACGAACGTACGACCTTCGTTTTATCTGCTCAAATGTAGCACTTGGACTGTATGCGGCAGCTCACAGTAACGAGCACGAGATAATCGGTACACGTCAGTGGTTTACTGTATTGATCACACAACGCGCTCCTTGTTTGACCGAGCAGTTCGTATGGAATCAGTAAACCCGCGCCCCTTGCGGCTCCTGCTGGCGGCTTTCATAGCAAGGATGAGGCCGTCTCTTTCGTCCTCGAATTCGGAGCAGCACTGGCTCTGGATATCCAACACATCAGACATGTTGAAGCTTTTTCTCAATGCGTTTTAACTTTTTCGGATGAAAAACTGCAACGCATGCGCGCCAAGACATCTACCGCTTCGAGAAGGAATACTTGAGGGTCCCGATTGGATACTCTGGTTACACGACGCAGGATTACATCTTGACACGGACTAGTGAGGACAGACCAGTTCTTTTGTACTTGTTTAACCAGGATGTTGATATTGCAACATTCGGTGCTAAGTACTGTCATGGATTCGTGGGAATTAGCTCTGAACATCGCGACAGTAATAATTTTTACCAAAAAACATTTGAAGGAGTTGTTGTTCCTGATGAGGTAGAAAAACTTATTAGAACCCTCCCTAAAAATATCACCCCTCCCAGAAAAGCTGCCGAAATAGCCCCAAAGGAACTTACTATTGAGTCGTTAGAGGAAAGAACATTTCGATTCGGGTATACTAAGTCTGATGCTCTTATATACTTTATAACGTGTTTCAGGAAAATCAACAATCACAACTTCCGTCCAACCAACTCCCTTTCAAGATCAAGACTGTATAAACCTGTACTTAAATGCATATCTGCCCATTCTACCGTTGGCTGAATTTGAAGAAGTAAAGACTGATCTGGAACAGCTCCTAAGTGTTCATACGGAGTATTTTATATCAACTTCAGAAGAAGCTTCTTATGCGCGGTCAAATAAGTAATAACCGATCCTCTTTAGTTAAAAAACACTTTGTTACACAATTTGATTAAAGATGGTTGACCCCAACGCAAGCATGGATACAACACCTGGACCAAGTACTAGTGGGACTAAAAGAAAAATGGACAGTGAGCTCGTAGATGCAGACACGCAGCAAACAATAGTAAGTGCTAAAAGGCCCAAAATAGAATTAGACCCAGATAAAAAAGTAAAATGCTTAAAGGCAATTATAGAAGGCTATGAAGGGCTGATTGATCATTTTTTCTCTGATCCCATTTCAAAAGCATTTGCTTTCGCCAACATAAACTTTTATGCTTTCTTCGGCATAACATCAATAGCAAAAAAGGCTTCTGCAACAGGAGATAGGACAATTCACGGGGGGTTTATCGCTGACTGGATAACAAGAGGTTGCGAGTAAAATTGCACCTTTTGGATCAAGGACGCATGCATCGGACGTGGGCCTTCCCATACAATGGAGGTATCACAAACGACGGCTCGGTCCCCCTTTACAAAGACTAAATCGGGTTTCCTGAGCTCGCCGTTGGATAATCTAAGATGACACTCCTCCTCCACCAGCCATCCTTTACGAACCGCAAGATGACTTTGAGCGGTCGCATACCCGGTCGTGCCTTCGGCATCGGTGCCAGTGAGTTAAGGGGCAACCCTGGAGTACGTGGGATATAGCGACTCCACTCGGGCGCACCCCGCCGTACACTGTCTTGCCGGGGGAGGATTAGATGGGATGCCTCTGGTAGGGAAAAGATTACCTCGCAGCTGTACTGCCTTCACGAACTCATCCCCCCTCCAAAACGAAGGGGGTTGGTCTATCCAAGAACTGGACAGGAACTACCCTCGCCCTGCAGTAGGCCATTGCCGGAATAAGAGTTTTGTAGGCGTTCCGCCCAGACCCGTCGTGAGGTTCTCGGGTTGGTACCGAATGTAGTAGTCCAGCGGGTCAATCTCTCCCCGAGTCTCTCACACTCAGGAAGAGAAAGCACCGCGATAGTGGTTGGATCTGGGTCGTTGCGGAGATTGCTAATTCTCCTTGGTAGTATAGCTGGCACTTGTGATGCCAGCGACACCACACTCAAGCCCCCCACACGAAATGTCGAAAGAAGGAGAAGCAAAAGAGAGACGAAGAAGTGTTGAGAGAAGCGAGAAGTTTAGAGGACAACATTAACAAATTCAAAAGGAGAGTGCAACGCTGGAACGCTGACCTACAGGCAAAATGTTCATTAACGCGCATGTGCCCGCGGCACTCGGAGCAAAGGATCGCGGTGAACGCGTCATGCGCTGAGAACGTGGAGGCTGGCTCGTTGAGTTCAAGTCCTAGTCAAGACAGCTACAGCTATATTCTAAAAGAAGGAGAGGAGAATGAGCGACCTGAGAACATCTTGGCCGAAGCTCTTGGAGCTAAGGACGTAGATAGTTTGAGTTTGAGCACAATTTACGCTCAGATACCATAGGTCGACCCAAGAACACACACATGACGATCGACGCAGCTGTGATCATGAGCGACAAGGAGTACAGAGGATTCTGTCAACTCATTGAAGCTGTGGAGGAGTATGTGGCAGGAGAGGATACCCATTAGTTGAGCCTGGACCTTTCAATTCTACCGATGTTGTGGGATACGGGGGCTAGGGCATATTGGGTGCCGATCCTGGAGAAGATTGACGTCGCAAGAGAGAAGGTTCGCAAGTTAACGCGATTGGTGTACAACGCGATCTGCAGCCTATCTATCATAGTGAAGAACACTGGCCTACTGAAAGAGATAGAGCTAAGTGCACGAGCGAAGCCAATTGGCATGCCGACTTATTGTGGTGCGCAGAGACTGGAAGCACGTCAGATGTTTTACATAGTCGAAGCGTCTTGCCTGTCGTACTGTATTAAAACCCTGTATGACAATGTGGACATAGATGACGTCGACAAAGCGAAGATAAACCTCAAGCAGAGACGATCCGTAGATACGTCGGTTGGGAAGAGAGTTGACGCCAGTGCAAGTGAATATAGGACGGAGGATACGAAGTGGATTCGAGGCCAGCAGGACGTGATGTTGCTAACGCGATTCATGTTTGGGACCGATTCCCTCCAGACTATAATGGATAGAGTGGATTTGCTGGCTCAAGTCAATAACCCGAATCTATTCATAGATGAAGAGATCGACAAGACTCTTGGGCATGTTATTAGATATTTCAGAATCAGTCCGAGACAGTTGTTCGACCTGGGAGTAATGTCGCTATCATCCCTACATTCCAACAAGGACAAGAGGCTCTATTGCGTGTGTGGTAGAAAAGAAACCGCGCTGATCGCAGTGTGTGGTAGAAAAGAAACCGCGCTGATCGCAACTGAGTGGAAGGGAAAGAAGGTCTCCGGCGTGAAACGTTAGTTAAGTAATGTTCCAGTTCCATTAGAACCAAGATTTGGTCATGTTTTGCTTGAATTATCTACATTACAAATTACAAATAAGCGACAAACGGGCAAGTGCCATAATTTCTTTCTACATGAATTGTTATATTCTCTGCATACCAGAGTCTGCAATTAACAACATGAAGTCAGACTTACAAGATCTGTTCTTGGCAGGTGTAATAGATGTATACACTCCAACTGATGACGATCTTGGAGCTACAGATGACAAGATATTAGAAAAGCAAAACTTCGTGTTTTATGGTATCTTTGGTATACTAAGTATATCAAGAAAATCAGGAGTTTCCATGGTTGATCAAACTAAGGCGTCAAATTACATGAACGAGTGGATTAAGAACCGAACAAGTGCGATATCGACAAAGCTTGGAGGGATGAAAGCTCCTAAAAAGATGAAAATTTCCTATGATCTCCTAGTAGTATCCAAGTACTTAGATGATACGATATCTTTCAGAAAGGTCATATACAGGGACCTGTTAAGTGATGCATCTGTATCTGGTACGGGAGACGCATTATGGAATGGTATAAGAGGGTACGGCCAGCTAATTTTAGAGAACACTGGTATGACATCTTTCATCATAGCCAAGAAGTTTGCTGAAGATTGTGCGACACATGCTCATACCCACCTTATCATTGTAGAAGAATCTAAGAAAGTAATTGAGACCTACAACAAAATTCTTGTTGATGCACGTAATGATAACATCGACAATTTGTATACTTATATATTTAAAGGACAGCAACCTGAATGGGAAATTAATAAGTATAGGAATCTTTTTTACGCTGCGATAGCAAAGAAAAAGATAGACAATGCAAAGACATCCTGGGACAATTATACTGTCAAACTAGACTCGTTAGATGTAAGTGCTACACAAATAAAAACAGACGGAGAATTTATGTCTGGAATGTTCGATGCCGCAAACATGGTGAAACCCGAAGGTAGTCCAAAGTATTATTCATTAGGACTTGAAATGGGAACGACTAATGCTTTAGTTGTAGGGAGACAAGACATCTACCGCTTCGAGAAGGAATACTTGAGGGTCCCGATTGGATACTCTGGTTACACGACGCAGGATTACATATTGACACGAACTCGTGGGGCACAGACCAGTTCTTTTGTACTTGTTTAACCAGGATGTTGATATTGCAACATTCGATGCTAAGTACTGTCATGGATTCGTGGGAATTAGCTCTGAACATCGCGACAGTAATAATTTTGACCAAAAAACCTTTGAAGGAGTTGTTGTTCCTGATGAGGTAGAAAAACTTATTAGAAGCCTCCCTAAAAATATCGCCCCTCCCAGAAAAGCTGCCGAAATAGCCCCAAAGGAACTTACTATTGAGTCGTTAGAGCAAAGAAGATTTTGATTCGGGTATACTAAGTCTGATGCTCTTTTATACTTTATAACCGTGTTTCAGGAAAATCAACAATCACAACTTCCGTCCAACCAACTCCCTTTCAAGATCAAGCTGAATAGTTGAAAAATATAAACTGAACACTCACAAGTAGAACCAGACTCAGTGAGAAAAAGTGCGTCTGGATGGCAAACGAAAAATAAAATCCAATGCTGTACCTACTTCGTTTACGTTTACATCTCAACTCTTTCTCAAAGATTAGTTATACAGGAACAGTAGCAGATACCTACCGGTGTAGTTTTCATCAACGCTTGAAATTCACCTTTTTTGACATTCAAAGTGACCAGTAATTAAATTCATAGGTGACACATACTAAGAAAGACAACTCTGGCCTTGTATGCTATCATTTATTATTGGAACACTAATGGCGGCTGACATTTGCTTTGTCTCAACTCTTGTACTATATAGGAACTCTACAAAAAACAACATACATTTGTACATAATTACCCCTTAACAAGTTTTAAGGACCATTTCACGAAATAATATGCATGCTTAGTGCACCTAAAAGGTAAGAACACTAAAATAACAGATGAAACGCGAAAGGAAGATATCCTAGTCGAAACAGCCATTTTAGAATAATTAGAACAAGTTAAAAATGACTTATTATTAATACACCCAGACATATTCGATACCGAAAAGAAACGGGTAAAACGCGGCTTAATAAACGGACTAGGGTCAGTCTTTAAATTCATATCAGGAAATTTAGACGCGGAAGATGGTGAAAGATATGATAATGTAATAAAAATTTTGGCTCAAAATCAAAAAAACCCATTTTAATAAACAAATATCGTTAAATTCAGAATTAATGCAGGAATACACGAAAGTACTTCAAAATATAACTGACAACTTCCAAATTTTGAATAATACATTGCAAATAATTAATTTACAACAACAGAAAAACACTATAAAGTTACTACGATTAAACGTAGAAGAATTCCACAAAACGATACAAAACTTGCAAACCGGTTTAAGCTTCACACAACTAAATGTATTACATTTAAGCATAATAACTGAAAGTCTGAGGAACACGTACTGTTTCTATTACATGTACCAATACTTGATAAAAGGCAATTTACACTTTATCATGTGTATTCAATACCCACGTCTTTAAATACTGTAATAATTTCACCAACCCCTTATGTTGCTTCAACTGGAGAAGGCATATATTACTTAAAAGAAAGATGTGCTGTTCTACAAAATCAATTCTTTTGTTCAAATAATGAGATTGAGAAAAATTATCAAGAAGATAAAGAAGCCATCTAAACGTCCATCAATCCACATTGAGATGAATATTCAACAGCCGATTTTAAAAATAAATTCTTTTACGGTTGAGCTTCAATCCGTCAACCAAATCGAAGAGATCCTTCTAGGCTACCTATAGTTGATTTGGAAGGTCATTCTACTGAACTTCCATTTTCATAGGAAAATCCATCTACGATACCACTATGACACCTATACAGTATATCTAAGATACCTATGTATAATTATGCTTATAATTGATATATTTAACTAATATTAAGAATCTTTATTAGTCATTTCTGCATTCTGTTGGATGATGACAATTCACACGTACATGTAATGTCCATGTTTTCCCAGCAGATTTATCGACCCACACATATCCCCTTGGGTTGGTATATATAGTGACAAATTTTTTGAAGCAGTTACTTATCTATAACGCTCTTAAAATATTGTTATTTAAATTAAAGTTATACTCAAAGTGGTAAACTTGTAATACATTTTAAAATGCTCTAAGTAAAAAAGTCGGTTATTTTCTTCGACTCCTCATAAATAATTCTTGTGAAACCATTGAGGCTCAACTTGTCCCAAGAACTTCACTTGAGAACACGTCGGCTAATAAACCACATATAGTGGGAGATGAGCATTCCTGCAGTCTGAAATTTTCCCAGCCTGAAGAGTACACTTAATGTAAATTTTACCTGTTCTATGGGTAAATAACATCATTAAAGAGACACTGCTATAAAATAACCCATAAGATATTCGAACCGCAATCGCTGAAAAACTGGTAAGTGCACAATTGCTGCCAAGATTGCTGGTTTTCTTGAGTAATCTTCACTGCACTCACTTACATTCAATCCTGCTTCCAGATTGTGTCTGGACAGCGATTGATCGAAGGAACTAGACAATGCACAAAAATAAAAAATAAACAACGGGAAAAGATGTTGTGCCCCACTCAACACCAACTATGTTGTGAAAAGTTAGAAAACAAAAAACCACAGGAACAGATAAAGTTAGAAGATTTGTTAACGATGGCATAATTAGCTTTACCCATTGTAAATGCGAAATATAATGCTGCATATTGTTAGTAAAATAATAACAACTTTATGATTAATACAAACACTGCAGCAAACCAACAAACAACAAAATGTTGTAAATAGGAATGATGTTGAATAACTCCCAAATGCTATATATGTTGGAGCAATATTAAAAATTGCAAAAAATTCAACTGCATCGTGATAAACATATTCAAACATTTAGAATAATCAAAGATGACATGTCAACCATACAATATAATTTTGAGATGCAGTTTCTATGTAATAAAATTTTTAGTAATCCTCGAAGATATTTTCTTTCTCATCTAATGCGAAAAATAACAACATAGGTTGTATGCTGCTTGCTCGAATTTCCATCTTGTTGAATAGGCTTGTAAATGGATGTGGTTGCTCATAGTAGCTAGTAGCTTCTTTGAAGAACTCGAGTCTGTAGTGTTTGCCCTTTGAGCTGCGTAACAATGGCGAGAAGGTGGCTCTGAAAAGAAGAAAAAACATTATTTTTCAATAACTTTTAAATAAATAGGTATATATTTCAATAAAGCACAAGAATATTACAACTACGCTGGTGTCATTTCTTCAAAATAGAACATTTTTAGTCTACTCTGATGTACTATCAAAGACAAAAAAACTGGGACAATTAATATTTTCTGTTCTGAATATGACCGCTTTAATAGTCATTTATGCATTAAGGGCATAATCAATAGATTATAGTCGGTTGTAATGTCGGCTATCAGTGCTGTTTTTGCTGACACTTGCATGGAATATGCTTCCAAATAGTGCACGCATTGTAAGACAGATGTCATGTGTTCTATTCAAAAGCAAGGTTGTGAACATGGGTAGCTTAGAAATAATGCTGAAGAAACAATCAGCGGGAATTTAAATGCGTGCACAGAAAACTTGAATATTACGTACTCGCCTCTTGTGCAAATTGTGCAAATTGGTGGTGGATAATGTAAACGTACAAAATCAAATGAGTAAGAATATAGTTTAAGGGCTTTGTATACATTAGACAGATACTAGACTTTAAGTCACATATAAGTCTATTTCCGTCTAACACATATAAAGCACATAAACTGTATTCTAGCTCATTAGACTGCCCATGTTCACACTATCTAACATAAATCTGTATAAAAGTATAGTATAGTCTGTTTTGTAAATATAAAAACACAAAGAGGCCTTTGATTTCCAAAATTCACCTTTGTCTAGGAGTGTACTTACAAAAAGATACAAACAAATAGGTTAAGAGTGTGACAATAACTTAGCATCTGTCATAAATGTTATGATTAACTACTTTTAATGATATTATTATACAAATACTCTGTTGGATACTATTAGGTATTTCTATTACATGTTGAAAAAGTTCAGGCGAGCGTAAACAGAAAACGGAAGAAAAAATTTAAAAAACAAAATGTCCACATAAAAAAAGAAGAAAAGGTTAAACGCCAAATATTTAAATAAAGAGTTTTTTAAGCAGAAATCGTGAGAAAAGATTTAAAACACTAAAGATCCATATAAAAAGTATTTTTAAAACAGGATAAGTAAGAAAAGATTTTAAAAACAAAAGATCCCCATGGAAAAAGATCTTTCCAAGCAGAAAACGTAAAAAAAGATGAACTTAAATTTCATGTGAAAAAAAAATTTAAGCAGTATATGTAAGGAAAGGTACAAAAAACAAAAGATATTAGGGATGTCGGCGGGTACCCGGGTACCCGGGTCGACCCGGGTAATAGTCAACCCGGGTATATTTTCAGGACCCGGGTACCCGCCGACTAGTAAATTATGTAATTTCTAGTAAGTCAGTCTTTTTCGGAGAACATGATAAAAGCTTAAAAACAATTGGAATAAGCTCTAGAAAAACATAATCATGCAGTAATAACGAGAATCACCCCATCCCATACCAAATGTTTCTTGTTTCATATAATAAATCCCCTTCACGGATATATTTAACCCGTCAATAGTACCATTAAATCGCGTCAGTATGGGATGAAGTAACATAAACATGCTCTGTGTGATTTTGATGGGAGAGTAGGTACTATTTCAATTTAGTTCAGTTTAAAACTAGCGGCGTAAAGAATGTTCCGATGTACGGTACGCTAACATTTTTGTTATATATTTCGGGTACCCGGGTACTGTTTTCGGGTACCCGGGTTTGATTTTAGACCGGGTACGACATCCTAAAAGATATACATTAAAAAGTGTTTTTTAAGCAGAAACCATAAAAGAATAGGTATTTAAAAACAAAAGCTTCACACGAAAAGAGTTTTTAAGCAGAAAACATAAGAAAAGATTTAAAAAACAAAATGTCCACATGAAAAAAAAATTACGCAGAAAACATAAGAAAAGGTTCAACACCAAATATTTATATAAAGAGCTTTTTAAGCAGAAATCATGAAAAAAGATTTAAAATACTAAAGATCCATATAAAAAGGATTTTTAAAACAGGAAATGTAGGAAAAGATTTTAAAAACAAAAAATCTCCATGGAAAAAGATCTTTCCAAGCAAAAAACGTAAACAAAATTAAGAACTTAGATTTCATGTGAAAAAAAAATTTAAGCAGTATATGTAAGGAACGGTACAAAAAACAAAAGATACACATTAAAAAAGTGTTTTTAAGTAGAAACCATAAAAGAATAGGTATTTAAAAACAAAAGCTTCTTATGAAAAGCGTTTTTAAGCAGAAAACGTAAGAAAAGATTTAAAAACAAAAAATCCACATGAAAAGAAAATTTTTAAAGCAGAAAGTTAAAAGAAGATTTAAAAAACTAAGATTCATATGAAAAAAAGTTTACAAAGACTTTACAAGCAGATATCCATGTGATGAAAAAAGTTTTCATAAGAAAAGACAAACAAATGAAAGATGATATTAAAAAAGTTCTTTAAATAGAAAACTAAAAAAGAACAGAAGAACCTATGAATTTGTGCGTAAGAAGTACTTGTGAAATAAGGTATAGTAGGTATGATCGAAAATTATTTCCATCTAGTATGGCCATGGAATAGTTCCAAATTTAGAAGTGCAACTATTAGTCCAGAGAAATTAGACATTGCTCTTCGGAAAAATTCCCGGAAAGCTGGATTTTGGTATAAGCCTTGATATTGTGGTTCTAAACAAAATATCAAAAGTCCTCATCGATCAGAGTGCCGCTAAAATTTTAAGGGGGGGCAAAGGTCACCAGAAACGGTATTTCGTGAATATCTCGTTAACGATCACTTTTACAGAAAAAATATTGATTATCAAATGTGTAGCTTATGAAATTTCTAACAATAAAGATATCATGACTTTTATTCGTAAAAGTAACCGTTTTGGAGATAATTCTATTTACAGAGTTGTAACGAATAGATGCACTCCTCAATGGCATGCATATCTCATTGGAGTTGCGACTTGAACTATTCTAGAATTTCCTTGTTTTAGAGCCCATAAAAATAGAAAGAAACACATATATAGTACACTGTAGTCTAGATAGAGAAGAAATGTGCTCCGAAAAGTTCCCCTCCGTTGTCATAAAACCTCAAGGGACATCTGCTTGCTATTCGTGTAGGAGCATAATAGTTATTTACTATACAAGTGGGATAACAGCATCATTAATATACGTGTGTGTAAGCACACAAGTATATTAATGATGCATTATCACACATGTATTGTACAAAATTTTATCTACGACTGCCTAAAATTGAGAAAAGTGCATTAAGAAAAATGTCAGATCTGTCATTTTCAAAAATATTTTAGTAGGCAAATGACATTATGTCATTCATTTGACACTATTTCAGTTACGTAATGAAGTCATTACACAACTCAGTTGCGTAATGAAACCATTACATAACTGAGTGGTGTAATGAGCTTCATTACCTAACTGAAATAGTGTCAAATGAGTGACGTAATGAGTTACTTATCCCACCGGAATAGATAATAGTATATTACTAGCAGTCCAGTGAGACAAATGTCTCATTTAATAAAACAAAAAAGACCGTCCCGGACGGACCAGCGTCCCGCACGGACGGAAATCACGTGATTTCTCAAAAACCGGAAGTGTCACGTGACTGAAATTCGGTTCCTGACCTGACAGGACCATTCCAAACATATAACTTTCATAACTTTTTTCTCTATCTCTTACGGTTTGGCTGCTGAAACAGCGTCCCGGACGGACGGACGGACAGACAAGTCTATTTAATATAATAGACTTGTCTGTCAGTCCATCCGTCCGGGACGCTGTTTCAGCAGCCAAACCGTAAGAGATAGAGAAAAAAGTTATGAAAGTTATATGTTTGGAATGGTCCTGTCAGGTCAGGAACCGAATTTCAGTCACGTGACACTTCCGGTTTTTGAGAAATCACGTGATTTCCGTCCGTGCGGGACGCTGGTCCGTCCGGGACGGTCTATTATATTATATAGTATATTATGTTATTAAGAGCAAAAATTATACTTTATTTGGCGTGGCTGGACTCGCAAGCTCGGCAGATAATTACAGCCGAGCCACATACAGATACTTTTGTTCCGAATAACATAATTATAGTATTTTTTCTTCAAACGTTTATAACACAATATTTAAGAAATTTTAAGAAACCTGGAATTATTTTAAGGTAGGAGATTGGGTAGACTGATAAATGTAGGGTGCTCTGGAGAGCGTTACTATGACTACACTATAAACAACGTTGTGAAAAAAATCCGAAAAAAAAAACTTTATCTCGTCAGTCTTGCTTAAATGTAACACCCGATATAAATGACCTCGATACTTGCGACTCCACTGAAGATGTAGATCCATCACGTTTCCTGACTGAATCTATGGTAATAGACAAGACAGCAGAAGAACCAGAAGAAGAAGAAGAAGACGATGAAGATGAAAGCATACCGATTGAAATAGAGTCTGAAGAAGAAAATAGTGTACGTTTCAACTCTGTAAATCGATATATCTCCAAAACGGTTACTTTTACCAATAAAAGTCATGATATCTTTATTGTTAGAAATTTCATAAGCTACAAATTTGATAATCAATATTTTTTTCTGTAAAAGTGACCGTTAACGAGATATTCACGAAATACCATTTTTGGTGACCTTTGCACCCCCTTAAAATTTTTAGCGGCACTCGGATCGATGAGGACTTTTGACATTTTGTTTAGAACCACAATATCAAGGCTCATACCAAAATCCGGCTTTCTGGGAATTTTTCCGAAGTTTTGCTTTTATTTTGTCTAATTTCTCTGGACTACTATAACTATATTTTAATAATAATGTTATTTTTTAAAACAATTTAGCAACATAAAAGCTACGATTTAAAATCTATTATTTTTAAAATTAAATCACTTGATTTAAATCATGATTTTATTCGTGATTTAAATCGGCTCAATCCTGCTATAAATATGATAGAAACCAAAGATTTATATCTGGAATAGAGCCACTATAGAATGCTTTACCAATAAGCATGAAACAAATAAAAAATGTTAAAACACTTTTCTAAAGCAGCTAAAATATTTAATAGTAACAATTATAATCCTTTATCAGTATTATTGTAAAATGATAAGTAATAATAATACGCGCATATAAATTTTCATATAAATTACAGTTAGCAACCATATAATATATTTGTAGATACAGGTGCCTGCACTTAGGTGCACAAGTACTTTGTAAAAATGTTGATACTCATGGGATATTCTGTTTCAAATAATCTTTCAGATATTTAAATAAAAAAAAACAATAAACAATGTCCATAGTGGTAATAGGCCAGTCGATAAGTCGTTTATTTATTTATTTATTTATTTATTTATTGATGCAGTTTATCTGTACAGAGATATTTACACATGTCAATCTCGTCAATCCATTCGTTCACACAAAATTTATTTTAAAAAATTCACTTACATCATAGAGTGGGTTTTCAAGCAGTATTTGTTTAATCATATTTTTGAATTTAGTTAAAGGCATGCTCCTGATGTTATAAGGAACAGTATTAAAAAATTCGATTGCCCAATAATTAGGTCCGTTATGTGATTTGGACAGTCTATAAAAATCACTGTAAAAGTTATCTTTGTGCCTCGTATCATAGGTATGAGTACCACTATGGGATTCGAATTTTCCATAATTTTAGGGGACTGGAATGCAAGGGTAGATAGCAACATAAACACAGGATTAGGCAGTTTGGGACAATTCGGAGAAATGATACAGAACAGAAATGGGAGAAAAATTACCGAATTCCGTATAGCAAAAAGACCTGTTAGTCAGTAATACATTTTGGTACCAACCACTAGAGGAAAAATACACTTATGTAGCAGACGAACGAGGAGCAAGAAGCCTCATAGACTACGTGGTATACACGAGGGAACTGGAACAAAAAATAGATGAAGTGAAAACAATAGGAGAAGCAGAACTCTCCACCCAACACAGATTAGTAAGAGCATTAATAAACGACATAAATATTACAGAAGAAGAGAAAAAAGAATACGAGAGAATACCAGTATATAAACTAAAAGATACTGATAGGGCAGAAAAATACACGAATAACACAGATTCCAAACTCGAAAAATTTTAACTAAAACGAAAGAAAGGGATAGTGGAAGAAGTATGGAAAATATTCAAAGAAACACTTATAAAGAACGCCAGACAGATCTGATGAATAAAGAAATTTAAACAAGACACCAAGAGGACCAGATGGTGGAACGAAGAGGTAAAGAGAGCAATTAGAGAGAAGAAAAAAGCATGGAAAAAATATATATACACCAAAAATCATGAAGACAAAAAAGAATATATAAGAAAAAGAAACAAAGCCAAAATAGACATAAGAAAAGCAAAGACTCAATGCTGGAATGTTCGGACGGGAACGAGATGAACTATATACTAAAAACATCAAAAATTTTTGGGGAATAGTAAAAAAGATAAGAGGAAACAAAGGAAAAGAAGTCAGAGGGATAAGAAACAAAAACAATGAATTAAAAACGGAAACAACAGAAATCCTACAAGTATGGAAGGAATACTACGAAGAAAAATTTGAAGAAAACCGAAACCAACAGGAAGAGCAAGATGAATACGAAGATACAGATGAGGAACAACAAGAAAACGCAATAGATATTGAAATGAAGGTTGTAGAAGAGGCAATTGGTACACTTAAACTAGGCAAGGCAGGGGGAGCAGATGGTGTCGCGGCCGAGATGATAAAATTCATGGGCCCTAAAGGGAAGATATGGATACATGAAATATTTAAGAAAGCATGGAAAGATGAACGGATACCAGAGAATTGGGAAAACAACATAATTATTCCAATCTACAAAAAAGGAGAAACAGGAAAATGTGAAAACTACAGAGCCTTTCCTCTACAGTATTTAAAATGTATACGAAGATTTTACAAAAGAAACTAATACACTACATAGGTCATAAGCTAGCCGATGAACAAGCAGCGTACAGACAAGGAAAACAAACAACAGACAACATACACATAATAAGGAATATAACAGAAAGAGCAATAAAAAGAGGAGGAGAGCTGTTTGTTACACTCATAGATTTAAAGGCAGCGTTTGACAATATAAATAGAAGTCACATATGGAGGTATTTATCGGAATTACAAAAACCAAGGAAACTCATCAGAAATATTAAGAACATGTACCAGAATGTCAAAGGAAGAGTACATATGAACGGAGAAGCTTCTGACATGTTCTTTATGACAAAAGGAATAAAACAGGTAGACAGCCTTAGTCCACTTCTATTTATAACAGTGATGGACAACATTTTATTAAATACAAGAACAAAAACACAACATCTCCAATCACAAATAGGACATTACCAACTAAGGCCAATCAAAGTAGACAATCTAATGTACGCAGATGATATAATACTTACAGCAGACACTCACAATAAAATGAAGGGACTGGTTAAAATATGGAGTGAAGAAATAGAGAACATGGGAATGGAGGTAAACACTAACAAAACAAAAATGATGATTATAAATAACAAAAAAACGGAGAAAGTAAGAAAAATAGAAATAAACGGGAATACAATACAAGTAGTCACAGCAGTAGAATATCTTGGTTCAGTAATAACAGATGATGGAAGAATAGAAGTGGACATAGCACATAGAATGAAAAGGACGAGGAACATGTACTATGCAATCAACAAACCAATATTACAAAAACAAGAAATAGACAAGCAAGTGAAATTGAAAGTATACAACATAATAGCGAGACCAATATTAACATACGGGAGTGAGACATTGACCATAAACAAAAAACATGAAAGCAAGATCAATGCAGTTGAAATGCAGTTCCTAAGTAGAATCGCGGGGAAGACCAAATGGGATTAGACATACTCTACGACAAGAAGGAATAATGGACTTTATAGAAAGGAAGCAACTAAGATGGTATGGCCATATACTTAATAAGAAAAGATGAACAATAGCTACTAAAAAAGATCACAGAGTCAACAGGAGGACGAAAGAGGAAAAGGGGTAGACCCAGAAAGCGGTGGACACAAAGGATTGAAGAAATTGGCATCAAGAGGGGAAAAACATTGGCAGATATGCAAAGAATAACCGAAAGGAGTGGAAGGACTGGACCTCACATCAGACACCCTGAAAGGGTATAAGGGAAAGAAGAAGAAGAAGTAATACGTATTTTTACCAGTGTTTAATAAGTCACTTTAACAAAGGAATCTGCAAAGCTGTTGCTAGGAAAGATGGCAAGTTCACTGAAAGTGGCGTTTTAGCTAACCGGGAAAAACAAAGTAAACAATGGCTCGCTTTCCTACTGTTTTTAAGATCAGATATGTATTATTATTAACCGATTGTGAGTAAAATAGTATACAAACCTCGGCGAAAAGTTTCATTCCTATCTGGCGATAAAGTTAAACTCAACGCTAACGACAGTAATGAAACGCTTTCCGCCTCGATGTGTAATATACTATTATTCACAATCAGTTTTTGTTATTTTTATCGCAGTTTAATAAGTTACTTTAACAAAGGAACTTGTGACGCTGCTGCTAAGTAACATGGGAAGCTTATTGATTTAGACAGTTCAGTAATTATTATTAAGTACTGTTTGCAGCTTCTGTAACAATTAATTGTTAATGATATTTTCCCAAAAATGTCGCCTTACATATTTTTCTGAATTGGCTCTACAGAATAAAGCTTCCACACTGTGGTCAAGATATTCAAAGCTCCAAACGATATTGAATGTTAGACATAATGTTGATATCAGTAAATTTGCTAGATTGCGGGAATTTTTGAAAAGGCAGAATGTTGGTTATAAGGCTAAAAAATCGAGCGTATTTTCCCAAACTTGATTGTTACTATTGGTTTCTAAGGGTATGCCACACCATGTGTAAATGCGTTTATTTTAAAATGCAATATATGAATTTAATTTTCTTAAAAAAGCAGCATTAAAATAACAGGGAATATAACATTTAATAACCCGCATATTTGTAAACTGAAATCTGTATATCATTCTATCAACAGAATTCACCCCTCTGTACACATTGCGCGTTATAATAAACTCTCTGTATAGCAGGTGCTGACGTGCGCGACGCACCATAGGGATTTGCATAGTAAATTCTTTATGTTCAATTATTTGCTCCCCTAATTATTTTAGAGCTAATGTGTAAATATATTTTTTGTAGAGAAAAAAATACTGCATCCACTCATACTGTTGGTAACAATTTTTCATTTTCCGGAACCGAAGGAATGTAAAAAATCAAACTAGCATTTTTACAAAAATCAGTGAAGCCATGGAATTATTGAAACAAGCTAATGCCAACGCAAGTGCGTGTGGGGCGACAATATGTGTTGTTTGTCATTGATGTTTGACGTTTATAATAATTCATTATTAATTATGGTCTGCTTAACGTCTCTAAGGTACCTGGATCTTGTCCATAACAAAAATGGTTTAATGGTGGACGTTCGTCAAGTAATCCTTGTTTATTGTAAAATATCCCTATCGGCAAATTCCAAAATAAACTGATACATTTAAGTTTAAAGCTACAGGCAAGTTATTAAATAATTGTAGGTGCAATAATGAGGTCCAGAAATTACACCAAAAGGAGAAAAACGACAATACATTCAATGTTTTGACGACAGTGGCTGGATGATCACCCCGCACGCACTTGCGTTAGCATTGGCTTGTTTCAATAATTCCATGACTTCACTGATTTTTGTAAAAATGCTAATTTGATTTTTTACATTCCTTCGGTTCCGGAAAATGAAAAACTGTTAGCAACAGTATGAATGGATGCAGTATTTTTTTCTCTACAAAAAATGTATTTACACTTTAGCTCTAAAATAATTAGGGGAGCAAATAATTGAACATAAGGAATTTACCATGCAAATTCCTATGGTGCGTCGCGCAAGTCAGTACCCGGTATAATATACCATATAGCAGGTATGTCAAACATGCGGCCCTCTGCAAAGTGAAGTTCGTGGACGAGTTGAAGTTTTAAAGACCTCACAAGATTTATTTGACAGGTGTTCTTTAATAAGTTTCAATAATAATAAAATTAGAGAATATTACGTACTGCATAACCTCCTCTTAAGAATGACTTGTATGAATATCAGATTTGTCACTTTATATACCCATTAAACAATTTGTTGGTGGTTGTGGTATTTAGGTCCTGTCTTCTAGATCAAAGACTGGAAAAAAACAAGGATTGGTATTACGTGACCAACACATGATTTTTGAAATAGGCCGATAGTGTATGGTTTGATAGCCAATTTAATGGTCATCAAAAGTCCAGCACACACATGTGTGTATTGCATCATCTAGGAAGTGGCATATGAGTGCCTAACCATCCATGAAGTAATAAAATAAGAATAACTATTAAATAGGAATATCAATTACTTGACTAATACTAGATTATGTAACATATACATTGAGTATATAAGAGTATATAATAATAAGATGGTGCGGATATAACAGCAAGCACACCTGCGACCCGCACAACGGACACTGTAGCGATTAATTGAGATAATTTATGTAATTCTGCAATAATTTTCATTAAATGACTTCAACTGGTTGTCATGTGTGGCCCTCATGATAACACAAATGTAGCCCTATGAATCTCGAGGAACGCTCAGTTTCAGTATACGTCATAAATTTAAACACATGGATTTTTTTTATTATCAATTTATCAGAAAATTGTATTCCTGATAAAAGGCCTTCCATTTCTTAAATTAAAAATGCACTTGCCAAAATTTAAATATCTTCTTTCGTATACGGGGGAAGTTCAAAAATATGAAAATGGTTCAAGAATAAACTGCTCAAGTACAGGTCTAAAGAGTAGCTTCAGCACTGCGAAAACATTAAGTATTATAGTGCACCCAGAATGTGTAGTTCAAAACGTGATCACCGAACTTCTGTAGATGGCGCCAAGTGGACAAGCCGCCACTGTGCTACAATGCTTGGAAATTTTGCAAAGTGGAAAATCGCCACCTTTCGCCAAAACCAAATAGCGCATGAAGGTGCTCGGGACCTTAGCAACAACTTTGCCCCCTTTCAAAATTTCGATATCTGTAGCCGTTCGAAAGTTACAGGCGATCCAGACAGACAGACGGACAAACCGTTCGCATAAGTACGCTGAAGCTACTAATAAAGTACCCTTATCTTTCAAAATAGACAAAAATGTTATTTGAAGGGGTTGCTTAGAATTGAAAGTAGGTATCAAATATGAAGTCACAGCCACCTGCACCGAAAAACAATCTTCACTCGTTTTCCCTATCCTTACCACCCTGTGTATTACCAAATGAGACACTTCAACGTTAATTTATCAATGGATACGATAAAGGGGTACTGCCGAACTTGAGTTTCCCTTACTTAGCAACCAGGATATCACGTGATTCGAGTTTGTGCTAAAAAATCTCATTTTTGTGTCAAATAACAGGCATCTTCAAAAAAATTTAATATCGAAAGATCCAAACATCAATTATAATTCAAATCAATTATAATTTTTACTAAAGATGTTATAACAAATATTTGCAATTAACATTTGTTTTATTTTGAAAAATAAGGTACCTTATTTTTGAGCCATTTTCATATTTTCAAACCTCCCCTGTATACAAAAGAGGATATTTGAATTTTTGCAAGTGCATTTTTAATTTGAGAAGATGTAGAGACATTTATCAAGAATAAAATTGTCTGATAAAATGGATAATGAAACAATTTTCCGTGTGTCCAAATGTATCACGGACACTGTATAATTTTATAAGCAACAATGAAACATGATTAATTCTGTCAATCAAAGGTGGTATTGCAACAACACAAAGACAGATACTTTGTTTAATCGCGTATATTCTAAATGGCACAAGCCATCAACTAGAAAATGAAGTAATATTAAAAACTACTTTGAAAATTGTGAATTTTTGCTAGAGAGTAGTAGTGTTCCTTTGTTAAAGTAACTTATTAAACTGCGATAAAAATAACAAAAACTGATTGTGAATAATAGTATATTACACATCGAGGTGGAAAGCGTTTCATTACTGTCGTAAGCGTTGAGTTTAACTTTATCGCCAGACAGGAATGAAACTTTTCGCCGAGGTTTGTATACTATTTTACTCACAATCGGTTAATAATAATACATTTCTGATCTTCAAAACAGTAGGAAAGCGAGCCATTGTTTACTTTGTTTTTCCCGGTTAGCTAAAACGCCACTTTCAATAAACTTGCCATGTTTCCTAGCAACAGCTTTGCAGATTCCTTTGTTAAAGTGACTTATTAAACACTGGTAAAAATACGTATTACTTCTTCTTCTTCTTTCCCTTATACCCTTTCAGGGTGTCTGATGTGAGGTCCAGTCCTTCCACTCCTTTCAGTTATTCTTTGCATATCTGCCAATGTTTTGCCCCTCTTGATGCCAATTTCTTCCATCCTTTGTGTCCACCGCTTTCTGGGTCTACCCCTTTTCCTCTTTCGTCCTCCTGTTGACTCTGTGATCTTTTTTAGTAGCTATTGTTCATCTTTTCTTATTATATGGCCATGCCATCTTAGTTGCTTCCTTTCTATAAAGTCCATCATTCCTTCTTGTCTTAAGAGTATGTCTAATTCTTTCGTTCGTCTCTCTATCCCATTTGGTCTTCCCCGCGATTCTTCTTAGGAACTGCATTTCAACTGCATTGATCTTGCTTTCATGTTTTTTGTTTATGGTCCCTGTCTCACTCCCGTATGTTAATGTTGGTCTCGCTATTATGTTGTATACTTTCAATTTCACTTGCTTGTCTATTTCTTGTTTTTGTAATATTGGTTTGTTGATTGCATAGTATATGTTCTTCGTCTTTTTCATTCTATGTGCTATGTCCACTTCTATTCTTCCATCATCTGTTATTATTGAACCAAGATATTCTACTGCTGTGACTGCTTCTATTGTATTCCCGTTTATTTCAATTTTTTTTACCATCTCCGTTTTTTTTTGTTATTTATAATCATCATTTTTGTTTTGTTAATATTCACCTCCATTCCCATGTTCTCTATTTCTTCACTACATATTTTAACCAGTCCCTTCATTTTATTGTGAGTGTCTGCTGTAAGTATTATATCATCTGCGTACATTAGATTGTCTACTTTGATTGGCCTTAGTTGGTAATGTCCTATTTGTGATTGGAGATGTTGTGTTTTTGTTCTTGTATTTAATAAAATGTTGTCCATCACTGTTATAAATAGAAGTGGACTAAGGCTGTCTACCTGTTTTATTCCTTTTGTCATAAAGAACATGTCAGAAGCTTCTCCGTTCATATGTACTCTTCCTTTGACATTCTGGTACATGTTCTTAATATTTCTGATGAGTTTCCTTGGTTTTTGTAATTCCGATAAATACCTCCATATGTGACTTCTATTTATATTGTCAAACGCTGCCTTTAAATCTATGAGTGTAACAAACAGCTCTCCTCCTCTTCCTATTGCTCTTTCTATTATATTTCTTATTATGTGTATGTTGTCTGTTGTTTGTTTTCCTTGTCTGTACGCTGCTTGTTCATCGGCTAGCTTATGGCCTATGTAGTGTATTAGTTTCTTTTGTAGAATCTTCGTATACATTTTAAATACTGTAGAGGAAAGGCAGATGGCTCTGTAGTTTTCACATTTTCCTCTTTCTCCTTTTTTGTAGATTGGAATAATTATGTTGTTTTCCCAATCCGTTCTTCTTTCCATGCTTTCTTAAATATTTCATGTATCCATATCTTCCCTTTAGGGCTCATGAATTTTATCATCTCTGCCTCGACACCTTCTGCTCCCCCTACCTTGCCTAGTTTAAGTGTATCAATTGCCTCTTCTACATCCTTCATTTCGATATCTATTGCGTTTTCTTGTTGTTCCTCATCTATATCTTCGTATTCATCTTGCTCTTCCTGTTGCTTTCGGTTTTCTTAAAATTTTTCCTCGTAGTATTCCTTCCAAAGCAAGCACAGTGAATCTAACGATAATGGAATCAGATTGATTACCTTCGCCATGGAAAATGAATTGAAAATAGTAAGCACAGCTTTCAAGAGAAAAGACATACATAAAGCAACATGGATGAGCCCAGGAAATACATACGCAAATCAAATAGACCATGTCATCATACAAGAACAATACGCACATCTGATTACAAACGTACGATCGTATAGAGGGGCCGATATTAACTCCGATCATTTTCTAGTCGGTGTTAAAATAAAGAAAGAAATAAGATACAAAACGAAAAGGAAAGAAGGAACGGGCATAAAATACGACATACAAAAACTACAACAGGAAGAAATAGCAGAAAAATACGAAAAATCGATAAAAGAAAAATGTGAAGAAGCAAAAGAAGCTCAACTTGATACGATAGAACAGAAATGGAGAAAGGTAGAAGCTATAATAAAAACGGTAACAGCTGAGAACATCCCCATGCGAAAGAAGGAAAAAAGAGGAACCTGGATAAATGAAGAATGTAAAGAAGAAATAAGCAAAAGAAAAAATCTGAGAATGAAAATGCTACATGCCCAAACGAGAGAAGAAAAATCGGCATGCCACCATGCATATCAAGAACAAAAACGAAAAGCAAAACAAACATGCAGAAACGCAAAAAGGACATACAAAGAAAACCAGTTACAAGTAATAGAAAACAATTTCAAAAACAACGAAATAAAGAAAGCATACAAAAACATACGGGAAGAAAGAGGAGAAGTAAAATCAAGACCTGTATTTTACAAAAACAAGGAAGGAGAACTGATAGGAAATGAAAAGGAGCAACTTAAAATATGGAGGCAATACTTTTTCGAAATACTGAACCAAACACAGGAGGAGGAAGAAAACGGGACGAAAGAGGAAATAGAAAGCAACAGAATGGAGGAAAATGAGGAAAGTAACCCTCCATCAGAAAAAGAAATCGAAAAAATAATACAAGCAATGAAAAATGGCAAGAGTCCAGGACAAAATGATATAACCGCAGAAAATATAAAAAAAGGAGGAAAAGCCTCGATACAGATGATGCACAATATAACAGTACAAATATGGCAGGAAGAAAAAATGCCCCCAGAGTGGAGCAAAGCCCTAATCACACCAATTTTTAAGAAAGGGGATAAATCAATATGTAGTAACTACAGAGGCATTGCTCTACTAGACAATGGGTACAAAATAACAGCGACCGAAATAAAGCAAAGGCTCGAACCATATGTAGAACAGGTGCTGGGTGAGTATCAAGGAGGTTTTAGAAAGAACAGAAGTACTATAGACCAAGTGTTTTTAATAAAGCAAATAACACAAAGCTGCTATGAATACAAAGTTCCTCTTTTCATCCTATTTATAGACTTCAAAATGGCATATGACAGCATAATTAGGGACAAACTATATCAAGCCATGTTTGACTTGGGGATCCCAAATAAACTAATAAATTTAGTCAGGATGACCATGAAATCAACTAAGAACCAAGTCAAAGGAAGAAACGCCCTATCAGAAGAATTTAGTGTAAAGTCGGGCCTAAGACAGGGCGATCCATTGTCATCGTTGTTATTCAACCTAGTCCTGGAGAAAATTATGCGAGAGGCAAGAATAAAACGAGAAGGAACTATACATTCAAACTCACATCAATGCATAGCGTATGCAGATGACGTGGCACTTATGGCAAGAAGTGAGAAGGAACTAAAGGAAATTACTATAAGACTTGCAAAAGTAGCAATAAAATATGGACTCAGGATAAATCAAGAAAAAACAAAAATAATGAAGATAGATGCAGTGCGAGAAGACTCACAGCAGGAAGATCTAAGGATACAAATAGAGCAAGGAGAAGAACTGAAATTTAATAGGGTCAAAGAATTTGTGTATCTAGGAGTTCTATTAAATGATAAGTGTCACGAATCAGAAGAAATAGACAGAAGAATTGCAAAAAATAACAAGTGGGTAGGTGCTTTGTCAAAGTTCCTAAGGTCTAAACAAGTCTCACTAAAATCCAAAATACGAGTGTATAACACGGTAATAAAACCTGCAGTGCTGTACGGGAGCGAAACTTGGGTGCTGAAGAAAAGTGACCAATATAAAATGGAAGTGTGGGAAAGGCGGATACTAAGGCGCATTCTAGGCGGCAAAAAGACAGAAAATGGATGGGAGAGAAGAACAAACGCCGAGCTCTACGAAATACATAAAGAAGCAACAATAATGGAAGTTATAAGAATACGAAGGCTGCAATGGTTAGGACATCTGGAAAGGATGGAAAATTCTAGAGTGGTCAAAAACATCGCGTGGAGGAGGAATGTAGGAGTGCGGAAACGAGGCAGACCAAGAAAGACATGGAGAGAAGCTATAATAGAAGATCTAAAGGAAAAAGAAATAAAAGACTGGAAACAGAAAGTGTTGAACCGTAAAGAATGGACAAAGATTATAAATAAGCGTTAGAGGGCCAATGGCCTATATATTTTGCGCGAAAAGGACCTAAAGGTCTAGCAATTAAGCGTGTCTAATAATAATAATAATAATAATAATTCCTTCCATACTTGTAGAATTTCTGTTGTTTCCATTTTTAATTCATTGTTTTTGTTTCTTATTCCTCTTACTTCTTTTCCTTTGTTTTCTCTTATCTTTTTTACTATTCCCCAAAAATGTTTGATGTTTTTAGTATATAGTTCATCTAGTTCTCGTCCGAACTCTTCCCAGCATTGAGTCTTTGGTTTTCTTATGTCTATTTTGGCTTTGTTTCTTTTTCTTATATATTCTTTTTTGTCGTCATGATTTTTGGTGTATATATATTTTTTCCATGCTTTTTTCTTCTCTCTAATTGCTCTCTTTACTTCTTCGTTCCACCATCTGGTCCTATTGGTGTCTTGTTTAAATTTCTTTATTCATCAGATCTGTCTGGCGTTCTTTATAAGTGTTTCTTTGAATATTTTCCATACTTCTTCCACTGTCCCTTCCTTTCTTTTTAGTTCAAATTTTTCAAGTTTGGCATCTGTACTATTCTTGTACTTTTCTGCCCTATCAGTATCTTTTAGTTTATATACTGGTATTCTCTCGTATTCTTTTTTCTCTTCTTCTCTAATATTTATGTCGTTTATTAATGCTCTTACTAATCTGTGTTGGGTGGAGAGTTCTGCTTCTCCTATTGTTTTCACTTCATCTATTTTTTGTTCCAGTTCCCTCGTGTATACCACGTAGTCTATGAGGCTTCTTGCTCCTCGTTCGTCTGCTACATAAGTGTATTTTTCCTCTAGTGGTTGGTACCAAAATGTATTACCGACTAATAGGTCATTTGCTATACGGAATTCGGTCATTTTTCTCCCATTTCTGTTCTGTATAATTTCTCCGAATTGTCCCAAACTGCCTAATCCTGTGTTTATGTTGCTACCTACCCTTGCATTCCAGTCCTCTAAAATCATTATTTTGTTACTCTTTTCTTTCACTCTATCGCCATTTGTAGTTGTTCCTAGAATTCTTCCCTCTTATTTACTTCTGCTCCCTCTACTGGAGCATATATTTGTATTATGTGAAAAATTCGACCCAAGTCTACTTCTAATGCTATTATTCTAGTATTGATTGATTCTGCTTTTATTACTCTTCTGTTTAATCTATCGGCAATAATAATTCCCACTACTTCTTTACTTCTTTGTCCAGGATCTGTTCCTGAGTAATATAACATAATTATAATCATTTGTTAGCTTTATATTTCCTTTTCATTGTTTCTTCGTTTCACTTATTCCTAAAATATCTAATTTGAACCTGCTCATTTCTTCCGTTATTTCTATCTCCTTTCCGTTTAATGAAGTTATATTCCATGTCCCTATGTTTATTTTATTCACGTCTTTACTGCTGGTATTCTTCTTTCGTGTTTTCTTTCTGTTTCTGTTTCTTTTGCTATTGTATATCATAATTCTTTGATATCTTGTATTCTGCATTGTTTTTATTTTTATGTTGTTCCTGTATAATTGTATTTTTTCTTCTTATCTAAATCTTTTAACCTTTTTCATAGCCATTTCTTCTTCGGTCGTCATCAGACATTTCTTTGTAGCTACGTTTGCTCGTTTTTTGAAAATCTACTCGTCTTCGTTATCTTGAGTAGTTTTTCTCGTAGTTCCACCTAATCGTTGCTTTCTGGAGATCTCTGGCTCATAGTTCTTCCTTTTTTTGAGGTCTTTTTCTGAGGTACTTTTCGGATCGTCCATCCTTAAGTCATCTTCCATTCTCTTTTGGCTATCTCTTATCTTCTCTTCTCCATCCTCTGCTTCCTCCTCATATGCGTTTTTCCTATCCTGCTTATCCAGTTGCTTTAGTCTATCCAGTGAAACTACCTCTCCATTTATTACCAGTCTATTATATCTTAGGATGACATGGTGACCATTTTGCCTATATTGTTTCATCATCATCATCAGCTGCCAGGATTAAACCTTTGTGGTTTGTTCCGGTCTCATGAAAATTGTTCATTCCAACGTTTCTTTGGCCGTCCCAGTCTTCTTTTCCCTCGTGGTCGATAATGTATTTGTTTCATATATGTTATTATTTAAAACTTACCTAATTAAATAAATAATAAAAAAAACCGATTCTGAGTAAAGTAGTATACAGTGAAATCTCCCTTACCGGACACCTCTAATAAGCGGACACCTCTCTTACACGGACATTTTGTTGGGAACCAACTTGCTTGCATTAACTTTACTAATAAAATTTTCTCTATTAAACGGACACTCTCTTAAACGGACACGGACACCATTTTTCGACAATTTTTAGACTGTGAATCTCTCTTGTACGGACACTTCAAAATGCAGGCCCAGCTAATGTCGTGAGGCGTCAAAACAATCCATAAATCCAACATTTAATGATCATGTTGTTAAAATATAGAATTCTTTTGCAATACGGGCGGTATTAAGTCAACTCAAATCAGCGTTACGACTGCAGGAAATTCGATACTTTCATTACCCTATGCGCAATATTATTACAAAACAATCCATGTCGCTTGATTTTAGAGGTCTGAAATTCAAAATTACTTTCCCTTTTGCGTGGGCAGCCTATTATGATAAAAATAAAAATAGCAAGAATTTTTCCTGCTTGCTTTTATTGAATGAAAGAATAAGAAAACTAGGCTCAGGGCCGTCGCGATCGCGGAGTCTGCGGGTATCAAGTTACGCCAGTGTAATCAATTCGAACCAGAAAACGATTTACCCTTATCAGTAATGGCTGAACTGTAAAGGGGTATCCCAGAAATCGAAGACGTCGACCCTGACGAATTTATAAACATTGACAAGGAAATAAGCGAGGAAGATGATGTAACCAAAATTTCAGGTGAATCAGCTGCCGTTGATGTGCAGTTGGCAGAATTAGACAACGATTGCGACTTAGAAATTTGTGAGAATGTAATCAAGACCCACACGGAAGCATTAACAGTGAAAATTTTTAAATGCTTTGCTAAAGAAAGTAATGACTTTAAAGTATTCAAACTGTCAAAATATTTAGAAATACATGCGGAAAGTATAATAAACAGTCAGAAAAACCCTTACGTCAAATGAGTATTTTAGATTTTGTAACAACTATTACATAACTTTGTTTCAATTATTTTATATTCTTGTCTGTATTGTTAGCACGTATACCTTTGCATAATACAACTTTTTTAAACATAAAAATGAATTTTTCTCTTAAGCGGACGCCTCTAATAACCGGACAAAAACGTTGGCACCGTGCGTGTCCGCTTATGGGAGATTTCACTGTACATACCACGGTGAAAAGTTCCATCCCTGTCTCGAGATAAAGTACACTCGACGCTTCGCGTCTTGGTTAACTACCTAGTCTGTCAACAGTTATAAAACGCTTTCCACCTCAGTATGTATATATTATTGATTGAAAAAACAGATAAACATTTGAAACAATTACAAGTAGATACATAGATGTAGAATTTAGTGCAAGAAAAAGTACATAACTAACGGTTGGTCTAAGCAAATCAAACAAATACCAAACAATTTATAACATTTTTAGAACTTAAGAGGTGAAAACACCGAAGGTCAATATGGACTACCATACTTTAGATAAAGAGTAATCATACCAATGTCATTCACACAGACCATTTTGGCATAAAAACATATATTGGAAGAGCAAAAAAACTCGGTGTATAATACTAGAATAGTATATTACATTACAAGATTGGTAAGTGCCTAAGAACAGGCCAAAAAAAGTTAGAAGAACAAGGCCCGAAGGGCCGAGTTTTGCTATTTTCTGAGGACCGTTCCAGTAAGGCACTAAACGATTAAGTCTCGTATAAATTTTTTGCACTATCAACTAATAAAAATAAAAATACCGTTGACAATTTAACTGATGTCATTGTCAACCAATGGCTGTCTTCAATTTAAAAATAAACTACCAATCGAACGATTATTTTAGTGACAATAATTCGAGGAGCTTTATTTCAGCGACAATAATTCGAGGAGCTTTATTTCAGCGACAATTTTTTCTGTAACAATTATTGTAGTGAAAATCGTACGACACTCATTAATGGCCAATAGAAAAATTAGTTCACGAGCCGTAACCAAGACAACAACAAAAATTTCTTGGAAATTTTTTGTAGGTAGACCAACCTCACTGTGAGGGTTTGTGTCGTTACGATTTTCTTACCGAATCTGCATTCGAGCATTAATTCATATCCGGAAATTAGTTTTCGTGCATTCCAACAACGTCCTAATTTGCCCTCGCGTCCCGCTCGGACAAATTAATACGACGTTGTTGGAATGCACACAAAAAATTTCCGGAAAGAATTAATGCTCTTATGAGATTATATGTGACAATATTTCGAGGAGCTTTATTTCAGCGACAATTTTTTCTGTAACTATTTTTTAATGAAAAGTTAAATTGTCAAGATGAATAGGACTCTAGGTCGAAATATTGCAGACAATTTTTGCTCTTCAGATTGTCTCGTTTCTGTTGCTTTAGAAAATAACGACTCGTGCAAGCACTCGTCGTTATTTTCGTCGCCGCAGAAACTGGTATCTGAATCGCAAAAATTATTGTCGGCAATATTTTGACCTCTCGTCCTATTATTTCTGACTATTCAGTTCACCTGTCATCTGTCAAAAAGTGACCAATAAAAATCCAGAATTCTGACGTTTCTTGACCAATCAAAAAAATATCAGTGGATATACCGAGTGGCCATAAATATCTGATATCACATCACCTTTGGAATCAACACCGCTTTATTAAAATGATGAATCCAACTAAACTCAATGTCATTAATGTCACCACAACTAAAATTCCCATCTGTCAAAAATTATTTCAGATTGCAATAAGTAATGGAGTTAGAACAGGAGATTTTTATAATCGAGTCGTAGGCTAAACTACAGAATCCAGGGCACATTCCCCTCCTCTTATTGCATTTTATTACATTACATAGGTACCAATACTTATCGTAATTGAAATATAATGCTAACCAACATTTATAAGTTGCTAATTCCATGGCTACCGGGATCTCAGATATTTATGGCCACCCGGTATCTTCCTAGAAGGTATTCAAGTGGCTATTTTTAACAAATGCGATTTTTATTAGAAAAAGTCAATATTAGTGTTCTGTTACTATAGAAATTGCGTAGTTTGTTGCTAGATTTACTGAAAACTAATTTGAAAAGGTAGTTTGGTTCATTAAATAGTCCCTCGAATACCATTCTTAGTCAAAGTTAAGTAGATTATTTTTGAGGTGGTATCACTACTCATGTCCATTGCGCTTGGGATTAGGACTCGTGCTAGCGCACTCGTCCTAATCGTACTAAAGCGCAATGGACATTCGTGACACCACCGCAAAAATAGTCGACATTACTTTGACTACTCATGGTATTATAAGTGATTATTTCCTTCATATCCATAATAATGTGTAATTACTATGGATTCTGTCAGTTTAATAATGACAAAGATTCAAACGTCAAAATTTAACCGCGGTTAAATTTGTGTCAAAATTTAATCGCTTGTGAATAATTTTAACATGATTATGAAAGGTGCTTTACCAACTAAATTGTATCTATTTACTCAGGAAACGATCACGCCGAACATCCCGCGTGCATGTAAACTAGCCTGAATAAATGTTGACGATTTTCCGTCACAATGTTTTGCTCTGAAGAAATATATCTCGTAAATTTTTTGCCCCAAAATCCCTCGTGCTACACATTCGGGATTCTTGTTGAGTGGCAAATTTACTTAACATATTTCTTAGCAAAACATTCCGAAAGAGTCAAAATTTAATCGGCTATTTTAATGCACTTGGGATATTACTGTTGAATATTACAAATATTGTTTGCTAAATAAGGTGGGTAACTGTTGTCTCTACAGTAACTAAATACAAAACAATGTTCTATAACAGTCCTAGGACCGTTATATTCATAACGGGCCAGTTATTTTGTTGTCACACCAACCAACAGGATATGGGAAGTTGACCTTACCGTCACAGATAACGAACCCGAAATCAAGTAAAAATAGGTTGGTAGCACAAAAAGATATAAACAGTCTTATATAAAATTTAGTTAATAGTTTCTCCTTGCTATATATTATCTATAGAAATTCTAACAAAAAAAGCCCATCACATCATAATAATGGTGGGGCACTAACACCCCATGAAGGAGCTTGGCCTGCATATACAATCTTAGAAACATTTTGGCAAGAAGTGGGTACAGATCTCTTTGAATTACAAGGTGAAATATATTTAAAGTACTTTTTTTTCTATAATAATTTTCAAGGTCAACTTTCTAGGGGATAAGTTGCATTCCTGCACATAGATTTTTCGTTCTTTTTTTCCACTAAAAAGATGATTGTCATTTTGACAGATATGTCATAATAGTGGGTAAAACGAACAGCATAGTAAAATATTGCAAATTTATTAATTACTAACTTACAATATTTGAAAGTAAACATAATAAATGTTTGAAAATTTAAAGGTAATTGTAATTAAACGACAAATTGAAAGAATGATAAATTTTGACATTCAAAATTGACACATAACCATAATTTTGAAAAAGTTCTACCAACACGAGGTATAAAAATTTCCTAGCTACCAAAATTGTAATACTTTGTTATTATATCGAGAGATCCAAAAAAACCTGTTCCTCAGCGGGCTGTGGAAATTCAACGTACGAATAATATGTTGGTGACACTGTACGTCAATGTCAAATTCGACGTTATCAGGTTAGGTTTTCCGTCAGTTATGACACAAAATGACGCAAATCCTAACCTGCTAACCTCGAATTTGACATTGACGTACAGTGTCACTAACATATTATTCATACGTTGAATTTCCACAGCCCGCTGAGGAACAGTTTTTTTTGGATCTCTCGATAGAAAAAAAACTTACTTTAATTGCAGTTGATTATTATTCATAATACCCAAAAATATCTACTAGTGATGTAAGCTTGAAAAGTTTTATGAAAAGTTGCAGTGAAGAGTTTCAAATTTTATGAAACATTTATAAGTTTCACATGTTTCAAACATTTTCAAAAGTTTCTTATAAGTTACAACTCGGTATTACAGATTGCTATTGAAGTCTTTCCAACCTCACTTCTCTATTTGTCACTTATCATTCACTTATAAAGTTGCAACTTATTTGCAAGTGAAATATTAATTCTAATTTAGCATTCAGCACATTTTTATCTGGTTAGTCAAGTGTGTGAAGTGAATAGGGTACCAAAGAAAGCAGGTAGGTTACATTATTATGCTCAATTAGTGACAATTAATGTGTTCAGTTCTTCTTTGCTAGCAATAAAAACTAAAACTATAACAAGGACTCATTTTCAACAAATCCTTGGAACAGGTTTAGGACGAAAGGCTATAATATAAATGTATTTATTGTGACTGGACAACCGTCATCAATGCTACCAGAATGAAAACCCATCTAATAAAATGCATCAGAAGTCCTGCTACTGTTAAAAGAATCTTGTCAAGCACAAATCTGACTGATGATTCAGTCTACTTCAACTGCAATGAGATCGTAGCACAAAAACAATTAAATACTATTGTTTCATCTCAACCACTGCCATCATATTAGGTCGCTCTGTCTGGTCGGAACTTGGATGGATGTTTCACGGCTGCTTCTCTCGGCGCCTCGTGATACGGCTGCCACGGAAATAGTTGGTCCCGGATGTCATAATAACATCATAACAGTCGTTAGTGGGGTTGGAAGTCCCCATAAAATGTTTGCAAATTATTCTATGAAATTGAAGAATCGTTTAAAAATAATGTGTTTAAAGCTCCTATTCTAAAATCCGAAGAACAAAATATCTTTAAGTAACTAAAAGAACGGAAGCAATTTTGCATAAAAACTGTTCATTTAGCAGCCAACTTGCTTCACCCAAAATATATGGGAAAATATATTTCTCACAATGAATATATTAGTGCAGTAGAATTTATTGATAATTTGGCAAAAAGCATAGATAAAGAACATGAAGATGAAGGCAGTGTTTTGAGCGACTATGCAAACTTTAAAACCAAACAGGGCCATTTTGCTAACAAATATCTATGGGATGCTGCAGATCAGTCAAAAATAACACTGTTAGTGTGTGTAATGTAGCATGCTGTGAGAATGCTTAATTATTTTCAATTAATATCCAGATATCTAAAGAGTATCATAGGATAACAAGTGTAAGTGAATAGCTGGTGGCAGTAAATATTAGCAACCAGAGGGTTGTTTACTGCAACTGAAAAAGTTTCTATATTTTGAGTAATCTCAGTCTAATTAGTCATGTTAAAGGTCTAATATCCCTTTAATTGTGAGAATAATATTGAAGTTTGGTACGTGTTAGCCAGAAGAGCCTTCTGCACGATCAAAGTCTGACCAAGGAGTCACAATTATTATTTGCATAGAGATTTGGAGATTAATAGAAACCATTTCAAGTGGTTATTGGTGTTTAAGTAATCAGTTAGTGCGAGTGTTTGTGTTTGCGGCATGCTGCACTACCGTTTAACAAAATATTAAACGGTCACGACAGCTACAACGAATTTTTATGGGTCTTCGACATCTTAAAGGAGGTGCTTGACGACTGTGATCAGTTTGGAGCTGATATAGAAACACACACTTCAGGTACGAGTTCATCTTTGAGAAGGTTAGTGTATTTTAATAACAGTTTGGTACGGCAAAATTAGAATAAAACATTGTATTTTAGATTTAGAGAACATTTAGAATATTAAGTTTTCCAAATTTGAATTGATTTAAGTACTCGACGTTTTCGGCTTTTATATTTAGAAATTGTATTAATTTTGGTCTAGTTATCTTTAAGAAGTTTAACCTCACATTTTTGGAACAAGTAATTTAATTACATATTTTGACAACCTTTAGTTTGATTATTAAATGTAATGTCAAGCCAAACATATTAATACACTATAACTGAATTATAAGGTTCAATTTTAAGTACTAGATAGTGTGATTTAAAAAGCAAGTCAAATTGATAATAATTTGATAATTCAAAATACAATTCTAACGATATAATTTATATTAACAATAACTCATTCAGCTGAGAAGGAAATAAGAGTTCTTAATTGCTAAATAAGCTGGCTAGCCGAGGTACATTTAAAAAGATTTAAATGACATAATTTCAATGTCATATATTTATTGATGAGATATATCAATTTAGAATTCATTTGAAAGTAACAAGGTAAGTGCGAAATATATTATTATTGATACTACTTCTGCTCAATAAGCAAAAAGGGTAGATATCTTAATTTAATTATTATACATAAAAAACCCGGAAGAGGGGTGGTGTAATATGTGCTGGGAAGTTTTTGCTCCAGATTGTACATTAAAAAAAATTGCTTTACAAATATTAGCATTACCAGCAACATCAGTTGCAGTTGAAGGTACCTTCAGCACTTTTAAAAACATACATAGACGAAATAGATTAACCAATGATCATATTAAAAAACTAGCATTTGTAAAGCACAATTTTACGTCAACAGAAAACCTTAATACACACAAAAATAACAAAACTTTAATTCTTAATTCTAAGTGAAAATAAAACAAAGCAACCTAAAATACATGAAATTGATGATGATAAAGAAGAACTTAGATATACCAACTCAGAAGAGTCAGATGCTCGTCTATCTCAAAATGAGGAATTATTGAAAGACTATACATTAAATATGGCAGAAGTTACTAGTGACGAGGTGACAACTGATGACTATGTCACTGAATTACAAAATAATGAATATAAATAGGTTTAAATAGTAAATACTAATTTGACTTATATATGTTATTTTTAAAAACTGTCTTGTAATTTCATAATTTGTAACCCATATTAAGTAAAATTATTGTTCTGTTTAAATATTATATATTGGTATTACTGTATTAGGTACTTTAAAATGCTGAAAGCTACTTAAATGTACAGGAATCCTAAAAGTTTCACAAGTTTCAAGGTTTTCATGAAACTTTTTAAAATTATAAATTTCATGAAACTTAACATCGCTAAGAAATACCCAACTTAAATAAAAAACAGCAAATTTATCTAAAACAAAATAAAACCGAAAAAACCCAAAAAACCAGTGGGCAAATCATTTTAAAAAACCAGGCTTTTGCCAACCCTGCCAACGCCTACTTGGAGAAGACTGAGAAGTGTTTTAATTTGGTTAAACTATCCAACCCCACTATTAGAAGGATGGACTACTCTTTGTTTATAGTCCACTTTGTTTTTCAGATAAGTATCCAAAAATATTGAAAATTTTGATTCTCGTTTTTGGCCTGTTCTTTATTTGGATTCTTTAAATTCCATGACGACTTTCTACAGATATTTACACTTCATTTACATAATATAAAAAAATTATTCCAACGACATTTTGCACAATCTCATATTGAGGTAAACAGACAACAGACTTTATAGACAACATCGACAAAAATTAGAAAAATACTACTACATGCGAAGCTAAATAATTTTATTTGGCTTTGAACTGCAAAATGGACTGTCAAATTTCAAGGCAACGATTGTGTGTAAATTGTTAAAGAAAATCAATTTTTAGTTAGTTCAGAAACACATGCGACTTGACAAATTAAAGAAAAAAAAATTAAATCATCGCACGCAAAATACAAAAGAAAAAACTGGTAAAAATGTATTACCTCGAAACAACGCAGTACTTCAAGTGTGGATGGACTTTATCACAATATCAACTCGTATATGTCCATTGCACAACGTAGCCCGCCTCCAAGTCTCGACTAGCAAAGTGCTGAATGTCATCAACCCATCGCATTGGAGGTCTATCTTGTAATCTCCTGTTGATCCACAGTCTCCACTGTATATTTTTCACAGTCCATTTGTTCAATGTGCCCTGTCCATTTCCACTTAGTGATCCTATAGTTAGAACATGTCCAAACGAGTTGACGTACTTGCCACTTCGCTTCTCTACAGATCTCAAACATTCCTCCGGCCTCCAGTAAACGCAAAGCACGTCCGGTTCAAAAAACGTTGTTGAACTTATCCCAGCAATAATGCTTCCTCCCACAGCAGGAAACTCAAAATAGTACTAGCACTGCAAAAAAAAGCATATGTAGTATAATACATCACCAATTGATATTTCATTAAAATATGTCATTAGCCTCTTAGAATTACAAGATTTGAAGGGAGAAGAGGTCACAGCACCAAGGTCAAACTTAGCTAACATATAAATCACTAATGAATTTTCAACTGATTTTAAGATACTATTTAATGTAGCAGCAGGTCAGATTAGATTTAGCTAGAATTTTCTCATAACCTCAAAGCAAACTCTAATTGATAAGAGTAGTGATAATGACTGTGACCTCTGAGTCAGCGAGTCTTGCATCGCAGCTGTATAGGCAACACAAATAACAGTAATTTGCATATGAAGTTGTATATAGTGTGAATAGGGTGACCACCTCTCAGGGTTTCACCCGGAGTCTCAGGTTTTCTACATCGCGTCTCCGGGCTCCGGGTTTTGTAATAATTTCTCCGGGTTGCACTAATTTTATAATTTTGGCTATAGAAAAAACGTTGTTTGTATTTCGTGGCAAAATTCGTGTTTTTATGGCGCGTTTGAATGACTTTTTTGCCTCGACCTAACGGTCTCGGCGAAAATGAACATTCTCACGCGCCATAAAAAAACACTCATTTGGCGCACTTAATACAAAAATTACTATTTATATAATAGTCGCAAACTTTGCGCGTGCGAATCATGTATCTTGCTATTTGCCTTCTTCTTAAATAATAGGAATATATTCAAATTCACCCCTTTAATATAAAAAGCAAAACTGCTACTTTAGATTCTTCCTAGGTTCAATCGTATTCAGCAACCATTAGAAATTTCATATAGGTAATTAGGTTCAGATTTTTTAGTATTCGTTTTGTTTTTAATCTAATTTCATTAGATTCTTGAGGTAATTTTTCGTTCTTTCGCGATTCTTATCTCTTGGGTCAATAACGATTAAATGTTTCTTTTCAAACCTCGTTGTTTATTGTGTTCGCATTCAAGTGTTTAACTTGCCATTTCTCACTCGTAAAGTAATTCACAAAATTCATAATTTTTAGGTAACGTTGAGTCCTTTTTGAATAAAATCGTTATTATCTCCAAAACCGTTAACTTTAGAACAGCAGTTCTCAACCATCTTTATTGACGCATCCCTTAGCATGTTAGTTGTTTCTCAAGTACCCCTGAATACTATTGCATGCATAATATTAGCATAAGCTTTATTATTGTATGGATGTATGTATGTATTATTGATAACCTCATTTTACCTTGCGGTGTAGATGCTGGTGCTTTATGCGCTTGCATCTGGCGGTACAATGCTCAACTTGCCTCGGATTTGGGATACAAAGCTGGAGCGTGCCTTTTGTGCTTGCGCAGCAACCATTGTGTGAGGCGTGTGTCATGGTGATGTGTTGACCTTGTTACTCGGTCTCCCAGCTTTATTATTACAAAATAAAAAGTCATTGATGGTTGAGGGAGCATTTTAC
Source organism: Agriotes lineatus (assembly GCA_940337035.1). Taxonomy (NCBI): domain Eukaryota; kingdom Metazoa; phylum Arthropoda; class Insecta; order Coleoptera; family Elateridae; genus Agriotes; species Agriotes lineatus. The sequence goes on from CALNHX010000344.1 coordinate 105,841, forward strand.
AAAAATGACAAAGAAATACAACGAATGTCTATACCATTTATATTTATAGTAATTTAAATCACAAAAATACTAAAAAAAACACAATAGACAAATATTTATCAAATAGATAAATCTATACCTCAAACATAAAAATTCTTTAAATTAAAGGTGTATATAGTTTTTGCTAAATAAAATTAGAAAATATATCGATCTAGTACTAAATTTAATGAGACACTTGACAAGGAGATATTTTGTACCAATTTAAGCCTTAATAAGATTTTAAAAAAAAATATATGGCTTTATGGTGTTGAAATGGGCAACCCATAATGTATTTGTTTTATAAAAAACTATTGGTTTTAAGAAAAATTAAAACGACCTAAAATTTTTTCAAGTAAAAAATGTTTTCCAATACGTTTTTTAACCAAATTTTTGTCCGTTACGAATTTCTTTAAAACATTTATACAAGTTGCTAATTTTAATCTTTTAAAGCCGTACGTAAAAACTAAAAACCATTTCATAAATAAGCCTTCTACTGGTAGAAAACATTTGCCAAATTTTCATTTGAATATCCTTTCCCAATGTACAGTAAAATGATAAAACCTCATTTAACCTCCCCCCCCCTCCCCCTTCCAATAGTATCGCCGTAAAGGTTGAGAATTGAAACTATTCTTATACGAGTATGAAATTTGTTGGCCAATTTATGACGTACGATATGGGTAAGGATTTGGTTACACCCTGTATTATGTTCGCTAACCATTAATAGTAAGGAATAAAAACATTTACTTGCTTTTTGTTCTCTATAAACATTCTGTATTTCTCATTGATGAAAACCTTTTTTTACTCGCGAAAGATCTCAGGGTTTGTATAAATTTAAAGGTGGTCACCCTAAGTGTGAATAATGTAAGATTACACATTGACAACTTTATTTTAGCATTAATCAATATATCCATGCTAGTAACAATTGTCGGTTTTAAATTACAATGAAATAATCCACTTTCAATTAGTTTCTATAGTAACTGTCAGAGCTGTTCAAGATCATTTTAAAAAAGATTTAAATCAAAGATTAGAGATACTTTTCATTTTGACAAATGATTTAAATCAAATTTTTCAAATTTTTACACAACTGTCCAACTCACAATTTAACACAAGCTATAAAATTTTACGCGCTTTTTACTATAACTAAAAAACTTCTTGATACTTACTATGCGACGCGAAGACTTCCGACGACAATGCGTTAAATACAAAGCAAATACAATGCACGGTTGCAACAGTTGCAGGCAAATTCACGAATCCACAGAAATAGACAGGCTCTGTAAAAATATTTAAAATTTTTATATAGGTATTTAAATCATTTTAGAAAGATTTAAATCGTTTTAAAAAAGATTTAAATATTTTTAGAGATTTAAATCATTTTGAAAAAATTTAAATATTAATTTTTAACTAAAAATCAAAGATACTTTTCAGAAAGATTTAAATCATAAATCAAAAATCATTTTCTGAAAAAAGATTTAAAATCAAAGTATTTAAATCCAAAAAAGTACAGTAGAACTCGATTATAACGAATTCCTCGGTACTGCTATATTTGATTGTAATAACCGTTATTCGTTATATCCAAGATCATAATTTGAGCAAATTTTCAACTCCCAACTAAAAACTGCGTAGGTACATACTAGAGATGTTCCGAATACTCGTATTCGTATTCGTATTCGCGAGTATTCGCTATATTTTCAATATTTGTATTCGTAATCGTATTCGCCAAAATTAACACGAATATTATACGAGTATTTGACATTAAAATTATAGAAATATAGATAAGAATTTTAATAAAAATATAAAACAGGTATTTATACATTAAATAAAACATTTTTTTTTTAAATATAAACTATTCTATAACATTAAATAAAAAACAAAACTATTTTCCATACTATTTTTAAAATTTGCAGCGCGTACAAAAACGATGTTGATATTATTCACTCAAGGTCATGTATTCGTATTCGTATTCGCATTCGCGAATATTCATAAGAGTATTTGTATTCGGTATTCGTATTCGCGAATACGAATTTTTGTATATTCGGAACATCCCTAGTACATACGGAATGTCAGTAAAGGAACGACCAAGATACATCCAGTTGAAGATTTTCGCAACTATTTTTGTTGCGTTATAGGCCAACGTCTCAGCTATTGTATTTTTAATCCTGTAAAGGATTTTGTTATAAAAAAGTACAATAGCTAAGACGTGGCTATGACGCAACACTTCCGTTTTGCAGAATGCGATAACAGAACTGAGGCACAACATCGGGCGAAACCCATTATCGCTTTTCGAAGAACTGGATCCTACAGATAGCCGCTGGATTCTAAGAAAAACGGAGTTGCTTACAATGCCCACTATCTCGCACTTACTTCGGTGCGTAAGATGTAGTAATTCTACAGAGTGCTAGAGAGAGCTAGAGAAAGTGGCCTACTACGAAATTTAACAGACCACTATTTTCCTAGAAAACCTTCCTTATTATAATGTTGCCACAACAAAATACCTAATATCTTTCAGTTACATTTTATTAGGAGATGAAAATGATCAGTTCTAAGAATATATTCTTAAATTTTGGTTCCTTATTCCCGTGGTAACCGTGATCCTTAAAAGCGGGTTCTACTGTATTTAAATCAAAAAAAAGATTTAAATCTCACTGATTTCTGTGTTGTTATTTTGTTTACAAACATCATGGTAATGTTAAGTAAATGCATTATGTCTAATTTTGCATAATTCAGCCATGTACAGTCTTACATTATTCTCACTGTATATGTATGGTCGGTAAGTGAATGAGCGAATTGGGCAAGCTAACTTGTTGCTGTGCATAACAAAACAAGGTCGAGGTGAAAGGGCGCCGGCAAGTGCCAGACAGACTGTGATAACGGCTGGAAACGCAGATAAGTAAAAGCTATCTACCTAAAATAGGAACCATGAACTAACACTACAAATGAGTGCTGGAGCCAAAAGAGACAGGGACCTAAAATAGATATACTTCAAAGAAGCAAGAAAACCTCCTATTGAATCAGAGGCAGCAACTGTAAAAGACAAAAACATGGGAGAATTAAAGGAAATCAAAGACATGATAAAAACAATGTTACTAGAAAACAAATTCGAAGCGATTGAAAAAGAGAAACGTAAATATAATCTAGTAATTAAAGGAGTGAAATTTGAAAATAACAAGAAAGAAAAAGCTGGAAAATAATTTCTAAGTAACAAGCTGGGGGTGGAAGTAGAAGTGAAGACGGTAGTTAAGAGTGCAGGGAAAAAATGGCATAACTACGAATATCGTAGGAATGAAGGACTGGAACTATAAACAGGCGGTAATGAAAAATAAATACAAACTAAAAGGAACTAGAACCTATATAAAGTACGTTTTTTCTATAATAACTGTCAAACTTTTTCAAAATTATGGTTATGTGTCAATTTTGAATGTCAAAGTTTCTCAATTTGAAATCTTGACAAATTTCTTTAATTTTGCGAACGTTCATTATGTTTATTTTCCAATATTGTAAGTTTAATAATTAATAAATTTGCAATATTGTACTATGCTGTTCGTTTTACCCACTATTATGACATATCTGTCAAAATGACAATCATTTCTTTAGTGGAAAAAAGAACTAAAAATATATGTACCAACATTACTAAAACTAGGGACCCTGCAGGAATGCAACTTATCCCCTAGAAAGTTGACCTTGAAAATTATTATAGAAAAAAAATTTACTTTAGATAGAAGAACAAATAAGTAAAGGGCGGAAACTAAAGGCCGGAAAGTCAAGACCAGGTATTGAAAGATCACTATTGAAGGAACGGAATACGTATGGAACGACGAAGAAAGAGGTGTAGTCGAAAAAATAAAAAACTAGCAACACTGACGGGATGGACCAATATGAAGACGACATGAGCAAAGGACAAGGTGAAGGTCTTACAACACAAGCCTCGGAATCTGAAAAAACAAAAACGGAAATTGCTATGGAAAAAGGTAATAACAAAATTAAAGACCTGAGGAAAAAAATATTTGGTGATAAGAACATGGAATATGCAAGGATAAACACCCAGCATTTGTTGGCTTAATGTGCCTAACAGCTTGTGAATTCAAGCAAGGGTTTGCGTAACGGTTATGTTCTATGGTGGCTCGTGAACCCTTACAAGTCACCCATAATTTGGTCCGAGTTATTAGACTACCTTGTGAACAAGGACACTTAGGCATATTTGGCCTGGCCATGGGTGGCTTGTAAGAGTTTACGAGTCACCAGAAAACTTAACCGTTACACAAACCCTTGCTTGAGTTCGCAAGGTATTAGGCACATTAAGTCAACAAATGCTGAAGGAGCAATCATAAATGTGATAGAGGAAGTAAAGAAATATAACATGGAGATAACAGCATTACAAGAAACACGTCTAAAAGGGAAAAATTTAATGAAAATCAGTGACTGTCTTGTATATTAGTGGAGGGAGACTAGAACATTTGGTAGAGGATTCTTAGTTAAAAAAGGTATTCACTCAACAGTAAAAAAAATCAACCAATATCTGATAAACACAGCTATTTAACAATAGAACTAACAATTACAAGTACATATACCCATAATAAACCTACACTGCTGAGAAGGATGACGAACAAAAAGATATATAAAAATTAACTCTTTATTATTTTTATTTCTGTTTCCGAATTCAAACAAACAATAATTTTTAAATGTTCGTTATTTTTATTGGAGGGAAATTTTCCCTGAAAATGGAGAAATTTTCCCTGAAAATGGGGAAATTTTCCCTGAAAATGGGGAAATTTTCCCTGAAAATGGGAATTTTTGTCATGTGGGGAGGGAAAAAAAATGCATGAGGTTGGCAACACTGAAATGAAGGCATTCAATATTTCGCTTTTGTGTCGAACTGACGTCTTATGTATTACCGTATTGTTAAATATATCTGAATTTCTTTTGAGTTTAACAATTGTTTTTCTACACTTCATTATTCCCACAATTCCTACACCCACTTTTTTTGTAAATTTTGTGCCTAGGATTATGTGTGTGGAAAACAGGGTTGGCAAAAACCCGGGTTTTTTCAAAAATTATCTGCCCGCTGGGATTTTTCGGGTTTTATTGGGTTTTTCGGGTTTTATTGGGTTTTAGATAAATTCACTGTTTTTCGGATCTAGGTATCCTACGTAAAAATCTGCATGAATAATAATTTTTGGGTAAAATGTAGATACTTAAGTAATTTGTAATTTACCTATAAATATGCAAATGAGCTTTCTTTATACATGTAAATCATCTAAAGTACGTTTTTTTTCTATAAAAATTTTCAAGGTCAAGATAAAATTGGCAAAACTGCTTTTTTTAAATTATTAGAAAATTTATTTGTGCCAGGTTCTTCTGTAAACGACTTGTGTCATTTTGACATTTAAAATTAAATTGTCAGCTTTTCTTTTTTGAAAATGATTAACCGTAAAAAACAGAATCTTTTCAAATTAAATGTAAAAAAAGCAATTCTAAGGTGTGCAGAGGAACTGTTGGATCTGCAGCCTAACATGCCAGAAGAACTTTAGGAAAGATTACCTAAAAACAAAACTCCTTTAATGCCAGGTTTTAAATTTTCCACCAATTTGTAGTTCAAAAAAGTTACTAAAACAAATTCTACAAACATATTTTTTTAAAAGAATCCAAGTAATGCCAACATAAACCCTAAATTATTTGACCTTCAAAATGTTTATAGGAAAAAAACGTACTTTAAATGAGGTTATATGTATAGTACTTAAATGTAGGTTTATTAAATTATGTTCTACGGTAAAGGGTTTCCACTGTCCATTGATTCTGAGCGACTTCCTTCAAGGGGATCCCCTCATTCAATGATTTGTCACTTTAGAAAATGAGATGTGGTCATCACACAACTTTCTTTTACTGCTTGTAAAATTTTAGTTGTGTGACTTTCAAAATTGATACTTCCTAAAAAAACTTTTGACAAAAGTTATAGTTAATTACCTAATATTAAAACAGTTTGTAAAAAAGATTATTCCCATTATTTTTGAATAAATTTCATTTTGCGATTTTTTAAAAACTATACGTCTTACAAAAAACTTCTTGAACAAAAGTTATAGATAATTACGTAATATAAAATCAAGCGTTTCATTACTGTTGAGAGATTAAGTAGAGGAACTGGTCCGAATATGGGATAGGGTTTTAATATGAGCCCCCGTCTTTTTTTTACACAAGTAGAGCCATCTATCTATCTACTAGGTAAATTTATATGTCACGTGTTGCTAATCACTGTTGCCGACTCCCGCCATAATTGCAGCTGTTGTTAATGTAAGGGGTTGGTTTGTGTATTTTCTTGCTGCCAATAATCTTGCTAGGTAAGTTTAATCAGCACAATTTTAATATTTCGTGATCGTATTTCATTTTTTATTCCGCTTAATATGACAAGATGAACGTTCAAAATTGCATTCTAGTAGAGATTTTAAATGTAAAAATGATAGCTTGCTGATAACTTATAATTTAAATTAGTGATGGGCATAACCGGACAATTTTCATAACCGAATTATTTGCATTCGAATCATATTAATATCCGATTAATTATTTGAATAATCATTCGAATCAATTTTGGCTCTCGATTCGTTTCGATTAAGTCAGCCGGTTTGCCGGTTGGCGGTTCGCCGTCATCTGCATCGGCATCGTAACTTGCAGATAGCAGAGGAACTCAGTTAATCGTTCATTATAATAATTGTATAAATGATTTTTATTTGATTTCTAAGGAGTTTAAACCATTGAGAATTGCTATATCAATACTAATCATAAAGAAATTATAAATATGCGAATACAAAGTATCTATTGAATCTATTTCTCTCTAATTCTCCAGTATCATACCGATATATTTTAGAATCCATCATTTATCTACGTTCAGCCTTCCGCGGTTCTAAGGACGCACGCTTAAAATTTTCAACATCGAAATCCACTTCTTGTCCCGACTGCTCCGTTATTAAAAATTAAATATAAATCTGTTACGATATTGGAAAATCTTATTTCGGTTTCTGTTTATCCCTTATTAGGCATAATCAACCGCGTTTCGAAGCAAAAATTTAGGCCGTTATAAATTAATACCAACACAGTTTCGGCAAATATCATAGTCAGCAGAACGTTATCTTTAATAGGAACGGCCCCATAAATTTAACTCGTCTCAAATGTCTTAATAACATCAACAAGCAGCCGCGAGCCTCACTTGGGTCAATCAAGTACATACGTAGAAAAGGTTATATGAGTTATGAATGCCGTATTATTTACAGAATTTCGATCACTCGCAGGTCGCTGAGACGCGGCACGTAGTACGTATCAGGATGAGGTTATTTTTCATCCGAATACTTGGAACGAAAACCGAGTTACACAGGTTATTTCAATAACCGGATAACCGGTTATTTTTGATTCGAATAAGCCCATCACTAATTTAAATTCAACATAAACATTGTGCAATATGGGCCTCCTGAAAATAGGTGCAATGTAAATTTTAAGGGGCCTGGGGGGGGGGGCTGTTTTCTGATGATGCTAACGGAGAGCTCTGGGTTCAATGTCTAATGTGTCAACTGTGGTCCCATGAACAGTGTTCTGGTGCGGAAAAGGACGACTATGTATGTGATTTTTGTCACTAGTTTGCAGTTTTTTTTTTCACTTTAGAATATACTTATTTTTTAGGGATGTCGGCGGGTACCCGGGTATATTTTCAGGACCCGGGTACCCGACTATAGCGATGTGTCGATCCGGTCGGATTCGATATAAAGGATCGAATCCGGGGTAGGATCGATTTGGATCGAGTCCAAATTTCGATCCGGATTCGTTCCGAGGAACGAAAAAGTCGCGGGCGTCAATTCTCGCGGACATTCAATCCATTTCAATACAGAATACAATACCGGACATTCAATCCATTTCAATACAGAATACAATACAATGTGTTCATGGGGAACAGCAAATGATGATGGTGTTCGTTTTATAGAGGCTCGACTTCGACAGGCGACACATGATACGGCCGAAGTTGCATGCTTTTTTATCAGTTATCAGTGATTTATGGCTTTTGGCGGCTTTGTATGTGCCCAATTGATGTTTGAGACATATAAACATACTGAATTACCGACTGCGTGACCACTCAACAAAACAAAGATACTCCCGTTGTTCGTTCCGGGTCCGGAATGACCGAGGACCCCGGGTGTCTGAAATGCACATTCAATTTCGATGACGATCCGAGGATCGAATCCGATGGACTCGATCCACTTGCGGAATGGGATTGGAATGAACAAGTCCGCAAAAGTATCGAAACTTCCCATCACTACCCGACTAGTAAATTATGTAATGCCCAGCCTTTTTCGGAGAAGATAATAAAAACTAAAAAACAATAGAAATAAGCTTTAGAAAAACACAACAATGCAGTAATAACACGAATCAACCCATCCCATACCACATAATGTTGATTCTTGTTTCATATTAAGGCAAGAAATCCGCTTCACAGAATATTCAACCCGTCAATAGTACCATTAAATCGCGGCAGTATGGGTTGAAGTAACATAAACATCCTCTGTGTGATGTTGATGCTGCTACCAATTCCAGATAAAAAGTCACGTACTTGAATTTGATAGCACTTGGAAATGTGAAAATATTTACGACTTGCAGTTTGAATTGGCGATCAGGTATAGGTACTATTTCAAATTAGTTCAGTTGAAAACTTGCGGTGTTAAAATGCGTAGATCATAGAGCTTGAACATTGTATAAAACTACAAAAGTACAAACAAATAAAAAAACAATGTCATCAAAAAAATCGCCTGTATGGAAATATTTTCATTCGCTAGAAAATAATAAGGCAAAATGTAAAATCTTCGGGTATCCGAGGGTACCCGGGTTTGATTTTAGACCGGGTACGACATCCCTAATATTTTTATTTATGTTTTTGTATTAAAAACGTGTTTATAAAATGATATCATTCACGTTCCTGTTATAAAAAGAGTTTTTGTTCATTTTGGTAAGGGCCCACATTTAGTGCTTCTAACTCATCTGGCAGAAATGTGCATAATTTTCTATATATATTTTTTGCAAAAATAGATGTTATATTTCTGAAAAAAAGTATATTGGAGTTTCAGTGCTAGGTCCTTAAACTACATATATAATTTTTAACGCATTCAAATACAAAGAATAACAAAGTTATTAAAAAAACAAAATGGGGTCCCATATTCGGACCAGTTCCTCTACGTAACTGAGATGCGAAGCGTCGGGGTTCACTTTATCTCGAGACAGGAATGAAACTTTTCACCGTGGTATGTATACTATTTCATTCACAACCACTTTATTGTAAACAGGAATTGTAAAAATGGATTTGACAGTTTTTCAAAACTGCCATTAAGCTAATCATAATAATACAATGCGGATAAATCGGTTGCCATGACAGCGGCTGGGAAATGACTACTTCCCACCCACTGTCACGGTAACCTACTTCCCGCCCGGGGTGGGAAGTAGACGTTGGTAATGGCTCATTTTCCAACTTTTTAAAAAGCAGTGATGACCTTATTACATATATGGTTGTGAATAAAATATATATATTCCTATTATTAATTTTTGGGCCGAAAGAAATCTTTGTAAAAATGAAAAACTATACTTTGTACAAAACAACTGTTCAAAAGAAAATTGTAAATAATTGCAAAATATATGATCCTGTTCTATGAAGTTTAATTTTTATTAAACAATTACATTTCCCACAAAACGGAAAAACAAGAGTAAAGTGCCACTTCCGGGTGCCTCATTTTAATCAAAAATCAATAGTCTCTCTGAATTTATATTAGAAACGATGGTATACATTTTCAGGCCAATCCATTAGAATATTAGATGATAGACAGACTCACAGACATCACCTCGAAAACTACAAAAATCACTAGATTGAAAAAAATTATGAAATTGTTATTAATGGAAGATTTTATATCACTTACAGCTTTAGAATACTTTTTTGAAAAAACCCAGATTTAGTCTAAAAAACCCGCGGGTCTTTTCAGGTGGGTTTTACCCGAAAAAACTCAGTGGGTTGTAAAAGCACATGAAAAGCAAAAAACATGCGAATCAGATGAAAAAATATCCACTTCAACAAGCTTTAGTTTCAATGGTATCCTCGTCTTCACCGGCACTTGTTGCTGGCAAGAAAACCAAAGAGAACGACTTACAAATTGCAAATTTTCTTGCTGAACACAATTTACCTTTTGCTGCACTTGGTCTGATTAATTAAATCGTTACATACCAACAAAGAGTTCCTGCAGTTAACAACCTGTGCACGAACAAAGGCTACTTACTGAGTTGGTGACAACGTTATTGGTGAATTTGGGAAGAAAAATCTTGTAAAAACATTGAACGAGTTAAAATGGTCATTAATTATTATCGACGAAACGACCGATTTAGGAACTGTTAAACATTTAGCAATGATGGTCAGATTTTACAAAAATAACGTTTGTGACGTATTTGAGGTATAATGAAAGTTTCAGATGGGACCACCATAAATATAACGGGTGTTCAAAAAGTCTTTACGTCCTAGGCGGCTGTGGAAATTCAAACGTATGAATAATATGTTGGTGGCACTGTAAGTCTATGTCAAATTCGAGGTTAGCAGGTTAGGTTTTACGTCAGTCTGTGTCAAAACTGACTGAAAACCTAACCTGATATCCTCAAATTTGACATAGACTTACAGTGCGTATAATTCATACGTTTGAATTTCCATAGGCGCCCAGGACGTAAAGACTTTTTGAACACCCGTTATATTTATGGTGGTCCCATCTGAAACTATCATTATACAAGGGATCTTTTACATGCTACACATCCTAGTAACATGGGACCCACGGCTTTACATCACTTCCGAATGATGGCATTCTGTAGAGGCTTTCATCTGCATTTTTTATTTTTGAAAACCTTACCGGGACCGGGAATCGAACTCGCGACCCTTAGATCAGCAGTCAGGATGCTTACCACTGAGCTACCGACCCCGGACGCAATCTAATGTTAAGTTTAGAAAAAACGAAATGCGTTATATTTGGCAAGAACGTCTTAAATATTGATACTAATATTGATTGCTCTGTGCAAGCAACCTTTTTAGGTTTTACTATAGATAATCAGTTAGATTGGGGTATACATATTGACGCTTTGTGTAAGAAATTAAATAGTTCATTTTATGCATTAATGCAGTTAAGAAGCGATGTGAACATTAATGAACTGGTACAAGTGTATTATGCCTTGGTACAATCTGTCATTTGTTATAGTATAATGGCTTGGGGAAGTTCATCGCATGCTGTAAGAGTATTTATACTACAAAAAAGAATAATTAGAGCAACGTTTAAATTAAGCCCACGTGACTCCTGTAAGCCAGTTTTGATTGATAAGCAACTCTTAACAGTTCCGTCCCTATTTATTTATAATTGTTGCATGTATGTAAAGAGACATTTTAACAATTTTACTAAAGTTTCTTATAATCACTTTTATCCGACTAGAGATGGTAACCACCTTCTAATACCAATACACAGAACGGTAATGTATGAACATGGACCTTATTATAATTGCATTAAAATGTAAAACTGTTTACCTAATAATGTAAGAAATGAAGCTAATTTGGTTAAATTTAAAAAGTTACTGCGTAGTTACCTAATACCTAAACGAAAAGTGTTTTTATAAAGTATGTGATATTACGACTATTTAATGTAAATTGTCTGTGATTTTTTTTATGTTGGCTTGTCCCATACTATTATGGTCAGTGGATTAATACATTTATTATTATTATTATTATCATTTGCTTCCCTAATTATTTTAGAGCAAACTTGTATGGAAGTTTTCTGTAGAGAAAAAATTCTGTATTCATTTATGCCAGCATTTGTCATTTTACATTTTGGAAAACCGAAAATTTCAAGAAATAAATTTACCATTTTTCGACAAATCAGTGGTGGCTTGAAATTATTGAAGCATCACAAAGCATCAGCAAATTAGTTTTCTGTTTATTTGTTTGCATCTGTCAAATGTAGCGGCAACCATGGCACTTATTGCACCTGATCTTCTTCCAGCATACTACCACTTCACAATTTGCACTGATTTTTGAAAAAAATGATATTTCTAGTTTCTTTCATTATTAGGTTTTCTGACGTAAAATTACAAAAATGATGGTATAAATGGATGCAGAATTGTTTGCTCTACAAAAAACCTATGTACAAGTTTGCTCTAAAATAATCAGGGAAGCAAATATTTTATTTTGAGTAGAATTTTTTTTTTTTTATTATAGTTTGGTTTAAGGAGTATCGACTGCAAGGCCATTAACTCCATGTTGGTACAATATGTTACATTTGTCTATATAAATCTGTTTGAATAAGATAACTTATTACTAAATCTTCTTGCTTCTTGTCGTTGCTTAGGGCGATTGCCAAGTCGGAGGAGATTCCATTTGCTGATCGTTCGCGATCGAAGCGGGGACATTCTAGAATTAGATGTGGTACTGTTACAGGTACATTGCAGGTTCTGCATACTGGAGGATCATCTTTACAGAAGATGTAGTTATGGGTGATGGCGGTATGCCCAATTCTGAGTCTGCTTAATATCACTTGTTCCTTTCTTTTTGGTCGATCAGTCCACTGGGTTACTGTGTTTTTAATTCTGCGCAATTTATTCGGAAGTTGGTAGTTTAGCCACTGGGTTTCCCATTTCTCTATTATGCTTCGTTTTATGAGTGATTTTGCATCTGTTATGGTGGGTTTTAGGTCCTTCCGAGTATGTGGTTCACTGATAGCACTCTTGGCGGCGGTATCTGCTCTTTCGTTTCCTCTGATGCCACTATGGGAGGGTATCCATATGAACACTATTTCTTTGCCCAGCGTTTGTAGGTTGTATAAAATATTCTTTATTTTTTGGTGTACTGCATCTGTTGGAACTAAATTCAGCAAGGATTTTAGAGCACTTAACGAGTCACTGAGAACAAGGAAATTGCTAAGAGGGTGGTTTATTAGATGTTCAAGGGCAATTTGGATGCTGTATAACTCCGCAGTGTATATGCTTACTCCTTTTGCTAGTCGAATTTTTGAAGTTACATTGCCGATCACGAAAGCTGCTCCTATTTTATCACCAGTTTTTGAAGCATCAGTATATATATGCATATAGTTCTTGTAACCAGCACAGATAGAGTTGAATGCTGTCGTATAGATATGATGGGATGTAGCATTTTTAGTATAACAGGTCAAAGATAGATTAACAACAGGTTTAGATTGAATCCAGTAAGGAGGTTGCGTGCTAAGGGGTTCAGTGATTCTTAATGTGGAAAGATTGTGTTCTAATAAGAGACGTTGATAATTGGAACGAAGTGTTTGCAGATGGGTTTGCTGATAGGTAGGTTGATGATTAGGATATAAGATTTTGTAAACAGGGTTTCTGGGTGAAGATGATATCTTAGCGAAGTAGGTAAGCGTTAGTTGGGATCGTCTTGTATTCAGGTGGGGTTCTCCAGATTCTACCATCATGCTGTCGATAGGGCTAGTACGTATTGCCCCTATGGCAAATCTAATGCAGGTATTGTGGATAACATCGAGTTTTTTAAGTATAGTAGTATTTGCAAAGTTATAAAACATTGAGCCATAATCTATTTTGGATCGTATCAGTCCCCTATAAAGTCGCAGCAGCATGTTTTTCTCTGCACCCCAGTTGCAGTTTGCCAAACATTTAATGATGTTTACTCTTCTCAAGCATATCTTCTTTATGTGATCAACATGGTATTTCCACGTGAGTTTGTTATCTAGAATGACTCCTAAGTATGGGGTATATTTAACGTAAGTTACAGCTGTGGCATTGATGTTTAGTTCGGGGCTGGGTTGACGGTTATGACATTTGTGAAAATGTATACATTTGGTTTTTTGGCACGACAGACGTAAACCAGTTGATTGGGTCCATTTATGAAGGGTGTCTAGGCAACTTTGTAGGTGCTGTTGGATGGATTTAAGATTTTTTCCTCTGCAGAAGATGGTTATGTCATCCGCAAATAGTGTTGCTTTTACAGGATGATTGATTTCCGAAGTGATATCGTTGATGGCTATTAAAAATAAGGTGACACTGATGATAGATCCTTGAGGAACACCGTTTGGCTGCGTTGTTATTTTAGATAGTGTTTCGCCTAGTTTCACTTGGAAAGTTCGTCTCGTCAAAAAATTTTGTATGTAGTGGAGTATGTGACCTTGAAGTCCGAGATCTATTAATTGTTTGATAATGTTCAATAAGTGCATGAGTGCATGCCAACTGAAAAAATCCCGACTCCGAAGGAGGAGGGATTTTTTCTTGGAGGCATGCACGAATGCTTTTGTTGAAAAAAATAAGTGCATAACATATTTCCAAATATTTCCATAGGGAAATTTTTTAAGCACGCGTTATATTTTGATAGAAAATCGTACGACACTTATTAATGACCAATAGAAAAATCAGTTCACGAGCCGTAACCAAGATAACAACAAAAATTTCTTGGAAATTTTTTGTAGGTAGACCAACCTAACCGTGAGGGTTTGTGTTGTTACGATTTTCTTACCGAATCTGCATTCGAGCATTAATTCATTTCCGGAAATTAGTTTTCGTGCATTCCAACAACGTTCTAATTTGCCATCGCGTCCCGCTGGGGCAAATTATTATGACGTTGTTGGAATGCACTCAAAAAATTTCCGGAAAGAATTAATGCTCTGAGATTATATGTGAGAATATCACGAATGAAAAAACACAGTAAAGAAAACATTTTTATTAAAAAAAATTACGAAACTAATATCTAAGTACTAATGGTTTACGGTTTTTTGTGATGACAGTGACATAAGTGGAAATTTTCCGGTAAATGTCCGATTATTAATTTTCGCCGTTACCATGGAAAACTTCCAACTACATTTGCATAAGGGATATTCTCATATAAAGAAATTACCATTGAAAATCCTATGGTGCGTAAATCATTTCTACACCCTGTATATTCTCTATTAGATAACTGTATTTCGAATTTTTGGAGTATATTTTGCCCTTATCCACAGATATAAACAAAGAATTTTACGCCGAAACACCAAAATTGCATACATTATAATGGCGAGTTTTTTAAAGCGTTACAAGGCAATATCTCGAGAACGGTTTTAAATATTTTCATGAAATTTTGGTGAGGTAATAGGGATATGGGGGGACACATTTAACCATATTTCTTACATTTTACCCCTCTCTCTGTTTTGAGGGGTGGGGGGTAACTTTGGAATTTTAAATGAGATGTGTTCTTGTTTCTAAAATTTGAATCAAAGTGAAAAACTATATATGTTTGCATAAAAAATTTTTATTTGCTTTTTCGATTACGGAATTATGATTTATTAGGTTATAAAGTAAAAAAGAATAATAATCATTAAAACGTCAACATTCTCAACTGACTTAAGTAAAAATAACTCATTTCCATTGAAACTAATAATAATTCTGAAATAAGTGAACTTGATTTATCCATAAAACTTATCTATTTATTTTTATTTCCTTTTACGATAAAGAAAGTATTGGATTCACCCCAAAAATTCGAAATTGAGTTTTCAACAGATCTTCGCGTTTTCGAGTCCCCTGAACCCAAAAAAACATGTTTTTGTTCGTTGGTCTGTCTGTCTGTGTGTTTGTCTGTCTGTGAACAGAATATCTCAAAAACGAAAAGAGGTATGGCGTTGAAACTTCATATATAAGTTTTGTGTACTATGTAGATGCGACAGCAAGCTTTTCTAGAAAATTTCATAACCGGAAGTAGGTGTTTACTCTTGTGATTTTTCAGTTTTTTTCGATTTTTTCAAAAACGACTACGATTTTTTTCAAACTTTACATTTCTATTACATTTTTAATATGTATTGATGTGAGGTGGTGATTTTCTAGTTGAATACTTCTAAAAAAATTTTATTAACTCCCATTTTAAATAGAACACCCGATATATTATTACATTTTTGAAGTCAGCTTACAATTTTTGAGAAAATTTGGCTTTTCAACTAACGCTCCATTTTGTACCGTTCTTTGTAGAATTTATAATTTTTGACAAATGCTTACAAATTAAAAATCAAATTTTTGGCTAATTATAAGAGCACTGTAAAAAGAAGTTGTGTGAGTGTATCACCCCAGATTTTTTAAATTCAATCCAAATTTAGTTAATCATAATTCCGTAACCGAAACAGTAAATCCAAAAATGTTTTGTACACATATGTATGTAGTTTCTCACGTAGATCCGAATTTTAGAAACAAAAACACATCATCTTATTTAAAATTCCAAAGTTACCTCCTACCCCTCAAAAGAGAGACAGGGGTAAACTACAAAAAATATGTTTAAATATGTCCCCCCATATTAGGTACCTCACCAAAATTGCATGAAACTATTTAAAACCGTTCTCGAGATATCGCCTTGGAACACTAAAAAAAACTCACCCGGTATAGCAAAATAAAACAGATGTGTAAAACTGTACTAGATAACTACATACATTCCAAGTGTAATGAAGAAAACTTTTACTGATAAGCTAAACTGCAGAAATCCCCATTATTTTTAACCTTTGCAAAATACAGGGTGTTTCGGAATTGCACGGCACTATTTTAGAGATGTGTTCTCCAGCACGAAATAAACAAAAAAGTTCATACAAACATAGGACCTAAACGGCTTCGTTTTCAAGATACACGATATTGAGTTTTGAACAAAAATATTTTTTTTCAAAAATGTGGAAAACGCCTATAGGTATTCTAATGAAATTTGGTGTACGTTAGTATTTCATAAAGTGGCATTGTTTGGCTGAAATAAATTTAATTTATTATCACCAGTGGCGTGCATTTAATAAATGAGAGACCACAATCAATCGCGGCACTAGCACCTTATTTTGACTTATTTTCTGAAAATATTGTTAAAATAGATCGCGAGTGGCGTTATTGCGGAATGATCATGTTTTAGACAAAATACAATACCAAAATATTTTTAACTTTTGGGCAAAAATCAAAATAGTTCTCAATTTTGACGGAACCATCAAATACAAAAACAATAAATTTAGTGCAAAACTCTGTTAAGTTTACCACACAGTAGTGTATGTTGCAAACGTTTATTTAGTATAACTTTAAACAAAACAAAAACACGAAGCAATCACCGGAAACACAGGAATTTTGTATACGAAAGGTGTAATGAGAAGCGAATCTTGTTATAATTTTACAATAACTGCAAACTTAAAATATGAATGAAATATGAAGACATATAGATAAGGCAAAATTTATTTGTACGTAATATTTTTTCAATTTTGTAATATTTACAAGATTTTTTAAGATTTATAAGATTTTATGCATTTGAGTTTTTTTCTTAATAAAATGTTTCTGCAATTATACTAACAATAGGTGTTCACAATAATAATTGTTCTAGTTAGCCTTGGGCTGCTTAATTTTGGCGTATGTTTTATTTGCCAAGCCTAATTGGAGCAATCATTATTTTGATCACTCTGTATGTTATTTAGAATTATAGGAAATCTAAGAAAAGTAGCATTAGCTACGCATTGCAACAATAAATTATTTTACATTAGATGTAAAAGTTCAAACTCCTTTAAGTAAAGTGGCGAATTTCAGTTAGCTTTGTGTGGTGAAACCCCTGAGCAACATCTAGCAACCCTGGCTACCGAATACAAAGGTCAAAATCCCGATGTTCTAAACGCCCACCGTAACTGTACGAAATCTTGAACTTGGAATGCACGGTTGAAAACGTCTACTTTCACAGTGGCTGTAGTAAAAATTAAGTAGAATAATTACCTTGAAATTGATTATAAAATATCGGCAATTCTTATGGGCGTTGGCTACAGCTTTCAAGCGAACTACGCCGTCTTCCCACTCAAACTGTAAACTGAGAGCCACTACGTCACAGGCCAACAAAAAACGCTTTAACGGGAACGCTGCAACTGCACGACTGCAAGACCTTTCCATTCTTGTCTGTGTGCAAGACTGCAACACTCATACGATACCCGTCCTGCTCTCCTGCTTGGAACTTGGCGTGTTGGAATTTATTACGCAAGCAAAACGTTCCCCTCCAAGTTCTACTGGCTGAAGGGAAGCAAGCGTTTCCGGCATATGCAATATGCATGAATGCTTGGATTGCCCAGACATAAACCCAAATTCGTAAATAGAAAGAATACTATAGGTACTTGACACTAAATAAAAGCAGCGACAGTAGAACGTGGCGCCCCGCGCCTATTGGCTTGAGTTGTATACTTTGTATTACCGAACGTTATGAATGTTAAACCATTTTTTGTAACATGGAAATGGTTGGCAGAGTTTCAGTTTGCGCCAAATTGGCTTTGTCATAATTTATTAATGACCACAACATATAAAACATGCATATTGAGCTAAAAAGTACGAAGATTGCTCGAAAATGCTCTTTCCAAATAACAGCAAACAAGTTGTCTTCTGCATATCGATGATTTACAACGAACATCGTATTAAATGGTTATGAGGTAGTGTTCAGGATGTTAAAATAAAATTACCTCAATATACAGTGTGGAAATAAAGTAACGGATAAATTCATTAACTTTGTTAATAATAATTTTTATGAAAAAATCTTGAAGGGGTACCTATAAGTACCGATTTTAATTATTATAGTGCATACACTACAACCGCCTTTATGTTGCTACGATGCTACGTCATTTGTTTTAAAAGTTATAACGTCATCCGACTTTATTAAATGACAACCTGTATTTTTTATTATTGATTTTGGTAGTACTTTTTATGTTGTTTTCAGTGATATAAAATTTTCAATACGTTACATCTGAAAATAATCGAGAAAAATGATCTTATAGTTTAAATATTAATGAAATGAGCAAAATAAATCTAGTTACTTTGAATGAAGTTGATAATAACTGTCTAGTTGTATTTTTCAATTGTTTTTTTAATTTCAATTAGGAATGTCGTACCCGGTCTAAAATCAAACCCGGGTACCCGAAAGCAGTACCCGGGTACCCCCGGGTACCCGAAATATATAACAAAAATGTTAGTGTACATCTGAACATCTGAAGTAACTACAAATTGCTTTTTCGACGACTGACATCGAAAGTAGATTTTTCTCACTGTCATTTGACAACAGAAAGTTGACATTTGCCGCTGAGCGTGCGTTTTCATCATTTTGCCGCTCGCCGAGCGTTTTGGGTTTCCGCGTGAACAAAATAGGTAGCTACGTCCGAATGTTTCCTTGACAATGCCCGTCGTTTGTCGATATAATCGCGTCACATGTCTAATAGACTGTGCGAGTAATGTTAACTTGATTGTCAATTAATTTTTGCGATAAAATGAAATTTGATATTTTCCTTTAATAATATGCTCAGTCGTCGAAAAAATAGTATGTATGTTTCGAGCTAAAAGTGCGCTTGCCGCTTTTGCATGATTGCTGGTTTCGACTTCGTCTCAACCAGCAATATTCTTGCGCAAGCGGCAAGAATGCACTTTCAGCTCTTAACATACAATATACTATTCTTTTACGCCGCGAGTTCTAAATTGAACTAAATTGAAATAGTACCTACTCGCCAATTCAAACTGCAAGTCGTCTGTTATTCGTAAATATTTTCACACTTCCAAGTGTTATCAAATTCAAGTACGTGACTTTTTGTCCGAAATTGGTAGCAGCATCAATCAACATCACACACACGATGTTTATGTTACTTCATCCCATACTGACGCAATTTAATGGTACTATTGACGGGTTGAATATTTCCGGATGTATTGCCTTCCTTACATGAAACAAAAAACATTGTGTGGTATGGGATCACCCCATCCCATTCTTGTTATTACTGTATGGTTATATTTTTCTAGCGCTTATTGCTATTATTTTTATCATATCCGAAAAAGGCTTACTTCTTGGAAATTACATAATTTACTAGTCGGGTACCCGGATCCTGAAACTACACCCGGGTCGACTATTACCCGGGTCGACCCGGGTACCCGGGTACCCGCCGACATCCCTAATTTCAATAGAAACGAATGTGCCATGAATGACTTTTCGTCAAACGTAGGTAACTAGATTTATTTTGCTCACTTCATTGACTTTTGATATTTAAACTTTAAAACCATTTTTCTCGATTTTTTACTTCCTTTTACTATAAAGGAAGTATTGGATTCACCCCAAAAATTCGAAATTGAGTTTTCAACGGATCTTCACGTTTTAGAGTCCCCTGATCCCAAAAAACATATTTTTTTTCATTGGTCTGTCTGTGTGTGTGTCTGTGTGTCTGTCTGTGAACAGAATATCTCAAAAACGAAAAGAGGTATGGCGTTGAAACTTCATATATAAGTTTTGTGTACTATTTACATGAGACAGCAAGCTTTTGAAGAAAATCGCATAACCGGAAGTAGGTGTTTACTCTTGTGATTTTTCAGTTTTTTTCGATTTTTTCAATAACGGCTCTAACGATTTTTTTGAAACTTTACATTTTTCTTACATTTTTAATGTGTATTGATGTAAGATAGGTGATTTTCCAGTTGAATACTTCTAAAGTGGGTTTCTTTTGTTTTTTTTTCTATTTTTTTATTAACTCCTATTTTAAATAAAACACCCGGTATATTACTGAATTCACCTTAAAATTCTAGAAAAAATTTGTCTCTTCAACTAACACTCGATTTTGTACCGTTTTTGTAGAATTTGTAATTTTTGAAAATTTTTAACAAATGGTTAAAAATTAAAAATGAAATTTTTGACTAATTATAAGATCACTGTAAAAGGAAGTTGTGTGAGTGTATCACACCAGATTTTTTCAGATGTAACATTGAAAATTTTATATAATTGAAAATAACATAAAAAGTACTAACAAAATCAATAATAAAAAATACAGGTTGTCATTTAAAAAAAAAGTCGATGACGTTATAGCTTTTAAAACAAATTACGTAGCAACATAAAGGTGGTTGTAGTGTATGTTCTACAATTAAAATCGCTATACTCCTTCAAGATTTTTTCATAAAAATTAATATTAACTAAGTTAATGAATTCATTCGTTACTTTATTTCCACACTGTATAAACCCTTCCATAATCAAAAATAGATATAAAATCTTTTTTAAAAGGGTGTATATTTCCAAATTTTTCATTTTATAAATTAAATTACATGTTTTGAAAATAAATTTTATACGTAACTGAATATAACATTTTTCCGTAGTAATAATCTTTATGCTTATTTTTACATTTCAACACTCTATATAATTTTATTCTACTTATTTTAATACCTGGCGTTTTAAATGACTTGACAAATACGTATTTGATATTAACCCTCTTTCATTTTAATTCAAATAATCTTTTCATTCCCTTCCTGTTTCTTTTCCAATTACATGTGTTAATAATTCTGATTTTATTTTAAAATACATAAATTCATTTTTGTTATTGTATGGAAATATTTTTAATCATTTTAATAATATGTACAATGTTAAACCCTCGTAACAAAACCATTACAATATATTGATATGTTCTTAAAATGACAAAGCAGTTTAAAATGACAATAATAAAGCAGGTTAATGATAATGTTCGTAAAAGGATATTGGTTGGAATAACTTCATTTTAGCATTAGAATTTCAATTTCCTACAATAGTATTAGCATTTTATTAATAAATAGTCCATTTGTGGTTGCAATTGTAATTCAAATTACTTGAAGGTTATGCTGTTAGTCAAGCTTTATCTGAAAGAAGTAAATATCATAAAAGGTTAATATGAACCGGTTAACAGAAAACGAAGTAATTTTCCATCACCAAGCAGGCAGCGAACAAATTACAAAAACATCTGTTACCAGTAAATCGCCCCGATCCTACAAGAATTTAAAAGAAAACCGTTACAAAAATAAAACAATAAATCGCGGCATGCTCACTCAAAGGAGCACCAATTCTCAAGTGCAATAAAGGGCCAACGTCTCGCCAAAACCTCAATAAATCCGGAAGCCGACAAAAACAGCGCCGCGGCAAACGAAACTCCGAACGTGCGACCAAATTAATAATCCAAGTTCAATCACTAAAACGCTCTTAAAACAGAGTGCGCCCAATCAAAACCCCACATAAGGATACCTGCCGATAGGAGGAATAAGCCGCCACCTAATAAAACAACGCCCAAGTCTCTAGCACACATACAGGTCGATTAAAAATAACTTTTCCATCAGCCAGCAAAAATATCACCGCTCGTAATGCGGGCGATGGTTGCAAGAAAACACTACAGAAATTTCGAAGTACACGGCGGCCCGGCGAAGACGTATTTTCTAACGGTTAAATCAGGACACAAAGCCGCTTACATCCGGCTAAATATTACACATTAAATTAT
Organism: Agriotes lineatus; assembly: GCA_940337035.1. Taxonomy (NCBI): domain Eukaryota; kingdom Metazoa; phylum Arthropoda; class Insecta; order Coleoptera; family Elateridae; genus Agriotes; species Agriotes lineatus. The sequence continues at coordinate 128,133 of CALNHX010000344.1, forward strand.
AATTAACGGAAGGAAGCATCCCAGGAAAGCGTGAATAGTCTCAAAATTCATAGAAAATTAGCGCGCAACCAATCGAAGCAAAATAACTTCTTAACATACGCAATAAGAGTAATGCTTAATTAAGTTTTACGCCGAACACGGAATTAAAAATTTCAAGTTCAACTAATCTTTACCAAAACCTAGCAAATTGGGTGTCGTTAGAATCGACATTTCAACGACTATTGATTGCGACTCAAATCAAGTCGATAATTGATCACGCCGCTCAATTAAACGCTATAATCCGAAATACATCAAAAACGGGCAAAACATCCCTTCTACTTCGACCAATGAGCTGCGAGATCGCGTTTGACAAAGGACTGGCTCCTTTAAATAGTCAGACGCTGGCAGTAGGAAATCACTCAATCCAGGAGAGTCCACCAGCAGCCACTTCAGCTCCAGGACTCAACTCCAGCCTTAGAAGTTTCTCCAGGACCTCCAGCCTTCTAGGACTCAATCCAGGAGAGTCCACCAGCAGCCACTTCAGCTCCAGGACTCAATTCCAGCCTTAGAAGCTTCTCCAGGACCTCCAGCCTTCTAGGACTCAATCCAGGAGAGTCGAACCAGCAGCAACTCAACCCAGGAGAGTCCACCAGGAACCATCAGCCTTCCAAGGATCAGTCTCTCCAGGACCTCCAGCCTTCCAGGACTCAACCCAGGAGAGTCCACCAGGAACCATCAGCCTTCCAAGGATCAGTCTCTCCAGGACCTCCAGCCTTCCAGGACTCAACCCAGGAGAGTCAGCCAACAGCATCCAGCCTTCCAGGAGCAGCTAGCAGCCCCAGCCTTCCAAGGATCTACCAGCCCCAGCCCTCTCCAGAGCCTATCACCTACGTGGACTTAGAGCCAATCCTCTGCATTGGACTCTGCTGCCTGCCGTCTTCGGAAAAATTTGGGAACTCGAGCCACTTCCGCCAACCGCCGCCTCCGCCAAGGAGATCAGCACTGCCGCCGACGTTGCCGCCGCCGCTGCTCTCAGCCCGCCGCCCCGTCGCCAGTCGCCACCGCCGCCGCTGCAACCGCAGAAGCAGGCCGCCAGCCGCCGCCTCCGCCAAGGAGATCAGCACTGCCGCCGACGTTGCCGCCGCCGCTGCTCTCAGCCCGCCGCCCCGTCGCCAGTCGCCACCGCCGCCGCTGCAACCGCAGGAGGAAGCAGCCGGCACCGCCTCCGAAGGACCACACCAGCTTCCAACTGCGGATGCCAATCCGCCATTTTCTTTTTTTCTGTACATATATGTTACCTAGTTATAAGCTTATCTGTATGTTAGTTAGTAGTGTAAATATAATAAACTTTGTTCCAATCAAATCCAGTGTCTAGCTGAGGGTAACGCCCACCCTCCTCTTCCGAAACCGACGCCATTGAAGTAACCCTACCGCTGAGCTATAAACCGAGCCTTGTTAAGGTAAAACAAGAGTTTAATACTTATATGTTTGGTGTATAAAAGTGTTAATAATGTAATATTAGATCTTTGCCCACGACTTTACATAATATTTTTAATAATGATGTTTTAATTTCTCTGGGTGATTTTGTTCTTTATAAAAGAATAAAATGTAAACACAGGTATATGTTCTTTTTGCAGATTTTAATTTTAATTCATTGTTATACATTTTTATTGTTTTGTGGTCACTGGTTATATGATTTGCTGTATGTACTCGTAGTTCTTATTAATTTCAATAATCTCGGATTGTTTGTTATACATATTTTAGTTTTTGATAACATTACTGAGTTAAATGTAGATTTAAGTAGAGAGAATAGTAATTTGTTATTCTATTTGAGGTGTATTGCCAGTGCAGAAAGAGTACTTGCATTGCTCCAATGTGTGTTTTTTTAAATTTTACTTTCAATTTGTGATATTTTATTCTTTTTTTTGTTTAGCAAATGACTAATTACATTAATGTTGCTCATTTAAATGCACGTTCTCTCAAAAACAATTTTACAGAGATTAGGGAGCTGCTTCTATCGTCCAATTATGATGTTGTGGGAGTGACTGAGACATGGTTATCACCCAGTGATTCTGATGATCTCATACACATTCCGGGCTTTCTGGTTGTTCGAGGAGATAGGGCTACCACAACCTGGGGCGGAGGGGTATGTGTTTATATTAAAAATAATATCAATTATTCAATTGTTTCAATCTCAAAAAATTATGCAGCCATCGAACAACTTTGGATCAAACTAATGTTTAAAAATACAATTTTGATATTTGGTACAGTTTATAGAAGACACGAGTATTCTTATGCAGAATTTCTTGATTCACTGGAGCACTCAATTTCTCTGACTACACCCATTTCAAATGAAATTATATGTGTAGAAGACTTTAATATAGATGCGTTAAATATTTGTAACCCTGCTACAATAAAATTATTTTCTGTTGGATGCTTCGGGATACAAGCAAATAATTGATAAACCTACGCGTATTACTAAATCTACTTCAACAATGATTGATCTAATTCTGGTGAATATGGAAACAAATGTTAGCGATTTTGGTGTAATAAATGTGCATGGTTTATCAGATCATTGTTTGACTTACGCTAAATATCCCATAGATGAAAAACTTTATAAAAAATCAATTTTGTATACCTATAGAGATTTTAGCCAATTTAATTACGCAATATTTAACGCTGAACTTCAATCTTTACCACTAAGGCACTAAGTACAATATACGGTTTACATAATATAAATGATAAAGTTAATTTTTTAAATAACAATATTGTAAATTTATTTAATCAACACACAACAGTTAAAACAATAAAAATATCAAAACCAAAAGCTCCGTGGATGACTGATAACATTAAATTGATGATAACACTTCGCAATAAAGCTCTACAAAAATTCAAAAAAACAAAAACGCCTGCACATTGGGAATATTACAAATCTCTTCGCAATTACACCAATTTTGCTGTCAAACAGGAAAAAAAAGCGTACATAAATTATCAAATATATGTAAACGGCCCTCAGTCGTTGTGGAAAGAACTTAAAACAGCACATATTTATTTCAAAGCTGACAATTTTGCTATTCCTCCTGATCTCAGCGATGTAAATGAAATAAACAATGCATTTCTGAATACTGCTAAACCAAAAACCTCTAATAATTAGTGTGATATTTTGCACTTTTACAATAACAACTTATTTAAAGATTTCATGTCTAAATTTACTTTTACTCCTATTTCCAATGAAGATGTTATAAAAATTATTGCTTCTATAAAGACAAATGCAGTTGGATCTGACAATATAAGTATAAACATGTTAAAGCTATGCTGTCCGTATTTAATTCCCTATATAACTAACATAGTAAATTGCAGTATCGACCAATCTTTATTTCCGGAAGCATGGAAAACAGCTCAAGTTGTTCCATTGCCAAAAATTAGACAACCTCGTGATTATAAAGACTTAAGACCTATTAGTATATTACCTTGTTTGTCTAAAGTGCTTGAAAAAGTAATGGCAGCACAAATACGTCAGCATGTGGAACAACACTCCATTCTGCCGGAAACACAGTCAGGTTTTAGGCCCGGATATAGTTGTGTAACTTCACTACTTAGTATAACTGATGATATATGTACTGCTATTGACAACAATGAATTATCAATTATTTTAATGCTCGATTATTCCAAAGCATTCGATACAATCAAGCATGATATTTTGATTTCAATATTGCATCACATTGGGTTTAGTATTTCAGCAATTCAGTTTATTGAGAGTTATCTTACAAATAGAACTCAGGCTGTTATACTAAATAATTACAAATCAAATTTATTACCAGTCACACTTGGAGTCCCCCAGGGATCAATACTTGGTCCTCTTCTATATATAATATATACTTTTAATTTAAAAACTTCTCTTGACCACTGTGCATTTCATATGTATGCTGACGACACGCAATTGCAATATAATTTTAGACCAGAAAATGTTGACAAAGCTAATACAGAAATTAATTCAGACCTAAACAATCTAGTTAACTTCTCCGAGAAGCATGGCTTAATGATTAATCCAAATAAATGTTATGTTATGCTATTCGGACGAGTAAAGGCAAGAGAGGCTATTCGAGATAGTATTATAATAAAAATTCAAGAAGCAATACTACCAATCAAAGATAATATAAAAAACCTTGGACTTACCTTTGACCAAAACATGCGATTTAAAAAACATATTTCTAACATCCTTCAAAAAGCATATCTTAATTTAAAAATTATTTTTCAAAACAGATTTTCTTTAAGCCCAATGGTAAAAACTATATTATGCGAATCTATGGTTTTGTCGCAGTTTAATTATTGTGATTGTGTGTACGGGCCTTGCTTGGATAGTACAGATATCAGGAGAATTCAGATTATGCAGAATTCTTGTTTGAGGTTAATATTTGGTATACGAAAATATGAACACATATCTCACAAATTGCAAGAAATTAAGTGGTTGAACATGGCTAATCGAAGAAAACTTCATTCGGCATGTTTATACCATAAAATAATTATTAACAAGTCACCTTCTTATTTATTTAATAAAATTAGTTTCAGATCTCATCTACATAATTTAAATATTCGTTATAAAGATTTCATAAATACTCCAATTCATCGAACTGCTCTATTTGAAAGTTGTTTCTCTTATAATGTAGGTAATATATATAATCCTCTACCACATTTTCTTAAATCTTTAACAATAAATGAATTTAAAAAACATCTCCATCAGATATTGTTAGACCTTCAAAACAATTAAGGCTAATTACACAAATAATATAATTGGTTTTAGCTGTAGCTGCTTAGTTTTTGTACAGTCTGCACTGGTAACTTAGATATAATATGTAATAGACTTAGGTTTAAGAGGTTAAGTGGAAGAGCAGAGATTTACATCTTCGGAAGTAAATCTTCTTAACTTCGCCTTATTGGCATAGTTATTAGTTTTTTTAGATTATATTTAAATTTTTATATGTTTTAATACGGAAAAATATTGTCACACTAATAATTTTATTTATGACAGTGTAAATCTAAATATTTTTTTGTGTGTATTTTTTCATTATTTGATCATTTTATTTTCTTTTTTTTTGTGCCAATAAAAGACATTATTATTATTATTATTATTATTATATCTATAGAAAATAGCTGTCCAGTCCTGCGGATGTGAGCGTCTGGGAATTGCAAGGTTGCTAAAAATTAACCGAATATGATTGTTGTCTGGAGTTTCTGCGTAGGTTTTGGTGGGAAATTCAAATTCTGCGTAGGTTTTGGCGGTAAATTCAAAATTCTGTGCAGGTTTTTGGCGGTAAATTTAAATTATGCTCAGGTTTTTGGAGGCAAATTCAAATTCTGCGTAGGGTTTTGATGGGGGAAATTCAATTATTAAATACACAGTCTCAAAATTGAGTCGATAGTTATTTATTTCGCTTTTGTTGTTGGATTTATGTACAGAAAGACAGCATCCCTCACTTTAGCAATAAGCAAGTTCCTAAAGAAATATTATCATGCTGTAGAGATTTACAGGTTACAGTTCGGAGTGTAAACTGAGTTAAAAATTTCTATACCGCTATTAGCAACAGTACCATTTACTTGCATATTGTTTTCTTTTACGTAAGACCCAAATTTTAGATTCGATTGTTTTAATATAGTTTCGAAAGCACTGCTTAGACAACTAGACAGGTAGACAGGTAGACAGCTAGACAGGTAGACAGATAGACAGGTAGACAGGCAGGCAGGCAGGCAGGCAGACAGACAGACATACTATTAACGAAGTAAGAAGAGGGAAGTTGGAAATTAATACTGAAACAGATCTTAATTTAGCGGTTTCAAAATTATTACTACAGAACATCAGGGGATCAATGGCCTCCATTATCAGTGTCTGAGAATTTGCAACGATGAATAAATAGACCACTGGTCAACCTGACATGTTCCTGTAACGGTTTTATGGGCACGACGGTGTAATAAAACGACAATTGTAAATATAATTGTATTTTATTTGTCTAATGTACATGTATAAAATTATTACAAATATATTATACACCAGTAAATTATTGTGGTAGAGGTGTTGTTGTCATCTCTGTCTGGAGGGTGTCACGATCTCCTCGTGCTGTTTTCGACATTGTCGAACTGGATTTATTCAATTATTCCTGCCTCTTTTAACTCTTCTATTATACTAACAATCTCGTGAATTGCATTCGATATTCATAGTATGACGCAGACCGTTGGCTCATAATGCAAACATTCAACAGATGGGGAGGCGGACATCACCATAAATCATATACGATTTTTTTCACACATTCACGTTCTAATCTCAAAATTTTTAGATGCTCCATCACATTGTCATCAAACCAACTCCACCCGTCTGGAAGTCGTAGTTTTGTATTAGTTTTAAACTCCATCTAGCATAACGGTAATATTCATACGATCGCAACCAAACCATGGAAATAACTTTGAAAATTCATATAAATACTTTTCGTAATATTTTTCTTTATAATGAGGGTGGGTCAACGACCCCCATTATGTGAACCGGATGTGATTGTTTGAGAAATGTGCAAGGTTTCTAAAAAAAATAAAATGTATGGAGTATTTGTCTTAGAAATTTACACCAGATGTAGTTAATGACCTCGATTATCAGTGTCTATAAATTTGGTAGGCAGACAGACAGGCAGACCGACAGGCAGGCAGACAGACAGGCAGGCAGACAGACAGACAGACAGACAGACAGACATACAGACAGGCAGACGGACAGACAGGCAGGCATTCTTAATACCATTTATTGTACAGACTGTGAGAAGTAATAGAAATAGGAGTGAGAGAGATGCCTGTACCAGTTAAGTATAAGTGTCCAAAATGTAAAGGGGAAACCGATCAAGAAGGACGAAAATGTATTGTGTAAGGAAGGATAGACGGGTTGGCCTTACCTTTTAGCGAAAGTTATATTTGTTATTTTGCCGGCTGGTAACTATCGGCCTAATGGGCTAACTAGTCGCGAGGGTCGGGGTTGTAAGGGAAGATAGACGGTCGGCCTTACCTTTTGGCGAAAGTTGTATTTGATATTTTGCCGGCTGGTAACTATCGGCCTAATGGGCTAACTAGTCGCGAGGGTCGGGGTTCCAACTATGCTGAAAAGAATACCAAACCAAAATACGAAGAGAATAGGCGCCAGGTCCTCGACATCGAATCATCTTTGTGCCGGACCGTTCACAAGGTCGAATATATAACCAGCAAGTTAAACAAAATCAAAGCAACGACCAATCAAGATATCACAGCTTTATTAATATAACCTGGTGAGTACTATAGTGCCAGAAAATATTCACACACCAAAAATACATAAAACAGCAAATACACAAACATACCAACAATAAAAATATCACAGTCGACCAAAAATAATACTATATCTAAAGCTACGAGCGCACAACACAATTGACCTAAAAACCGAACTCAAGGTGTCAAAAAGCTAAATCATCCTGAAGGGCGTAACAACTTAAACAGCGTGAAGGGCGTAAGATACCTCAAAGCTTATATCAAACAAAAATAGGCAAAGCATAAAACAAAATCAAACAATATACGAACAAATCGAAAGCGCAGCAATAAACAAATAACAATACATCAACAATAAACACGTTAAAATCGGCAAAGGCACTGCATCAATACAATTCATATAAATCTATAACCAACAAGGGCTCACAATAAACTAGAGCTATGCAAGCAAAAATGCTAACTACAACCCCGAATGTTAGCTTACAATTTAAATGTGACGTCAAGATTTCACAGGCTCGAAGCCCGCTGTTACGGTTGTATGATCATACAGAGCGTGGCGGTTTGTGATTTAAACTCATCCTGTTCTTATATAACTAATCAAAGCAACGGCTTGAATTATGCTCCTAACAAAAGCTAAAATGACAAATAGCCCAAAACGATTTACGAATATCCGAAATTTGAGCATTAAACTACCGTGAGCTGTTCACTAGTTACAACCCTAATGACATTCAAGAAACTAACCTCTGCAATTAAGTTTGTCAAATGCAGTGGCCAAAGTTGTGTAAGAATACAGCTAGCCTATGATCTAGGTAAGCTAAACTGTCTTAAAATAGTTCAACAGCATATATGAATGTTTTGTTACGTTACAGGGCCCAGTTCAAAACGGCCTTCATCACATTTACTGCAATCCAACGGTAAGCAAAATATGCCCTAATGCAAGACACACAAATAATCCTACAATGCAAATACTACTATATGAAATGCCTACAATTAGCTAAGCGGTTGTTACGCTAGTACACATATACACACCTTAAGTCATATTACATACGATTCACACATGCTGCTTTCCAGGGCCGAACGCAAGCCACCAGCTTCTCGGAAACACCTAGTGCGCCAAGGATGCACGGAGCAGAAGCCGTCTTCCAACAGCATAGCGAAAATCGTGAGGAGGATGGCTGGTAGGCGACGCCAGCACCAATTACCTTAATATACATAGCACCAAACGAGGTAAGCGAGCCAATATCAAATAACAAGCATTTTCCTGGGTGGATCCAAAAATCAATGGCAAATACGATCCATACTGCGATCCCAAAACCTAATTCGATCCCAGATTTAATCCAGATTTAATGCGATCCCAAATTTAATGGCTTAAGATGTTGTGCAGCCAACTCGTTAAGCCAAGCGTGCGAAGAGTGAACGTCCCATGAAATCCGTCTGTGACGAAACGAATGCCGGCGATACCAATACCAATCTCCGAAGCATTCAAGCAAGGAAACGGGGCCTCTAAATCCTTCCAACTATGAAGATGGCTACCAAAGCCGTGAGACCAGGTCCCCAGAGGAAGCGATTCAAACTTTCACGACGCAAGACTTGCCAGGAAATGCCGAAAAATGCTCAAAACCAGCCCAATTCAGCTTATCAAAGTTCCCAAAAATTGGAAAGTTGGCCAACGTAAAAACTAAAGAATGCAGAGTGCTCTGAACTGATAACAGCAGTTTAGACTTAAGTTTGAAATTAAAGGTAGATGTTAACAAGGTTGCCTAACCAAAGTAAAGTATTGTCTTATTTAGGAAAATAAAGTAAATGACCAAATCTGACTAATTTATTTCAATCAATAAATCGGGAAAATGACAAAATAAGCGTAACAATTGCTTGCACATTGCACGAACATATGAAAGAAAACAGTGGTGGTAAACATTATCCTCAATCATATTTCAGACAATTCTAGCGAATAACTGAACTCAGTTTGGTGGACGCTATCGTCATGAATGTGATTCTTATATATACATCTAACAATTCTGATATCTATTACTTGATAAGAAACTGTTGACGTGTGAACTAGTTGGAATCTGTCAGTCTGTCTAACTGGCTGTTTACCTGTCTAGCTGTCTATCTGTCTACCTGTCTCCTGTCTAGCTGTCTACCTGTCTACCTGTCTACCTGTCTACCTGTCCAGCTGTCTACCTGTCTAGCTGTCTAACTGTCTAGCTGGCTGTTTAGCTGTCTGGCTGTCGACCCCTTACATACTTGTGACATTAATGAAGACGAATGTAGCAACAGAACTTATTAAAACTAAAAATATTATAAGACAGAAAGTTCAAGCTCGTAAGGAGAATAAGTTGGTGGAGCAACAGCTCCTTGGTAAATTTTTTAAACCTGTTACAGAACAAATCCAAAGTGTTGTAAAAGAGATAAATAAAAAAGAGAATCCGCATCACAATTTAAGCCCTTCAAATTGAAAAAGAAAGAGAAAGTTCAATACGATTATGATGATGATAAATATAATCTTAAAAGAAAAACTAAATACGATTATGACGCGGATGATGATGATGATGATGATGAATATATCAATATATCAAATCCTCCAAAACTAGAATTATTTACACCAAAACCGGCGGATGAAGTATTGTGAGAATCCGCCGAAGATAATTCTAATACGACCATAACAAACAAATTTCAGCTGTCTACCAGCATAGAACCGCAAGCTATAAGTTCTTTCTTAGAACAGTATGATAAACTTCCTATGAAATATGTAAGCAATTATCTTATAGAAAGACCAAATCTAGGGAGGTATGGAATTAGATATGATTTTGATAAAAATCTATTTTATTTTGGTGAAGATGAGCTAGATATAAAGGAATCAGATATAATTGTTAAAAATGTGCACTATGAAGGTACGCCTCGAGTGTACGAATTACTATTTAAAAACGATTCTCAAATAACTCCAACGCTGACAGATAGAGCAAATTATAATGATATCATAAACAGAACAAACGCGGCGCATAGAAATTTTGATAAAAATGAACAGAAGGTAGGTTTCAACCAAGCGAAATACAAGAAATTTATAAAATCTGACCTGTCATCATCACCCTCGCCATCATCGATATCATTAAGGACTACAAAGCTTACTGGTAAAGGTATGCAGCAAATGTATCAACAAGTTAGCAATAAAACGTTGGATTATGTTTACTGGGATGATCCGAACGAGTTAGTTGATCGATTAAAGTTATTGTATGCCGCTCAAGCATCTGGCCATACAAATCATATAAATGAAATTGTTAGTATAATAGAGGAGTTAAAAGAAGCAGGAATAATTGAATAAATCCAGTTCGACAATGTCGAAAACAGCACGAGGAGATCGTGACACCCTCCAGACAGAGATGACAACAACACTCTACCACAATAATTTACTGGTGTATAATATATTTGTAATAATTTTATACATGTACATTAGACAAATAAAATACAATTATATTTACAATTGTCGTTTTATTACACCGTCGTGCCCATAAAACCGTTACAGGAACATGTCAGGTTGACCAGTGGTATATTTATTCATCGTTGCAAATTCTCAAACACTGATAATGGAGGCCATTGATCCCCTGATGTTCTGCAGTAATAATTTTGAAAGCGCTAAATTAAGATCTGTTTCAGTATTAATTTCCAACTTCCCTCTTCTTACTTCGTTAATAGTATGTCTGTCTGTCTGTCTGCCTGCCTGCCTGCCTGCCTGCCTGTCTACCTGTCTACCTGTCTAGCTGGCTACCTGTCTAGCTGCCTACCTGTCTAAGCAGTGCTTTCGAACCTATATTAAAACAATCGAATCTAAAATTTGGGTCTTACGTAAAAGAAAACAATATGCAATTAAATGGTACTGTTGCTAATAGCGGTATAGAAATTTTTAACTCAGCTTCTTACACTCCGAACTGTAACCTGTAAATCTCTACAGCATGATAATATTTCTTTAGGAACTTGCTTATTGCTAAAGTGAGGGATGCTGTCCTTCTGTACATAAATCCAACAACAAAAGCGAAATAAAGAACTATCGACTCAATTTCGAGACTGTGTATTAAATAATTGAATTTCCCCCATCAAAACCCTACGCCGAATTTGAATTTACCACCAAAAGCCTGAGCATAATTTAAATTTACCGCCAAAAACCTGCACAGAATTTTGAATTTACCGCCAAAACCTGCGCAAAAACCTTCGCGCAAACCCCCGCACAGACCTACGAAGAAACCTCCGCGCAGACTCTCGCGCAGATCTACGCAAAAACTCCAGACAACAATCACATTCGGTTTATTTTTAGCAACCTTGCACATTCCCAGACGCTCACATCCGCAGGTCGGGACAGCTATTTTCTATAGTCTGTGCCTCCTTCTAATTTTAGCTTTATTTACACAATTTCTAATGTGATTGTTTAGTTATAAAATGTTTTTAAATAAGTTTGAGATTTTCTCTTATACATCTGATTTTTAACCAATCTAGATAAGTTTTTATCCAGCAAAAATGAACTGTCCCTCACCGTTGGGTATCGTGTATAGCATCTTTATTAATTAGAGTATTTTTTACTAATATATTGTTGTGGTCTAATAGCACTTGGCTTTATTTTATTTAATTCTTATTCTCACGGTTTTATTTTAAAATGTTGATTTTAATCTTACCTTTTGCGTACAGTCTTTAATATTGTAAAAACTTTAGTTATTCGACTTTAATCGACTATTAAAATCAGATTAAGACATAAACCATGAATACCGGATATAAGCATTGTAATAACCTTAGTTATTCGACTCTAATCAACTATTAAAATCAGATTAAGACATAAACCATGAACATCGGATATAGGACAATTATATTTATTAAGTAATTAATAACTGAATTTATCATACTTTTAACAACTTTGTTAATAATATTTGATAAATACTTAATTTTAGTTAATTCAATATTACTGTCTGTTTATATCTTCTATAGTCTTCTATTCGTCAGATATCTCTGCTACAGCTATGCTCGTTGCAACCAAAAACTGGACTATTTACGAATGATTTAGAAATACCGTTGTAATAAACCGAAATTCCAATGATAAGACTAAACCACCACTCCTTTTAGGAACAATATTTTAAGCTGCTTTTTATTTTTGTAGTTATTGAATGCTTAATAAAAAATGTAGTTAAAACATATAGTGCTGTGGCGCCGGATTTCGTAAATATACTACCATAACATTCTTAAAGCCAAGGTGCTAACACACAAGTACAAAGAATGTGTTTGTTTTTGCGAGATTGGTATGCGGAAGTTGCAGACGTTTCAGGATAACTGAAAAATGTCGGGTGGTTAAATATGATCCCTCACGGTTCTTTTATCGCTCTGTTTTGTATTATAAAATTCTGCTGTTTAAGACTCCACCGTACTTATGTGTTTTAGCTTCCTACCATTTTTTAGTGCTGGAATTATATATTATGTTTATAAGATTGGCTACAACTACATCAAACTTTTAACCTGCTAACTGAAGAGTATTTTTTACTAATATATATTGCTGTTCGATATTTGACAAGGCCCGGTTTGGCAGCTGCATTACAAGATTTTTTGCCTGTCTGTCAGCAGTGCTTTCGAACCTATATTAAAACAATCGAATCTAAAATTTGGGTCTGACGTAAAAGAAAACAATATGCAATTAAATGGTACTGTTGCTAATAGCTGTATAGAAATATCCTAATTTTTTTAACTCAGTTTACAGTCCGAACTGTAACCTGTAAATCTCTACAGCATACTAATATTTCTTTAGGAACTTGCTTATTGCTAAAGTGAGGGATGCTGTCTTCTGTATATAAATCCAACAGTAAAATGCAAAATAAATAACTATCGGCTCAATTTCGAGACTGTTTAGTTAATAAAGTACGGGAAAAAACACGTAATATGTATATTCGGTGCTTACAAACAATGTTGAGGATTTCTCTCAATGTCTCTAAGACTCCAACACTTTTGTATTATGTTAAATACTGTTTACTAACTGACTGCTAATAACTATCAAAATATGCGAGAGACTATCAACTACCAGATCCCAGTCACTCGTGTGTCTCACCCAGAGCTTCAAACAAGTTTTAATTTCCAAACAAAGGCTCCATTCAATTTAGCGGTTGTGCAGATGTTTTTCAAACAATGGGTTTTATTGTTCAATTTTTACCAGTCTTGCACATTTCTCAAACATGTCTGGACAAGTCAGAAGCTCCAGACAATAACATCCGGTTTATCTGATAATGGAGGTCAGCAAAAATTCCTCCAGGCAACAAAGACTTCATTGTCCAATTATTTTTTTCAATCGTGCAGATTTCTCAAACAATGGACGTCTAATAAATCTAAAATTAGAAATATTTTTTTATGGACGTATTTTATTTGGTAAGAAAATTTCATAAATCAAAATATTAAACTGGAACCATTTTGACATCACTCGTTGTTTGAACAACATATTTGATTTGATATTTGCCGTGATTACCAAAATCAAGATAGGTATATATTGATATGGTCTAAAAATAGCAAAGCATTTTAAATAAATTATAATTAACATGCAGCTTAATTATAAATCAAAAGGACATTGACTAGAATAGCAAGGTTTTATCATTAAAATGTCTATTTCCTACAGTAGTATCGGCAGTTCTTCAGCAAATTTAACTGTCAATTAGCTAAAACAAATATAGAAAGAATCGTAGTATTAATTTATTTCACATGTGAAGTTATAACCGATAGCATTTAGTTGACCATTTGTTGGCAAAAGAAATATTATCAGAAGAGATAAAACATACGTTTATATCTTACATATTTGTTGTATAAAAGGATTAATGATTCAGAATAAATGCAAATGGTTGCATTTGAGAACTAGATAACCTAAAAATATGGCATGTTAGTTCAGGGGCGTATCCAGCTCAAAACGGAAGGGGGGCAACTTTCTGAATTCAACCTCTTTTATGGGAGAGGGGGGTCTAAGCGGTGGGGGGGGGGTCTATTCATTTAAAAAAATAGTTTTTGAACAATAGTTTGCGAGGATTAGATGCACATTTTCTTCAAACTACAGCTTCCATTAATTGCTCCTTGTTTGCGAAAACACATTGACGATAATACTTAGCATGGCAAACCCATTTAACCTATTTGCACCAATAGTGCTTCTTAGCGATGTTCTTATTTGGCAAGGGAGCTAAATGGACGCTCTATAGTACTTGTTGTGCAGGGCTGTGAAAGCAATATCAATAGCGCCTTTCCAAATTATAAAAAGTTGTAGGTATAAGACGTACTTTCATTCCATCTCTCATGTTACTCGGATGGAAATGTGTCAATAAAAATGCAGGCAATTTGTCTGCAGAAAATCTGACTTCTAAAGATTATATGATGTAATCCAAGTAAGGAATTATTAGAGACCTCCAAAAGTCAGATGGATTTTCGGCTGAAAGGTTGCTTCTATACTTTTGTAGACCAGTGACGAGAGTGTCGGTTATATCAACATTCAAATGCTTTGCAATGGCGCCTGCTTCTTTCAAAACGGCAGATGTGACATTTTCCGTATCTTTCCGATGATCTCTTAGCACGTCGAGAGTAGTTTCAATGTGCTGGTTGCCTTTGACTATGTTAAGTATTTTCAATTGAAGTGTATTTGCTACGAATTGCAGTATAGCGGAATACTTCGCAATTAATGCTACTGACACAACAAATTAAGATATGCATGCCACTGCATGCATTTGATATGCATTTTTTCTTGTTGCTTCATTTCCCTGCTCAGCTAATGTCTTTACTGCATCAACAATATCAATGAAGTGACCCTTAAAAACAGGGATGCTCGTGTACTTCTCTGATCACCTTGCTTCACATAATTTAAGAATGTTAACAATAAGCTTGCGTTGTAAAACGGACTCGCGAAAAAATATGATTACCTTCTTGATAAGTTCCATCACAGGTCGAATTTCTGGGATAACGTTTAAGTCGTTTACGAGAAGGTTTAGCTTGTGCGATGAGCAATGGAGGTACAAGGCTTTTTTGTGCTTTTGCCTCAGAAGCGCCTGCAGACCCCTTTCTTTCCTAGCACTCCTCAGGGTCAAGTGTTTTAAGTTTGTCAAAAAATCTTCAACGGCAAGTCCTTCATGCTCTACAAAGGCTACACATTCTTCTTCGATTTCGTTATATTTTTTTCTATTTAATTTAAAATTTTATTCACCTTGGAAGGGGAGGCAGTTGCCCTCCCCTGCCCTCCCCTGGATACGCCCTTGTGTTAGTTAAAACGCTGATAAGTAGACATCTGTAATTTTGATATTTTAATTGTATTCAAATCCAAGGTTTTGGTAGGTATTATATAAAAAAAGAACAAAATACGTGTATAAAATTTTTCACTAGAATTACACCAGCTTAAAATTAGAGCTAATTATATAAAAAGTCAATTTAAATAGTAGTAAATACTGGCATTTGCCCAGAAGAAGTGTTTTAACAATAAATATGGTCATAAGAAGAATTTAATGTAAGAAAATGAAAATGTTGATGGTGTGTGCGTGTAACCAGTAGGGGTTGCTGACGACGGTACGGGCAGGCAGTCGGATGTAGCGTATGCAACGTCCATTTTGCCAAATCAAACAAATAGAAATTGAGCTCGAAGAAAGAAAAGTCAAGAATGTAAGTGAAAATTAAAGATTACATAAATAAATACCAGATCTGAGTCAAAAACAGGAAGTTAAAAGAACTATACTGCTAATTTGAACAACGATAAAATTGAGTAAAAACAAATATCAATAAATTTAAAGACAAGCAAATTTAATAAAGTTAATAGTGTTTAAGAGCAAGGTTTAATAAACGATATAATAGGAAACATTGATTATAGCATCATTAAAATTAGTTTCATGGTAACCAGGGCCCCCGCCTACAGGCGCAAGCGGCAAGGGGCGCCATAATGGCACTGGAAAAAAATTACTTTCGTATTCATGAAAAAACAAACAAATAAATAAGAGTGCGTTTTTACAAACAAATTAATTAGTAATATTAACGATTTTAGCCTAAATAGTGTTAAGTATAATAATGCGAATTGCGCCCAATCTGGTTGATACATTACATTGCCTTGTACAGTTTCCAAAGGGGATGTTAGATGTCTACCATTTTCTAACGGTGTTTGTTTTATAACTCTCACTCATAGCTTTTTAACCCACCGTATAGGTGGTCTTATTCTAATTATAATAATTTTTGCATTTTTAAAACTGAATGTAATACAGCAGTAGCGAGAAGCTAACTTAAATTTTAAACAACTGTTGGAGCGGGTCCACTGATTGCACATATTACATAATTATACATTTACTGCTTTGGGTTCATCGCTGGTACAGTGGCCCATTAGAACAATCAGCAGAACACCACAGACCGATTTCGACAGCTTACCTGTTCTACTACAATCACTTTCCCGCTAGAATTCGTCCAATTTAAGACACTTTTGCGACCCTATACGGTGGCAGATTTTTATTAAAAAGGAATTACCGAAATCGGCCCGACGCACATAGGAGTATTCGTATGTTAAAACCGGTTAAAAGTCAAAAGTTATAAGTTACTCAAAAATTCGTTCAAACCATTTTTTGTTTAAGTTTGATAACCAGTCTGTCAATCGGCCGCCATAAAACTTCTACCCCCACTTGCCTCTTGTCGTAAAGTCAGTCGGAACCCAGTCAATGTTGGAATCGCACGTCTTTGTTGGCGACGCTTTTGTTTGTGGTATTTAGTTCTCTCGCTATTGTATTGTCGTGTGATTGACTTCAGAAAAAATATTAATTGAATATGGAAGTGGAAGGTACGTACCGTAATTTAAAACGAAATTTTATTATTTTCTGTTTGTATTGTACGTTTAGGAACTATGTTTAACGGGTCCTATAAGAGCATTTATTTTTACTTTTAATTTTGTTATAACAGTGTTTTTGTTTAAGTGTCTGGTCTTGTCCAGCTACATTTCTTTTATAGAGACGAAATTTAGGCTTATGCCAATCATATATTACAATAAAATTGTCCGCCTTAATCCGCCATTTTGTTTTTTATCCATTCGAAGTTAATGCATGTAAAAGTTGAATTATTTCAACATTGTATTTTTTTGTTTTTTCTCTCGTAGATTCTTGTAAAACCGTCAGGAAATTTACCAGAAGAGCTTTATATGACATCCTGAAAGAATTCAAGGGGAAAAAAATGGACGAAAAGTTTTCATAAATGAAAAAAAAATTGTAGAAATGACTAAATGTCCAACTGATCAAAAAACTGTTTTAAGTCGGGCCTTAAGGTGTTTCAAGAGTGATTTCAAGAAGAAATGGACAGCCGGTAGTTACAAGGATGAACGTTTCTTGAAAAATAATGAAGAATGGCTCACGTCTTCGATCGAATTGCCCTACTGGTCTGCAGAACCTGCACAAAAACCAGGACGTCCACCTAAAACATTCGAAGAGTTAAGTGACCGCAGTAAGCGTCGAAAAACAAAAGTACTACGGGAACAGGTACCTGTCGAGGAACTGACGTATGCCGCTGGCGTAAGTCAGCGCACTTCAGGAAATAGTGATGCGTCAAAATTAATAAAAGAAATGACTTCCACGCCAACCAGAGCTACAAAATTTCGCAAAGTTATTACTTCTGTTCAAAAGCAAATAGTTGTTAAGAAACATACACTCGAAGGGGCTCTGGCAATCTTTGTAGAAGGCGACTTCAGTCGAAGACAGTGGGAAGTTATACACGGGGCTAACAAGAGCATCTACCCCTGTTATTCACTCATAAAAAAGGCCAAAAAAGAATGTTACCCGAATGAGCAATCGATTCGAGTGACTGAAACTTGCTCTGGGATTGAACTACAAGCTTTACTTGACCACACTGCATTGCGTCTGTATAAATACGTAGCAGAGGTTGTAGATACTTGTTCACAGGAAGAGCAGCAAAACATGGTTTTAATTTCAAAATGGGGCTGTGATGGAGCGCAGCAGTTGCAATATAAACAAAAGTTTGAAAACAATACCGACAGTGACGCTAATATTTTTCAAAGCTCATTCGTGCCTTTAAGATTAGTTGTAATGGTTGATGGAGAACAAAAAAAAATCATATGGCAAAACCCAGTCCCTTCTTCTGTCAGATTTTGCAGACCTATACGAATACGCTTTATCAATGAATCAAAAGATGTTACCAAAAATGAAATAGCGTACATCAAAAATCAAGCTGCAAATTTAAAAGAAACAGAATTGCTCACACCTAATGGATTAGGTAAAATAAAGCATAACATGATACTTACCATGATCGATGGAAAAGTATGCAATGCTGCAACTGATACTTCATCCACTATGAGATGTTATATTTGCGGACAGACTTCCAAAGATTTCAACAAATTAATTGTAGCAGAGGAAGTCAATGAGGAAGCACTGAAGTTTGGATTATCGATTCTTCATGCTAGAATTCGTTTCTTCGAGTCGCTATTGCACTTATCTTATAAATTACTATTAAAAAAGTGGCAAGCGCGAACAGCCGAAGACAAAAAGATTGTTAAAGAAACAAAAGAAAAGATTCAAACTACCTTCAAAGAAGAAATGGGTCTACTCGTAGACATTCCCAAACCAGGATTTGGGAATACTAATGACGGCAATACGTCCAGAAGATTTTTTGCTGATCCGGAATGCTCTTCTCGAATTACAGGCATCGATATTGGTCTAATAAAACGATTTAAAGTAATCTTAGAAGTGATTTCAAGTGGCAACAGCATTGATGTTGGTAAATTTGGAGCCTATGCACATGAAACTGCTGAAATGTACACAAATTTGTATGGTTGGCATCCTATGTCACCAACTATACACAAAATTTTAATGCATGGTGCCAAAGTCATATCTACTGCAATCCTACCTATCGGTCAACTATCGGAAGAGGCAGCAGAGGCCCGCAACAAGCACATACGCTATTATAGGCTAAATTTTGCTCGAAAATTTTCACGAGTCGATTGTAACAGAGATATATTAAACAGGCTGTTACTAAGTTCAGACCCGTATTTAAGTTGTAGCAGACCAAAGCTACACAAGAAAAGTAAGCCATTTTCGATGGAAGCAATCAGTCTTATGGTCGCAAGTACACCGCTTTTACCTCCAAATGAAAATGATGCCGAAGAAAGTATAGAAGAAGACGAAGATGACTAATGATATGTTTTGATCGCAAATTTGTATAGTTTTTTTAAAATAAATATCTAATATCATTGAACTTTGTATTACATTCGATGAAATTGCAAAAAAACGCGAAAAATAATTTTGACCAGTTTTATTATGCGAATACTCCTATGTGCGACGCAAGGCTCATACTAGGTGCCGACAGAAAAAGTTTCACATTTTATAGTACCTATATTACACAACAAGTTTAGAAAAGTAAAGTTTTACTAAACGAATATAGATTGATGAGTACGAGCGAGTGACTTAATAAGCTATATTTGTTTAGTTAAACTGCTTTTCTTACGAAGTGTGTATACTATTTTTTCGCATTTTGTACGGGTCCGGCTAACGTAGTATAATAAAGCACTCTAGGTCCGGCAATTGAGTTGAATGGTTTTTGATAGCTTGTTAGGGAAACATTACTGATGTGGCGTTTGTCAAAAAACGATTTATTCGTACATTGATACTTAAAAGAGTCACCTACTATGGCTAATTGGCCTGTTAATCAACGAGTATTCCTGGTCACTTGATTTTCAGGTTTGGCGACATTCCTTGGCCGGTAAGATCGCCAGATTTAACTGCTCCCGATTTTCTTTTTCTTTGGGGCTATTTAAACTCTAAAGTTTACCAGAGACGTCCTCAAACACTTCAAGAGCTGAAAAACTTAATTCGGGAAGAAATAATATTGTTAAATGCTAACGAAAATTTACTTCAGCGCGTTATGTTAAATTTCCGTGACAGTTTGCAGCACTGCATAGAAGTGGGTGGTGGACATCTTATAGGTGTGATATTTGGATACTAATAGTGTTGTAAACTTTACTTAATATAGTTTCAATTTCTTCCAAAATTTGTTCGCATACTTTATTCGCTCCTCTATAGCAAGCTATCAAAAACCATTCAATTCAATTGCCGGGCGCGTATTAGTAGTTATAAACAAACATTTATATAAAAGCATTATATCACATGTTCATTAAAAAAGTCCATAAGGAACGGCTGTGGAAATTTCAAACGTATGAATAATATGTTGGTGGCACTGTAAGTCTATGTCAAATTCGAGGTTATCAGGTTAGGTTTTCCTTCAGTTATGACACAAACTGACGCAAAACCTAACCTGCTAACTTCGAATTTGATAGTGACATTACCATTTAGTAAAGTGACATTTCTATACACCAAAGCGCCACTTTATAAAAAGTGCAAAAAAATGCAAAAAATTAGTATATTATTATATGAGCGATTATGACAGCCATTATTCACGAAGATTGTGGCGCAAGTCATCTGAGTGAATAATGGCCATAATCGCGAATGTAATACGATATTTTATCTACTCCTATGCAATAGGAGTCTTGTGTTCATATTTCCGAATTATGACATTTGTGACAGCTGTTAACTTCAAAAGTCATTTAATAATAAGAATGAATTTTGTGATTGGCTACAACCTATTGAATAATGAAAATAGAATTTTCTGATTGGTTGCAATTTGCAAACTATTGAATAATGAAAATAGAATTTTATGATTGGCTGCAAACCGTGAATTATGAATTATAATTCATGGCCATTGTGCAGTAGGAGTAGATAAATATATTAATTACTACAAAACGCTGTGATAATGTGGCTGTGAGTATAGTACCTACCTTGTTCTATGTTCTATGTTACTACGCATAATAATAAGTAATTATTTGTTCATATTGTATTATTTTAACATATTGGCATGCCTTTATTAGCTTTTGAGTGGTCTTATTATAATTAAAATAATTTCTGCATTTTTAAAATTGAATTGCACATAAAAAACTTATAAAATAAAATGTTTTCAACGTCTTTAATACAGAAAGCCCGCTGCAAGAAAAACAAATTTTGCTAGATCGAATTATGTTTGAAGAGTCTTCAAAATTATCTACAAAATAGGTAATCTTAATGCTGCTAAAAATACTGAAATGCGAATTAGATGAATTTTAAAATTAAAAAAACATTCCAGCCAATAGGATTCGAACTCGCGTTCCCTGATAAATGCATATGGTTATCGTTGCATTATAAATAACGCAGTGGCGTTCCGATTGTAGGCAAAATGCCCTCGATTGGTGCCGGTGAAAAGGTGGCACAGAGACGCAGGTACACCACACAGTTATATGTAAGGTTTATAAAATGTTGTACTGACTACATAATAATATGTACTTTTTTATTAGAATTATGATTTATAATCTTGTTTTCTGTTCTTATTTTATTTGTGTTGCATTTTCTTATTTTAACATTTGGTTATTTTAAAACTTTTG
Organism: Agriotes lineatus; assembly: GCA_940337035.1. Classification (NCBI taxonomy): domain Eukaryota; kingdom Metazoa; phylum Arthropoda; class Insecta; order Coleoptera; family Elateridae; genus Agriotes; species Agriotes lineatus. Next base: position 149,803 of record CALNHX010000344.1, read on the forward strand.
ATTAAAAATATTTGATTTATTTTTGAATATCTACCTGTTCGTTTTGAATACGTTACATCATATATCCGGAGATAAATGTAGAAGTCATACAGTAACATTAGTATTTTTTGCCACATATATCGTTAGTTTACTGGGGGGGCGCAAAAATGTTGGCTTGCCTACAATAAAAGTTTGCCTAGTTACGGCCCTGATGGTGTAACATACAGTATTAATTACGCGAAATTGAATTTAATACTAAATTTTTAACAAACGATATTAATATTGTAAGTACAGATTTGTAATAAATAAATATCAATTGCCTCATATTAAAGTGTTATGAACTTTTATTGTGTATGTTCTAATTAAATTTTGCCAGTGCGAGATTAAGAGTAGAACAATTAATTTTGTTAAAAGCGTAAGAAAAATGCCCCGAAAATAGATATGTATCGTTTACTGGCCTTATTACAACTTATTGACCTTCCGTAACAGATTAATATACAAATCAGGACGGAACTTCCGTTACAGATTAATATACAAATCAGGACGGCGCGGCGGCTTCCTGCGGGATATGGTCACGCGTTGGTGATGTAACCCTTTCCTCGAATTGTTATGTCTACAAGAACGCTTGACGTGGTGATAGCCTAACACTCGGTCATCCTAAGGAATAGGGAATAAGTCTGTCCTCAGACCAGGCTGACGTTAAAGGGATGTGAGCAAAAAAAAAACTACTAAGAAAACGTAAGGGATTGGTGGGCAGCCTTTGCCGTGAATCGGTCCCGGGAGCATATACGTAATCTGCAGACGCATAAGGTATTATGACAACTGTTCGGCTACAATCGGTAATTGATTAATATAGAGCCAAGTAAAGTGCAGACACAGAGGGGCATTAGACGTCTGCAGTTTACTTAGCGGTTTCGCTTGTTTTCCGCGTAGTCAAAGAACGAGTTGTTAGTTCCTGAAACGACTATTTAAAGTGCCGTCTAAAATTACTATAAATTGTTTAAATATGGAAAGTATGTGCCCAGAAGGCTACGAGTACAAATTTGTAAACGACACAACTGTTTGATTAAATCTAATTACCAAAGAGGAAGTTGAGGCATTTTTATATTTCGACCAACGAAAGTTTACAGACCGAAAAAATGCCGGTAGATATACAAACTGTATCTAACCAAATTAGGCGCTTGCAAAATGTAATTTTTCTAAAACAGTTACAAAAGGTGACATTTTTAATGGGTTAACATCAGTGTTAAAAGTTAGTCCAAGGTAGCGTGCATTAAAATCATAGATCGCAGGATTTCTCGTAAATTTGGATGTTAACATAACTTAGAATGTCTAATACACTATGACAGAAAAGTTTTCCCGAACTACATTTTTATACTTCCGTTGTGTCGTAGAAAAATATTGCATGTAACACAAATGTAAAAAAGTGTGGTTACGGCACTTATCATGTAGTCCAACTCGGCTTCGCCTACCATAAGCATGAACTTTTTATGTGTTTTCATTGTTCTCGAACTAGACAGAATTGTCATTTGTAAGTATTGGCAACGTAGGCTTATTTGAAAACAATAAACAATAAACCGGCACATTCAAATTTTGCAAATGATTTCAATGGGAACTAGATGTACTTTAAACGACTACATGTTATGCATTCACATACATTTTTCGATGGCACATCCCACACGTGTCACATACTATTTTTCCTGCGACGGTTTCGCATTCTACAAGAAATGTAATCTTTTAATTTGACATTTGTTAAAAAATTGTCAGTTTTAGCCAACCATAGTATGATTTTTACATGAGAGTGCAGAAAGTGAGTACTTTCTGCACTGTAGTAGGAGTAGCATATTATTATAGGTACTAGTTTAATAAGAGGGCCTATTGTAGCACGAGTGGGTTTGGGGCACTACAGGCGTTGCGAGGAGTGCACCAATGGAACGAGTGCTACAATACCTCTTATTAAACGAGTAATAATATACAAATTTTATTTACTTTCCAAAAAAATATTCAAAAACTTTTAATTTTGACATTTCATAAATATGACAATCTGTCAGTTGTCTGAAACAAGGTAGGCCGTTTCCACGTTTTTCATATGAAAGTAACAATACGAAAACAGTGCTTTGATAGACTCCATTATAGCAGTGTTTTCGGTGTTATAATAAGAATAACCATATTGTGACATTAGTATACGTAAATAGTATATCTTTCGTCAAAAGAAAAAAGTATAGTTTATTTTTCGAGGGATGAATATTTGTCTACGAGCAGCGTCATGGTAATTTTACGAATGAAAAATTTTATCGCAATAAGTAAATGTTATTTTTTCAACGAATATAAAAAAATACATTATGTATTGCAAAACTATAAATGAATTTAGAATTTGACCGTTTTTGGCTTACTTAATGTTGTTGTAATAAACAAAACTGCCACCAGTCTTGCGAGCAAACAATTGGTTATTTATTCATTTCCATAGCAATGCGCACTTTCATCTGTAGAGTGAAATAAAGAGCTACTTTATAAACGCTAAACTATCTAGTAAAGCACTATTTTATAACGCATAATAGTATATTATGTAACAAGTTTTATAAAAGTCACTTTCGTCAATAGTTTTTTTAGGCACGAGCGGAGCGTAGCGTAGCGAGTGTTTAATAAACGAGTGTCTAGACGAGTTTATATAATGTGTTACATACTATACTTTTTCTACAACCACAAATTTAGACAATATAACATCATTCCATTAAGATTTTGAATATTAAGTTAGGTTAAATTATACTTGACCAACTTCAAAGTTGACTGTTGAAAGTTTAAAACTAACTCGATTATAGTTTTGGCTGTGCCTAATAAAGCAAATAGTGTTTAAATATAACTTCACCCCATGACTAAAACGTCATTGCCAACTTCAACTCGTAACTAAGAGACTCTTTAGTCACAGGTTATGAGGGCATGATTAAAAGGTCACTTAGCGACGTGTATGTTAGTATGTTGAATACCATTTTAGTTACAGAAGTAGAAAATAGCTATTTGTGCAACAAGTGCTAAAAGTGGCCGTTTATGCACGAGACATGAAAATTATGAAACGAAGCCGAAGGCTGAGTTTCATAACATGTCCCGTCCATAAACCACTTTTAGCACGAGTTTGCACACACTATTTTTTCTACTGCCTTTAATTTACTGTTCCATAAATGTCGATTGAACAAATGTTTGCATTTATGACAGTTATAATTTATGTCGGCAGCAGACGTTCGCAAGCGCGGGCGCGGAGAAGTAAAGGAGTTAAAAATTCGAATGAACAACAAAAGAATGGAGAGACAGAAAGTACAGAAGCAGGAATATCTGAAAATGGGAGCATGGAATGTAAGAAGCATAAATGGAAAAGAAATAGAATTAAGCAATGAATTTGAAAAAGAAAATCTAGATATCCTAGTAGTTACAGAAACAAAGAAAAAGGGGAAATGAATTCTGGAATTACAGAATGGACATTTATTAATATGGAGCGGAGTTAACGAAAGCGAACGAACAGCTGCGGGAGTAGCATGTATACTAAGTAACGTTGCTAAGAACCAAATAAACAAATGGGACGCAATATCCGAAAGAATACTAACAATAGAACTAAAAAACAAAACACATACAAAGACAATAATAGCAGTGTACGGCCCAAATGACGATGAAAGATTAGATAAAAAGAATAGTTTCTGGGAAGAACTGACTCTCGTAATGGAAACAGTCAAAGGGAAAATATACGTAGCTGGAGACTTTAACGGAAGGGTGGGGAAAAAAGAGGCCACCTATGCAGCAGTTGTTGGCAAATACGGAGAAAAAAAAAAGAAATAATAACGGAGTAAGACTACTGGATTTTTGCTTGGATCATAACTTAGTCATAACAAATACCTTTTATAAACATAAGGAAATACACAGGTACACGAGGGTAGAACCGGGCAGAAAAGAAAAGTCGATAATTGATTACATATTGGTTGAAAGAGAAAATAAAACAGCAATACTAGATGTACGAGTTAAAAGAGGAAGTGAAATAGATAGTGACCATTACCTACTGGTAGCTGTAATAAAGGAAAAAGAAAATGAAAGAAGCACTAATAATATAACGGAAGTAAGAAAAGCACAACATCAAAGCATAAGATCATATAAACTGAAAGACAAGGAAGCCGCAAAAACATACGAGAAAACAATAAGTAATAAACTAGAAAAAGTAAAGGAAGACTTAAAAGAAATGAACATGGAAGAGAAATGGGAAATCTTTAAAAACAGTCTTGTAGAATCAGCAATAGAAGTGTGCGGTATAAGTATGACGACTGAGTGCAAAAAACAGACGTCATGGTGGACGGACGAAATAAAACAACAAGTTAAAAACAAGAAGAAGAAGTGGCAAAAATACCTGAGCAGCAAGATAGAAGCAGATTACCAGCTATACAAAGAACAAAGAAAAAAGGTTAAAAAGTTAGTGAAAGAAGCAAAAGAAAAGTCATGGGAAGATTTTGGAGTGAAGTTAGAAAGGGACAGCCTAGGGAACCAAAAACTGTTTTATAAAGTACTCAAAAATCTCCGAAGCAGCAAAAATACAAGAACAACCACGATTAAAAATATAGACGGAGCATTATTGATAGAAGAAAAGGAGATTATGGATCGTTGGAAGGAATACTTCGAAAATCTGTTAAACACAGGAAGCCCGATGGAAGAGCAAGATCAAAGTAGGGAGGACAAAGGTAAAAAAGAAAGGCATACAAAAGAAAACAATATAACAATATAACAATGGAAGAGCTGCAGGAAGCGATACAAAGACTAAAGAATGGCAAAGCTCCAGGAGCCGACAAAATAACTACCGAAATGGCCAAAAATATGGGAGAAGATGGGAGACAACTCTTGTGGGAAATATTAAAAAACGCATGGGGAGAGGAAAAAATACCTAGGGATTGGGAATTAGGGTTGATAGTTCCAATTTTTAAAAAAGGAGACAATAAAACAACTATAGGGGAATAACCCTACTAAGTACAATTACTAAAATATATGAACATATACTGGAGAGAAGATTAAGACTAGTAATTGAACCCAAGCTTATCGAGACACAGAGCGGATTCAGAAAAGGCAGAAGTACCCAAGACCACGTGTTCACAATAAAGGAAATAATAAACAAGTCACTGACGAATGGGAAAACTACCTACTTGGCCTTTTTAGATATGGAAAAAGCGTTTGACAGAGTCCCAAGAGCCAAAATATGGGAAAGCCTACGCAAAAAGAACGTCAATGAAAAGCTCATTGGAGCAGTTAGAAGTTTATACAAGGAAACTAAAAATTGTGTAATCAGTAATAACATGAGATCTGACATCTTCACCACAAAAAGGGAGTACGACAAGGAGGAGGGCTGAGCCCCCTACTCTTCATAACCTATATGGACGAAATAATTAGAGAAGCTGGGATGAAAACGAAACCCATGTATATCGGACATCACAACCTTGAACCAGTCAATATTACCGAATGTGCTTTTGCTGATGATATAGCACTTATCGCAAGAACAGAAAAAGATCTCCAAGACAACCTTACCAACTGGAATGAGACTCTCTTAAAATATGGTATAAAAATGAATAAAAGCAAAACTAAGGTAATGGCAATCTCAAGAGAAAAACAAGAATTACATATCCAACTAGAAGGAGTAGAAATAGAACAAGTAACAGATTTTCAGTACCTAGGAGTAACATTTGAAGAAACGGGAAAGCAACACACAGAAATAAATAACAGAATAGAAAAATCAATTAAAGTATACTACGCAATGAGTAAGGGATTTATAAATAAGAAAGAGATAAGGAAGCAAACAAAGATGAAAGTATACAGAGCTATTTACAGACCAATCCTAACATACGGGTGCGAATCATGGGTAGTAACACAAGCAGACAGGAGCAGGTTACAGGCGAGCGAAATGAAATATTTAAGAAGGGTAAAAGGAATCACGAGAAGAGACAGAATTAGGAACGACCAAATAAGGAACGAACTGAAAATTCAGCCAGTAGCAGAGTTTATAGAACAGCGACAGCTTGGATGGTGGGGCCATCTACACAGGATGAATGACAAAAGGCCAGTTAAAAGAGTATGGGAAACGAAAACAGGACTGAAAAAGAGAAGAGGTAGACCAAGGGAGACCTGGGACGACGTAATAAGAAAAATGCTAATGAAAAAAGGAAAGACAACGTCAGAAGCCAAGAAGATAGCCGTAAACAGAAAGGACTGGACAAAATTTGTGAAAAGTGAAATGCAATAGATTGTGACTATGTACTGTTTTATTCACACCCCTACACTCTTTATAAGGGTATTTTTGGGGGACTTGATTATATAAATATATATATATAATTTATGTCATAATAAAGGGATGGCCTTGACGCGCAGGTGAATGTTTCTGGAGCAAGTAGCTGTCAAAGTCAGTTATCAAAGGTAATTATAAATGTATACATTTCACTGTATTCATTACATAACGCTTTAATTATTTAAAAAATACTGTACCTCTAACGCAAGAAGCAACTAGAATAACTTTACAACCTCACTTCACTTTTAACACATGTGCTAAAAGTAAACGGCTGATTTAACTTTTAACACGCTAAATTATAAAACGTCACTTTTAGTGAAAAAAGCTAGCGCTAAAAGGCCTACTTTTAGTAGTGGCCGTAGAAAATGTAATTTTTATTCTTGTAAAACTATCACTCTGGCAAAAAATCACTTTTTGTACAACTGTAATTAAAAATTACATTTTTATTCTAGGTAACTACACTTATATATGTCAAAATTAAACATTATGAGAGAGCACCTTAAAAGTAAACACTCGTTAAACACGTGTTAAAAATACTTAGTAAACCAATATTTGTTAGGTAACTAAGCAAAATTTAAAAAAAATCTAGTAAGACTTTCTGTGTTCTAATCAAATGTCAAAACTTAACATGATTATTTTGAAAAATGTCTACCACGGTTTTCTATATTATAATCAAATTAATAAAGGCTACATTTGATCCGTAAAAATGATTTTGCTGATTTTTAATGACAGTTGTACAATAGTATACAATAGTATACTGTACAACTAATTATGAAAGCTATAATTTTTTCACAAATTTACAGTTTTATTAACGAGGGCGAAGCCCAAGTGTATCAAGCAAATAAATAAAAAAAGTTGCTTTCATACGTGTTGTACACATTATTTTTTCGAATAGTGATCGTTGGTAACTCGAAATTTGGCCGAAAAGCAGTCATATTACAAACGTGCAGTAACGTGAGAAAATTCTTATATCAAAATTAAGTAATAGAATATAATTAGATCTGACCAAAATCTCGTTTAATTGGAATAAACCGAACATATCAAGAACAAACACAATACTAATAATAATAGTCTCTATTTATCAACTCAATAATAGTCAAGGTACTTACTTGCGTAATGTGCAGACGCATTATAATTCAACACGTCTGCAGTTTACTTCTATTTTGATTGGCCGTTGACCTTCGGAATAAACGATGTGATGGGTTATACGCATTAAATGGTTATACCTTATGCGTCTGCAGATTACGTATATGCGTCCCGGGAGCGTATTGGCATTGTTTACCATTGCACCGTGCACCAATGCTCTAAAACGCAGTAAAAAATGCATGGCATGAATTGCTAAAATTTCACTGACATTATTTACTCCGGCACAGAACTAGGGTGACCACCTCTCAGGCAGGGCCGAGCCAAGGGTATCTGCCGCCCGGGTGCAAGATATAGTTTGCCATAGCGTATAGCTCCTTAGACGTAAATAGTGTTAATTTTAAAATTCTGCGTTGCCTTGATAACTGTAACTTGTTTTAAAAAATAAAAAAATATAAAGGTTATTATAAACTTTATTATTTGTATAAATTAAAAAATTAAATATTTAAAACAACTAACATAATGCTTTAATAGTTATAAAACAAAGTATTGCTTAAATTATTTATTATTAGTAACTTAGAAGTTATAAACATGAACTAAAAACTACATAAATTCTAAATTTAAATATCAAAAGCGACTTTTCTTGCTTTTTTAATTGCAAATTCTCGTATTAAATCCGTCATATCTAACGCCTGGCAGATCTCTTCCTCGATGCTTATTACAGCCAAATTTGTAAGTCTGTTCTGGCTCATAGTAGATCTCAAATAGTTTTTAATTATTTTTAATTTTGAAAACGATCTCTCACCATGAGCCACAGTGACAGGCATCGTTAAAAAAATTCGTAGGGCTACAGATAAATTCGGGAAAGTGCTAATTAAATCATTAGCCACAAGGTATTCTAAAGTTTCCTTGGCCGAAGTCGTATTGCTTTTATTATAAATGGACAATATTTCAATTTCATTGCACAAATCAATTGCATTAACATCCATTTGTTTTGTAGATGAATCGGTTAATTTAATTTGTAAATCCATACAACATTTCATTAATTCTTCTTTATCTATAGATAAAGAGCCTAAATTATTTAAAAAGCCAAAATAGGAGTTGCACTCGTTTAACTGTTCAAATCTGTCATTTAATTTTGATATTACTATATCAAGAATATAAAAATAAAAATTGACTTTGAAATTCAACTCTGGTGATTCGATTGATTCATCTCTATGTTCATAATAAAAAAAAACCTTTGCTTTTCTCGGTCTAACCAAGCCTACAGCTGGAAAAACACTTTCGCAGTCTATATCTTCAGCAATTTTTTTTGCCTCATTAAGCATAGCTGTAAAACTACCTTCAGATCGTATTTCAATGAAAAAAAATTTGAATATCTGTCAACATTTTTACAGTTTCTGGTAAAATAATATTAGATTTTTGCATGATTTTGCTTACAGTGTTTATTTTTGATCAAATATTGTACCAAATTACTAGAGAACACACAAATTTATATGATTTTATTTTATTAATTAGTGACTTTGCAAGGTTTTTTGTGTCATTGTCTCTTGATGTATCATTATAAAGGGAAAAGAGAGCATCATAAATTTTTTCTAATTAAATCTAAGGGTTTTAATGGCATCGATTCTACTGTCCCACCGTGTATCAGATAAAGGTTTTACAGTTATGGTAGGAAGTTCTTTCATGAGAATATGCCAACGGTAGGTGGAGGCTGAAAAAAAACATATATTTCTTGAATAATAGCAAAGAAATTTGTTACTTCAAGCGAACTTTTCGCAGCATCATTGACAACTAAATTAAGACTATGAGCTGCACAAGGGACAAAAAAGGCTCTAGGATTTATATCAAGGATTCTTTTTTGCAGCCCATTATGTTTGCCTTTCATGTTGGCACCGTTGTCATATCCCTGCCCTCGCATATCCTTAATATCAATATTTAATTCTTTTAAATAATTCAATAAAAAGGCCGTTAGTCCTTCACCAGTTGTATCTGTAACTGGGCAGAACCCTAAAAAATGCTCTCTAATTTCTATACCCTTTGAAATATCATTAATGAAAACGAACCTGACAACTACAGTTATTTGTTCTTCGTGACTCACATCAGGTGTACAATCTAATATAATTGAATAATATTTACACAATTTTAAAGTTTCGATTATATTTTGCTTGACTTTTTCACCTATTAGACAAATTAATTAGTTTTGGATTTTATCACCTAAATAATGTGGCATATTATTGGTATCTTCTTGAATTCTGCCAATATGTTCCGCCATTATATTATCGAATTTTGCAATTGATTCAATTAGCTTCAAAAAATTACCATTGCCTTTTTCGAAAAGTTTTTGATTACTTCCTCTAAAAGCTGCATTTTGTCCAGCTAAATACTGTATGACACAAATGATTCTTTCAATAATTGACGTCCATCGTTTTTTTTCCAACTTAATTAAATTTTGGTTGACTGAGTCAACAGTTGTCCCTTTTTCAATCGATTTTTTTAGCTCGACCCATTTCTTAACACTCTCAAAATGCCCCTTACTTTTTTCGTGCCTGTCTAAATTTTGAGATAAGTGTCGCCAGTCAGTATAACCTTTATCATCGTTAAAAACATTATCAGTAACTTTAAATAATTTGCAACAAAAACAAAATACAGAATTATTTGACTTAGAATAAACTAACCATGTTCTAGGAACTTTTTCATTATTGCTTAATTGCAATATTTTTCAATTGTAATGGCCCCAATTCAAGAATAGACATTTTAATGTTATCTATTAAAACTTGCGGCCAAAGAGCAGGATCTTTCAATATTTCCATCCCAGCGTCCTCAGCAGCAACCTCGGTTGGTGGTGGTGAATCCGGTGTGTCCTGTGCATCCGCCTCGGATTTATTATTTTCTTGCCCTATTTCTGGATTTTCCATATGCGTGTCCTTGTTCGAATCAAGCTGTTCCACCACTTGCAGGCTTGTTGATGGTTGTTCGGCTGCAGTCGCCGTGGAAACAAAAAAATTTTTTAAGGAGCCAGCCAGTCCTTTTTTAATTTCGTCTTTTTCGGACTTTCTTTTTCGATACTGAAAGCCGGAAAGTCTCTTTCTGCCATCGGCCATCTGAATTAAGCACAAATAAATTCTAAGGATAGCGAAACAGAAAAATAAGCAGAAAAGTTCAAATGTTTAAAATAATGAAAAATACTTACGTTTTAAAACTTTCAACTTTAAAAAGCACTATATTATTTAGCTCTTGCTTGAAACGTTTAGCCTTTTTATTTCTGCTTAGTTCAGTACAATCTTACTAGCATTCAATCGCAAACTAAACTAACCCCCAATTGCCCTTTTTAAGTTTGTTATCGTATATGCCGGCGGCATGCATGAGCATGAAGCATGTTGCAACAAAGCACAAATACACAATTTACTCATTATTTTTGTGTCTAAAGAGGGCCGCTTAGTCTAGCTGATTTCGCTGATCTATATAGTTTCGTGTTTCATGACGCTGCACCATAGCGACAGAGCGATAACTCGTGTGTCGGTATAATCACCGTGTACAATAGCAAACGGCACCGACGCGACGTGTTTATAATAAAAATAAATTATAAGTAATAAATTATTATTGTATGCTTGCCGCCTTAAAAATGCAACCGTTTCTCTGTATCAAGTTACCTTTATACGAAAAAAAGCCAGACACAAGACTATAACTTGATAAAAAATGTTGCATTTTCTAATGCCGCAAGGCACAAGCATACCTATCTTAAATTTCTTTCATTTTTCATTTTGCCGCCCCAAATAGTTTGCCGCCCGGGTGCTGTGCACGCTTTGCACCCCAGGCACGGCTCGGCTCTGGTTTTGGCAATGTCACAAGACAAAACACTTTCGTAAAACGTTTTTACCGGCAAAGTCATTTGCCCTTAAAACATTATTACTGACAAAAAATAACTGAAATGGTATATTATTATACTATTTCAATAAGAGGGCCTACTGTACAAGAGTGAATTTGGGGCACGACGTGCGTAGCGAGGAGTGCCCCAATGGAACGAGTGCGACAATGCCTCTGATCAAACGAGTATAATATACTATTTTGTTTACTTTGCATAAAAAATAATCAATTGTATTTTTGGCATTTCATAAATGTGACAGTCTGTCAGTTGTCTGAAATAAAGTGAACTGTTTCAATGTTTTTCATATGAAAATAACAATGCAAAAACAGTGTTATAATAGATTCTATTGTAGCACTGTTTTCGGTGTTATAATAACTAAATTTAAAATCAAAGTAGATAAAATAATTGTTAGGGTCTAGAAAGATTTAATAAAAACACAGTAACTTCACAAAACCGCAATGGTTGTCCAAACTTAACTTTGAATGAACAAATATAATACATGTGCAAACCTACAACAGTTTTATAAAAATTTCCATATTCCTAGAGATATCCCCAGAATTTGCAGAAAAGACGGACCTGTGAAATAGACCAGTACGAGTGACGAATGACTATCATTGCATTATTAGAACAACCTACCAATGTCATGCTTGTTCCACCTCACCAATTGCAGTCGACTTGTTGAAGTAAAGAGGGTTTTCAGATTGTTTTCCACCATGTATCAATTGTGTTTCGCTGTTTGTCAAATGTAATTTCCATTTGTCAATATTGACAGGTGTTGACAAGAGGGAAAAGCATTTGAGATAAAGTGAAACACAACTGATACATGGTGAAAAGCAATCGAAAAACCCTGTAATTTGACGCGTGTATGTGGGATTTTAATTTTGGGTTTTATTCGCCACAACTTTCAACTAACATGCGCAGATTTCTAGAGATCTCTTTAGAAATTTTAGTGTTTTTAAAAATTATTGTTAGAAAATTATTCTGTAATTTTTCATTATTTATTACATGTATTTTATATAGTGACTTTATTTTAATGTCCGATATGGTCTTGTAGTCTCCTTGAGGATTTGATTGGTTACCTATCAGTTTCTAAGGATACGTTACCCCCACACAATGTGTAAATGCGTTTATTTAAAATACACTGTATGAACAGCAATTTTATTGTAAAATAAGCATCACAAATTACAACAGGGAATGTAGAATGTAGTAACTCACATACCTGCTGTAAACTGAAGACTTCACACCATTTGATCAGAAGAATTCCTTCCTTCGTAGAATACATGATTTTTTTACGTACTCAGTACCTCAGTAGCATTCCTATATTGCATTTTAAAATAAACGCATTTCACATGGTATGGGCGGGTGACGTATTCCTAGAAACCACATTGAGCCTTATAATAAATTCACTGTATAGAGTTTGTTTGTTATTTTGCCATTTTTATCTTTAACTACCATATTTACAATTGACATTTGGTTAAAATATGCGTTAGTTAAAAATGTTCTATAATTATTTAATATTTTATTATTTTTCAAAGATATTCAGCGTACGCCACCGAGTTATAGGTTTTCGCATTAATGTATTTACCTGAAAGTGCGTCTTACTAAATCTTTCCAGACCTCAACTATGTCTCATCTGCTTTTTTTTTGTGAAGAATATAATTTTTCGATATTATTATTTTTAAAATATTTTCTGTCAATAACCTTGCATTGGAGATGCGATACTAGCTTTCACTTACTAAGGGCCAATTCTACAATGCAAGTATATACGTAGAATAAGCTATCCAAGGTATAATTGTCATAGTTTCTTTTGTTACAAAAATAGTTTCCTGGGTATTTATTCCCCGGATAACTTTATCCTTGGTTTGTAGAACCGGCCCTAAGTAATTAATAACTGGAGGTACCATCAGTTATTAAAACATTTTTAAGATTCTTTCGAAAAAATCATGGTAGGTATGCTTTCATTGTTTTAAACTGAAAACTCGCCACATTTAATAACGAGTCTTGATAGAAGTGTGCAATAAAGTGACAGATATATGCAATATAGTAATTTTTTGTATTCGCTCCCCAAACTGGTTACTTTGGAAACTGTCTAGGATCCTCAAAATGGCCATTTAGAGGCCTTGTAATTAAAGTCGTTATGGCAACATTTTAGCGGACTCAAACATTAGTTGCCATGACGACTTTAAGTACAAGGCCTTACGGTTTCTAAAGTAATAGCTGCAGTATGACTAGTGAATCCACCCTGCTGGAACCATGCGTCGTCGTTGAATCTTACGAGTCCATGAAGTTAAGGTGCAAGAAACTAATGGAAAACGCAAGGGTACGTTTGGAAGGGTGCGTCGTCAGGGGTATCATCTAACCGATGTAATTTTTCCCACTTAATTTGCAAAGCTTCTTTTTTCAATTCTTATAATTATCTATGTAAATAGATTAAAAATAAAGAAGTTATAGCGTTTTTAAAAGTGAATTTCTTTCTGAGACATCTTGTATTATAAAAATATGTATTACATTATCGGTTATTTTATTTACTATTACATTCGTAACAATGAATTTATGTGATAAGTAGTGGTTTAGTAACTTAAACACTGTTATATGTAAACAAATCTGGTGTAATACACGCACACAACTTCCTTTTACAGTGATCTTATAAACAACCACAAACTTGATTGTTAATTTTTAAGCATTTGTAAAAAAAATTCAAATATTGGGAATTCTACAAAAACCGTACAAAATAGAGCGTTAGTTGAAGAGACACAATTTTCTCTATAATTTTAAGCTGAATTCAAAAATTTAATAATATATCGGGTGTTCTATTTAAAATAGGAATTAATATTAACTGCCAAACAACCCATATGAAGGCAAAAGGGAGAAATGAAAGCATCTACGTACGTCCTGATGAAAGAGGGTGGATTCATATATTTGTAGCCCTTCTAACAAGCTGTTGTTGTAGAGTTTTGAAATTCTAGTAATGTATCAATCTAAGCTTGCTAGAAACGATTGATAAATGACAAATTTATCTGAAATTTTTAAACAAGGTTGTCGGCTGTTATAGAGAAATTGGAAGAATGGATAAATTTGTTGCAGTGATTAAGTATTTATAAAAGTGTAACACAACAGAAAACTTTCACTTATAATACAATAAGTAGTCAAAGTTATATCGAATATTTTTGCTGTGGTATCACGAATGTCCATTGCGCTTCGGCAAGATTAGGACGAGTGCGCTAGCACGAGTCCTAATCTTAAGAGCAATGGAGATGAGTAGTGATACCACCGCAAAAATATTCTACTTAACTTTGACTAAGAATGGTATTCGACGGACTATTCAATGAACCAAACCACTTTTTCAAATTAGTTTTTAGTAAATCTAGCAACAAACTACGCAATTTCTATAGTAGGTAACACAACACTAATATTGATTTTTTCTAATAAAAAATACATTTGTTTAAAATATTCACTATACCACTAGTGAAAATTGTCGATTATTTTTACTAGTGAAAATTGTCATAAAATATTCACTATACCTACCACTAGCGAAAATTGTCGATTATTTTCACTAGTAAAAATTGTCATAAAATATTTACTACACCACTAGTGAAAATTGTCGATTATTTTTACTAGTGAAAATTGTCATAAAATATTCACTTATAATACCATGAGTAGTCAAAGTTATGTCGAATATTTTGCTGTGGTATTACGAATGTCCATTGCGCTTAGGTTCGATTAGGACGAGTGCGCTAGCACGAGTCCTAATCCTAAGCGCAATGGACATGAGTAGTGATACCACCGCAAAAATATTCTACTTAACTTTGACTAAGGATGGCATTCGAGGGACTATTCAATGAACCAAACTACTTTTTCAAATTAGTTTTCAGCAAATCTAGCACGAAACTATGCAATTTCTATAATAACAGAACACTAATACTGACTTTTTCTAATAAAAATCAAATTTGTTTAAAATATTCACTATACCACTAGTGAAAATTGTCGAATATTTTCACTAGTAAAAATTGTCGATATAGTTCATTTTTATTGGCTCAAAAACGTCAAATCTAGTATTTTTATTGGACAGATTTTGATAGATGACAAGTGAGTTGAATAGTCACTACTATACCACTAGTGAAAATTATCGATTATTTTCACTAGTGAAAATTGTCATAAAATATTCACTATACCACTAGTGAAAATTGTCGATTATTTCACTAGTAAAAATTGTCAATATAGTTCACGCTAATTGGTGCAAATAACAAAAATACTAAATTATGATTGGTTAATAGTTAACAGGAAGGGGGTTAGTTGAATAGTCATCGATATTCAGAATAGTTTGTTTTCAAATGTAAGATAAATTTGTCATTGATCAATCGTTTCAAGCAAAGTAAGATTGATGTATTAGTACAATTTTAAAACTTTTCAACAACCATATCCTAACCCGATAATATCCATGCTAAATTGAATAATATTCGGAAAACTCTTAGAAACAACGGTTACCGTGCTAGGGATATACAGTGTGCCACCAATCGCCATCTTCAACCAGGGCCACCCTAATCTTCAAAAACCGACCTTCCGCAGTAATAGTCCACCAAGTAATTTATGGTGTAGGAAAGTTTATTCAAAACAGAATTCAAATCCCCGAGCAAATTCTCACAGGTTATTCCCCCATGAAAAGATAAATTAAACGCCATGTCATCTAAAGGTATTTATAGAGTTTTTTGCTCTTGTAATTCTGTACACATTGCTGAAACAGGACGTTCAGTAAAAATTCGTATCTCTGGACACCAACGCTGCTTCAAGTCGAGTCTCGTTTCAGAGTCAGCTATCGCCGAACAGCAAAGCGATACCGGTCATAATATCCTTTTTGATAAAACTTCTGCTATCTGAAAATTCCCATTCTTCTTTAGCAACAAGATTCCCCAAGCCATTGAGATTTACAAACACCCTAATTATCTCAATCGGGACGAAGACTTTCCCCTTTACGTGAAAAGTGCTAATTTCTAAGCCCTGTCCACTGTCTAATATTCGCTTGTATTAGAAAGAGGCAAATAATGTTTTACAAGTTTCTATAAGAAAACTTTATCGATAAACTGGAACATGCGTTAATTTCCGTAAGTTTTGGATAAAAGGTCTAACTTTGTGTAAGCGTATATCTTGCAAGTCCTCAATACCACTTTGTTTTTTGTAGAGTGCATGAGTAAACATAACTTTGTTACGTCAGTTTAAGTTTTGTTCGTGTCTCAAAGACAAGTTACTGTATCCGTTTCGTATGAAAATACATTATGTATTGAGGTTAAGTTTTTATTTCACTTTAAGTATATCGGCATGACTGCATGACAGTCAGCGGCAAGTGAATTTTGATTTCTTATACAAGAAAAACTTGTTCGTGTAAACGGAATTACAATTTACTTTTTACTGGATCTGCAACATCACTTTACCAGAAATTGTTGTTCGCCTCTGGCGTGAATTACACGTTGAGTTACCGTGATCTTTTGCTTTCGTCCTGATGAAGCACGTTACGAGAGTCGGCGAAACGTTGGGTACTTCGACCTCAATAATGACACTATCCAATCCCGGAAGTCGTTGTTACATAGCAGTAAAGAGATAGTATAAAGCAGATATTGTGCAATACAACAAAACCTGGAATCTTTTAGCTAAGGGTTCCGTTTGAATAATATTTTATTGTTAATCCTGAAATGCTCTTAGCCAGTATTAAAACATAAAGGAAATGATTAGCAATCCACAGTGACTGAATCTGAAATCGGGGACACAAGGCCGCCCTGTGACAGCAATATAGAAAAAGGTATTACGCCGTGTTTGCCTACATGTTATAGAATAGATGACCGACCATTTCATAAACCGCTGATTTTTATCTTGCAGCATTATAGCAATAAAAAGCACTTCCATGGGAATCAAAACACAGTCAAGGTTTCACCCTTTCGGTGTGGTCATCATGGTGATACACGGTTAATCGGGTGGTATTTATTAGGTAAGATTTAATAATTAGCTTGATGCGGTTTGGCTTTGGGAGATACGGTATATCTGTAATATGGAATTGAAGGTAAATTTAGAAATTAATTCGACAGCAATAAAGAACGTGTGCACCTTATTTTTGAGGTAAAAATGTCAAGAATTAAAAAAATCGAAAATATGTCAAACATTTACGCAAGTAAGACTTTGAAATTATTGGAATAATAGTTGACTAACCACTTTCATATAAACGTGCAGGATCATTACTTTTTAAAAGCTTAATCTATAAATATCAACATTTGTAAATTAAATGGAAGAACTATATAAAACTATTTGAAAGTTTTTGGAAATTATTCTCAGAGAAAGGTCTATTAATGAAGAGTTCACTTATGTTTACAATAAACCGTTATCAACGTCGAAATTTAAAAATATGCTATCTATCGATTAGCAATTAATTTAATGATAATTACAGTGTTTGTGCAATCGGCACCTTTGGACCAGGAAGGGCCCGTTGTGAAAACTGCTCTGGGTTCCGTTATGGGAAGGCATTATAAAGTCGTACGAAGGAAGAATTGTTACTGCTTTCGAAGGAATTCCTTACGCAAAACCGCCAGTTGAAAATTGCGATTTCAAGTATTGATTTCTTATATTTTATCATTTTATCAGTACGCTTGCTTCACTTTTAACCCAATCAAATATATTCAATTATCCGCACGATTGTGAAAACTGAAATTCGTAGTAGACAGCCATGTGCAATTTCCTTTAAAAACATCATCAATGCCCTGATTGCAATAAGGCGAAAATATTTATCCTTAATGTATTTTTAATTTCCATACTTTCAATGTCCATGCTTTAAATTTAATTCGAGTACCTTTCTCCATTCTGTTCACCTTAATTGCTTTGAAGTAGGTAACCTTTCCGAAGTTGCCATTCAGACGTTGCCATGTTGCCAGAACAATAAACAAGTATGTACAGCTGTTCGGCGGCTGCTCTACTTTTCGTTGCCGTTTTCGACATCCCGCGTAATCGATGAAGCGCAAGGTCGTCCTCGATATGGAACATATTGTCATGGCCATGAGTCATGACTGTTCCACTCGGCACGACGAACGAGTTTGTTTTATTATTTTTATTTATTTTCGAATAGGCATTGTCTGATCACACGAGTTCTACAGCAAGTACAGAATACTAGATATATGGAACCTACACAGGAATAGCGAATACTATCAGAATCTTAGTGATATGATTAAATAGTTATTTGTACTGGCGATGAAAGCGATACTTTTTTTATAGTTTGAAGGCATCATCAGTAAAACGATTAAAAAATACTTTTATACGTGTTTTACACATATTCTTTTGCATAGTGCCAGTACTGGATCTAAAGAGAGGCGAAACAACAAGCGTTGAATGATGATAACACGACTGTACTGCAAAACTAAAAAAAAACAAAATATGATTAAAGATATAAAATGAAAAATGACCGAAATCTTTATTGTAAAATAAAATGATTGCTCTGACAGTGTTGCTATGCACTAGAATTACAGACATATTTATTTGTTTCCCTCTACAAGATCAGATCAACGGATCGGAACACTCGAGTAAAATTTACCAATAAACCGGTAGCATAATTTTGTAAGTAAATAAAAAAAAAGTAATATAAAAAAATATTAAAATTTTTATTAAACTAATTATACCAGTTTTAAGTTGAGCTATAAAAAAGTGGAATTCTGCAAACATAACATTTTTATTTTGAATAGGCTATAGTAATTTTATACCAAAATTTAAGAAGTACAGTCGCGGAATTAAAAATCCCGGCGAGTCTTATAGACGATATTGCAATTTTGGGTAATGTAAATTGGGCTTTGCGTTTCTAGGTTATCAATTGACAGTTAAACAATGAGGCATGCTGTCATATTCGAATTATTTTGACTTTGACTAATTGCACTAGGTAACGCGATAAGTAAAGTAAAGTAAGATATACACTGAATCATTTTAACTGCCCGGATTTTTAATTCCGCGACTGTACATAGTATTTAAAACGAAAGTACTATGCAAGACCAAAAACAAAACTGGGACAACTCTTGATAGATATTTTAGCATATTTTGATTAGGCTTAAATCAAGCTTTTAAAGTTTAAACAGTTAGATTTACTATAGTAATTTTGATTCATAGGAAATTAGAAATTAAGTTAGAATAACTTAGCACTATACATAGTAAGGCAGTCATAGTCACAACAGACAATATTAAGTGTCTCAGTTTTTCTTGTCTTGCATAGTACATAGTCTGATCGGTATTTAAATTATGTTTTTTCTATAGCAAATGTTAAAGTGTGCTTTAATCGACTCAAAACAAAAGGTCAAGTGTTACTTTAACAGCAAGGATAAAGTAGCACTTTAACATCAAAGAGTAGATAAACTTTATCTGCCGCTGACGAGCGGCAGATAAAGTCGTCAGCGGCAGATAATAACTTTATCTGCCGCTCGTCAGCGGCAGATAATATTATCTGCGCTTGGCAATAAAGTGACAGTTTAGCATCATCAATCCAGCAGTATAATGCCATATTTTACTGCCGTTTGAAGAAAATAGTAGTTTGTAATACCAAGGCACTGAAGTTTAACTTTTTATCACGAATGTGGATTTATTTGCCGAGGCCCGTAGGGCCAGGGCAAATAAACCACATGAGGGATAAAATGGAACGTCAGTGCTGACGTGTACACTACGTTTTATTTGAAATCGAGAAATCATGAAATTACAACATTTTAACCAACTTTTGTAGGTTATGTTCGGTCGATGAACGTTTATCTGTCGCCTCGCCAGCCACAAAAAGATCTTAAAACAATGGATTACTTCACTGCCGATTTCTCGTATTTTAATGACGATTTCGGCGTACTTCACTGCCGATTCAAATAAAGTAATTTAATATTCTAACTCATATTTAAATTAAATATTACAGCTTTGTATTATCCTAGCAACTCAATCTAGCTACTGAGATTTTAAAGTGTGATCGACTTTCCTTATTTTATTTTGAAATTGTTAAAGTTCTTTGAAACCCTTTTTGTATTATACACAATGATAAAGTTATTACTACCCACTCTTGAATCATTAACGTCTCGACTTCGTCTCGACGTTAAACGATTCACTCGTGGATAATAACTTTATCGTGTTGTATAATAAATTACTATTATTTTCTGATATACCGCCAACAATTATGTAGTTTCTCTTGTCGCAAAATTCAGAGAATAGCTTTTACACGTATTTCTTACCGTTTTTCGTATTAATTTGTGTGTCGCTTCGTCTATTAATTTAATGGCACTTTTTTAGTTTACATCCCCACATACACCTGGATTACGATTTTTTAATTTCGCTTAAATGTGGGGGGATAAACTAAAATTGTGTTTACGGGCAGCTTATTTAGTTTATACCCCACTTATTTTTTTGTTTTGTTTCCAAACATTCTGCTTTTAATTGCGAGGTTAGGTTAGGTTAGGTATGTTGGCGTGTTGCTCCCTGGTGTGCGCTCAAGGCGGTAGGTGGCACTGGTGGTGGCTTGGTTTGTTACATCCTCCTTGCAAATAGCAGAAGTATAAATGTGAATAATTTGTATTACTTAATCTTCAATAAAAAGTGTAAACTAATTTAGTTCAACTTAGACTATAATTTAGTTTACACCCCCACATACAATTGGTTTTTCATTTTTCTATTTAGCTTAAATGTGGGGATGTAAACTAAAAAAGTACCAATTTAATAATCACACAATTGTTTGCCGTTCCGTATGGTTCCTCGCTCACTTTCTACTTTTATTGTAAAAAACAAGCCAAGATAAATTGACACATTAACTATTTTTAACAAATCAAAAAGTAATTGCATAGGTAACCATTGAATTATATTTGATAGAAAAACCGGGTTGTTATTAGTGTAATTGTAACTAATCGCTCTAGTTTTGAGGGTTATTATCGTTTCAGAGTGACGTTTTCAGTTAGAATTTACCAAGGGCGATTGATAATCACGCAATAATTGTGTCTATAATTATTGTTGTAAATTTGCATTGCGAACCTTCTCGTATGTCCCCATAAATCTATTACGTATATTGCATTCGCGATCTTTCTGGATGAGGGTTGGCCATGGAATTTAGACAGTTTTGGCAGTGTAATTGGTGTTTAAGGAGTTGAATTGTAACTTTAATATTTGACGTTCGATAATTTTATCTTAAGGTTATGTTTTTTATCATTTATCGTTTGCGCTGTTGCAAGCGCTTCCTCTGTATCTTAAGGCAAAAGATTTTATAAATCTAAATTTTTATTAAACTAATCCCAACATGTTTTTTTACAAGTAGCAGAAAATTGTTAAAATTTTAATTGATTGTCTTTTTCTGTGTTTTAGCGTATTTTTCGAGGATATTGGCAACACGTCTTTTATTTTCATGTTATAGTAGGTACCTCGGTTAATCCTTTCTTTACAATAAGCGCCTAAACGAGCTGAAGGAGAAACATGAAGTTAAGCTACTGTTCCGTAGAGTACCTGAAAAATGCTATAATTTCAACCATGCACAGAGAATAAAATATGAACTACCGCATTATGCTGTGCTTTGTTTCGACTGCACTTTCGCTGCATCCACCCAGGGGGTTGGATCTTCTTCAATTTTCTTGTTCACTGGGCATTGCTATATTATTGCTCCGACTTTCCCGTGGTTGTGTACAGGTATAATAGACGCCTATGTTGTTTAAATAACTCTTTCTGGTTACTTACGTCCAAATTACTGATGACTGCCTTTTTGGCTTGTTTGGCAGTCTTTTATGTTTACCACGTTTGCAATGACTGCGTTTTTGCTCTTGAATATTTACTGAAATTTTGAACCGAAATGATTTTTTATTCCACTTCCATTACTTCACTAAGAGATTCTGACTCCGTCCGATTCTGACTATGATTCAGAATCAGATTCTGCTAGTGAAATAATGATGGGAGGAATATTTTCAAACGAAAGGTTACTCTTATGTTTTGTCCAGTCTGCCGAAATAAGTTCCTCACCAAGCTTACAATAATTTTGCCAAATGTTTGGTGAACATTTTAAAAGAGCTTCAGACCATAAATTTGTAACCCTATCCTTAGATGGTGGCCGCGAATTTATATGTTTGTTATAATAGGTCTTACAAAACCCCCATGCCATTTCGATAGGGTTGTATTGACAATGGGTACTCTAAGAACCTCATTACCTTTCTCTTTTAAAAGTTCGTCGACTGCATAGCGCTTGCTGTGATTTTCTCTAAAAGGTTTAATTAACTGCCAAAGCTGTTTTTTGTGTAGTTATCAGAAAACTTTACACTGTGCTTAACCAGCCATTCCTGCATTTCGCCTTTTTTGGTGGAAAATGTGGGCGTTTTGTCCAACTGCACAGAATTATAAGGAGCGTTGTCCATAACTACCACACATTTACCATTAATTTTAGCTAAAGCAGGAATAAGCTGATTAATTACCTAATTTTCAAATACAGTTGCGGTCATGGTCTTGTGGTAATCTTTGTCGTTGTTTTTTGAATCCAATAAAAAATCGCATCCTTCCAAAAACCCAAATTTAGTTCAAGCATGCAAAATTGTGAATCGTTTTCCCTCCCCCCTGAATTTAGATGGATTACTTTTACTATCATCTTCGTGAACCCAACGACGAACCGTAGATCCATTTTGGTAGATTCACGTTTCATCAAGGTACACGAACATGATATTTTCATCGGAATTTTTAAAATGTAGATATTTTCGCAAGACACTAATTTTGGATGCAACAACGTGCTTTTGTTCACATAAAATGTTCTCCCTCTCGTAAACCCACACTGTTCCTTAACATCAACCAATAAATCACTTACTGTAAAAAACCTATTTTCGGAATTATATTGTCAAATCAGTTGTTGCAAGTCCTTCCTAAAAAAATGATTTTGATATAAACTAGATTTAGAGCGTACGCCAACGACAGACGATTGCAACTCTTTAGGCTGTTGTTTTATAATAATTTCTATTGTCGACCTCCCAAACTAAAAACTAATGCTTTATTAGGCAAATATAAAAACATGTATGTAATTATCTTTACCCCAAAAATATTCAAACTCTGTTTACCAGACAATCATGGGTTAAATCAGGCCGCATATTTCGTAGGGTTTCAAAACATTTTTTAATGTGCACTTTGGTTTCTTTTGATATCGTTTTGGGCATCTTCTTACTGCGTTAATTCAACTTAAATTCAAATTGACACGAGCTTGACATGAACTACCGAGATCTTTTTAAAATCGCTAAATTTAGATTTGGCAGCACCGTAAACGTAGTTTTTAATAACGAGAAAACCTAAAGGAAACAAAAAATATAATAAAGAAAGTAACTTGATAAAACGAAATCATGGCCAACCCTCATCAAGAAAGATCGCGAATGCAATATAGTTTGTTATGTTCATCTGCACTTGTGGTACTAAGCTAATTTTTCCTTTCTCATGAAATTTTAGCAAAACTTTTCTCTTTGCATTTTTGGCTTTACGGGCTTGTTTAAAAGCAATATTTTAAAAGAGTCCAGTTTCCTGTTATAATCTTGATGGAATTTCTCATGCAACAACTTTGACGAAATGTTTCATATTAGTTTAAGTGTAGACTTTTTATATTCCTCACCATTTCGTTGCCTCATTTTCACAACCCAGTTCCTTAAACTATCTGCAAGTTCTTCCTCTTCTATACCGCCATCAATATTATGTAAGTGCCTTCAGAAATGACCGAACGCTGATTAAGGACGTCTGTAGACAACCCATTTAACAGGAGTTGTTACTACTGTAAACATTTTAGTTTTTGTGGCAGTGGCTTCCGAGTGGGTACTGGGGGTAAACACTTGATTGAGTTATCATTTATTAATTTCTCATTCAGTGAAAATAAATAACACTCAAATCAACCTAGCTCTTATGAAAACTGAATATTACTTATTCAAAATCATAAAATTTTACCTCGCAAGAAATAAACTAAAGTAAATCGGAATAATCTTATACAATATATTTTTTATTATAAACATTTTATTGATACAAAATTTATTCGTGTATTTATGTAAAGTGGAAACTCTATTTTTAACCACATCAATTCAATCTTCAGTTAGTTTTAAGATAAAATAGTACATTTCACTTAAGATAAATAATTAGCCTATTCTACCCTAAATGCTGTTTAAGGGACTACCCTGCTCCCTGAAACCATTTTTCGGCTTCGCTCGAATGTTTTCTCCACATACCAATTATTTCAGGATCAGCCTGTATATTGTCTTCGCATAATAATCAATTTTGTTTCTAAATATTTCAATTTACCAGTGCACTCTTTTCGTACCGATTCTGGAAGGCCCCAAAAACATTCGCTGGCTTATCGCGAGGTCGCAGCATTCAGCTGTCTTTGTTAGTTGGCCGAATGCGCGATGATTCTTTTCCTGCACCTCGACGAAGTAACTTGCTTCTAAAAAGGTCTCGTTCGTGCTTTATTACGCAACGACGATTAATTTTGAAGGGCTGACTATTCTCTTAATAATTGCATTTCTTTAGCTCTTAACCGACAATTTCACTCGATGGTTTTAAAATCAGCTCCTATCTGATAATTTTAGACCTGGAGGCTAGTGTCCTGTCCCATTAAAGAACGTTATCTGCCTCCAGCGTCGATGCTGCCAGGAGCAAAACGTTCGACCTTGTTGTCAGCTTTCTCTGGCAAGCCGTTGCATTACGTTAGGCGTTGATTCAGCTGAATAACCTGCAGTAGCGACCCTTTGACAGCGCGGTCCCTAGGAATTATTGGGCTCCGAAGGTTAGTGATTTCGGTTAATTGCGGACAGTTACACAGACTGGTTATTTCGGGATTAATATATATTACTTTATCTTCAATTCTTGAAATTTAAATTCATATTTAATCTTTGAAGTTTAAATGCGTATACTTAATTACAATTAACATTGAAAGCTACAATTTATATGTGTAATCAAACCTTTGTAAAAGGAGCATTCACGCTTTTTGTTTTCAATAGCCTGAATAGATAGGTTTTTTTAAATGACAGCGGTATGCATACCACTCGATTTATTTGTGGTTACAATTAATTGAATAACCCAAAAAGGGTTTCTTGTCGCAACCTTCATTTAACTTGCACAGCTCTACTATGACATTATTTGTGATCAAGTTGTTTTGATTATTTATTATTGAATTACCATACTACAAATTATTCAGTAGTTATTAAATAAACGCTAGTCATTTGTAGTTTATTTAAATTATTCGACATAATCTGATTTCTGGCGCCCATTTCCTTCCTTTTGAAGACTATGCAGTGTACACAGCTGCTGGTTTGAACCCACGACCATATCGCCGAATTTGAGTTAGCTCGGCCGTGGCGGTAAGTAAAGATTTTTACGGGACCTGGACATATCGCCGAATGGACAAAACGCCGAATCGTATTTTAATGCCCAAAACGCCGAATCGTGCCCAAAACGCCGAATTCGTTTGAGTGGACAAATCGCCGAAAATTCCCAAAACGCCGAATGCTGTCGGTGGACATATCGCCGAAAATGGACAAATCGCCGAATTAGTTGGCGTGGACAAAACGCCGAAAATGCCCAAAACTCCGAATTCTCTCGGTGGACATATCGCCGAAAATGGACAAATCGCCGAATTAGTTATCGTGGACAAAACGCCGAAAATGGACAAATCGCCTAACCGTGTAAAATGACCCCACATGGATCGGAAAGTTGCCATCGCTCCAAAACCCCCGTTTGTGTCGGTGGACATATCGCCGAAAATGGACAAATCGCCAAATTAGTTAGCGTGGACAAAACGCCGAAAATGCCCAAAACGCCGAATGTTGTCGGTGGACACAACGCCGAAAAAGGACAAATCGCCGAATTAGTTAGCGTGGACAAAACGCCGAAAATGCCCAAAACGCCGAATGTTGTCGGTGGACACAACGCCGAAAATGGACAAATCGCCGAATTAGTTAGCGTGGACAAAACGCCGAAAATGCCCAAAACCCTGAATTCTGTCGGTGGACATATCGCCGAAAATGGACAAATCGCTAAATTAGTTAGCCTAGACAAAACGCCGAATCCTGTGAGTGGACATATCGCCGAAAATGTCCGAAACGTCGAATTAGTGGCGTATACCAAACGTCAAAGATGTCGAAATCACCAATTCCTGTTAGTGGGTATGGTACAAATTAAGGATGCAGGATATTTTACGGCCAAACAAATAGCGAGAATTGTTTTCAAGTTGTTATTTCTAAGTTACAACAATAATAAATTCAACTAGCAATTGCTGCCAGCATAAACAACACCTGTGAACTAATAGTTGATATTCTAACTACAATTTTTGATATCCCGTGTGCATTTTTGTGATTGAGTATTGAGGGTGGTGTCATTTTGTTCCTTATGCTGGGACCCGCGACTGGGATGAGCGAGGGGGCTAGTTGGGGATAAGTTATTATTTTAAAATATAAATAAAGTAAATATGTTTTAAAAACCAGAATATCTATTTCATATTCTATATCGCGCATATACTGCAACTTATAATCTAATAAAATAAAGTGATAATTGACCGTCATTGCATCCAAAATGGCGAACTTTATTTTTTTTATTTAGAAAACTCTTTGAATATAAAACAACAGGAAGGAGCATTTACCAGATGAGGTTGCGTCGAGAATGGAGGTTGCATATGGCGGATAGTTGTTTCCATTGACACTGGCGTACTGTCTGTAAAGGATATATTATGGGCTTATTATATATCAAGGATCAACATTTTATGTATTTCTACACATTTATATCGGGTGATCATAAATGTTTTTCCATCAAGCTAATTATGAAATATTTGTTATATAAATAATATGTAGGTGGCACTGTAAGTCTATGTAAAATTCGAAGTTAGCAGGTTAGGTTTTGCGTCAGTCTTGATTATAAAATCACCCGGTATATTAATGCCTAGACAAGCAATTAGGTTAGCTTATTGGAATGTATATATGTATATGAATTAAATAAATTATTATTTATTATTATTATATTACTAGCAGTCCAGTGAGACAAATGTCTCATTTAATAAAACAAAATAGACCGTTTTGCAAATAGAACGGGTATTCACCACACGTACGTATATGACGTCATTGTTGGTAGCAAACTACCAGTCGCATTCGCCTTGATAAAATTTGCCTAGAATCTAACCTAAAAAGTTCGAATTAGGATAATTACGATAATAATT
The DNA here is from genome assembly GCA_940337035.1 of Agriotes lineatus. Taxonomy (NCBI): domain Eukaryota; kingdom Metazoa; phylum Arthropoda; class Insecta; order Coleoptera; family Elateridae; genus Agriotes; species Agriotes lineatus. The sequence goes on from CALNHX010000344.1 coordinate 177,208, forward strand.
AGTGTTAGAGACTGAAATTCGGTTCCTGACCTGACATGACCATTCCAAACATATAACTTTCATAACTTTTTTCTCTATCTCTTACGGTTTGGCTGCTGAAACAGCGTCCCGGATGGACGGACAGACAAGTCTATTAGATAAAGGATAATTGTTTTACTGAGTTTAAAAATTGACGTTATTTGTATTAAACAAATTTTAATGAAAAAAGATTGTGTAAATTAATTCACATTAACATTAATTTAACGAGTTTCTGCTACAATCGCAAAATTTATATGGTGATAAATATAGAATAAGTTGGAGTTTTAACAAATTTATTTATTTGAATTTTTCTTAAATTTATTTATCTCCAACAGACAGGAAGCCCAATTATAGAAAGTCTACAATTTCATATTTAGAACTAACTCAAACATAATTTCTATTATACAGTCAAAAACCAACCTAAGATTACAATAAACTTACAGTATAAAACAAATCCTTAGAAGAACCTTTCAAGTCACAGTGGAATATGTCAATTTGATTATTAATAAGATTGTATGATGCAGTGCTTGCAAAAAGTGATGATTTTTTATTGGAATTTGTCCTAGGACAAGTATTAACAAATGTGAGACCATTTCTCGTTCTTATATCAGGTATATGAAAGTTAAGTCTTGCCGGCAGTTGAGGACAGTCAATATTTTAATTTTAATTACCAGCTTGTAAATAAACATTATCTGAAAATAAGTATGCATTGACTAAGGCTTTATACAATTAAAATGCAAAAATTATACCCTTATGATCACGTTATTTGACAACTACCATGAATAAACTACCACAAATGAGTCATACTTGGAGGTTGCATATGGCGATTTCAGTCGCACTTTTAAGTACGCAGTAGCGACCCTTTGACAGCGCGGTCCCTAGGAATTATTGGGCTCCGAAGGTTAGTGATTTCGGTTAATTGCGGACAGTTACACAGACTGGTTATTTCGGGATTAATATTATATTACTTTATCTTCAATTCTTGAAATTTAAATTCATATTTAATCTTTGAAGTTTAAATGCGTATACTTAATTACAATTAACATTGAAAGCTACAATTTATATGTGTAATCAAACCTTTGTAAAAGGAGCATTCACGCTTTTTGTTTTCAATAGCCTGAATAGATAGGTTTTTTTAAATGACAGCGGTATGCATACCACTCGATTTATTTGTGGTTACAATTAATTGAATAACCCAAAAAGGGTTTCTTGTCGCAACCTTCATTTAACTTGCACAGCTCTACTATGACATTATTTGTGATCAAGTTGTTTTGATTATTTATTATTGAATTACCATACTACAAATTATTCAGTAGTTATTAAATAAACGCTAGTCATTTGTAGTTTATTTAAATTATTCGACATAATCTGATTTCTGGCGCCCATTTCCTTCCTTTTGAAGACTATGCAGTGTACACAGCTGCTGGTTTGAACCCACGACCATATCGCCGAATTTGAGTTAGCTCGGCCGTGGCGGTAAGTAAAGATTTTTACGGGACCTGGACATATCGCCGAATGGACAAAACGCCGAATCGTATTTTAATGCCCAAAACGCCGAATCGTGCCCAAAACGCCGAATTCGTTTGAGTGGACAAATCGCCGAAAATTCCCAAAACGCCGAATGCTGTCGGTGGACATATCGCCGAAAATGGACAAATCGCCGAATTAGTTGGCGTGGACAAAACGCCGAAAATGCCCAAAACTCCGAATTCTCTCGGTGGACATATCGCCGAAAATGGACAAATCGCCGAATTAGTTATCGTGGACAAAACGCCGAAAATGGACAAATCGCCTAACCGTGTAAAATGACCCCACATGGATCGTCAATTTGATTATTAATAAGATTGTATGATGCAGTGCTTGCAAAAAGTGATGATTTTTTATTGGAATTTGTCCTAGGACAAGTATTAACAAATGTGAGACCATTTCTCGTTCTTATATCAGGTATATGAAAGTTAAGTCTTGCCGGCAGTTGAGGACAGTCAATATTTTAATTTTAATTACCAGCTTGTAAATAAACATTATCTGAAAATAAGTATGCATTGACTAAGGCTTTATACAATTAAAATGCAAAAATTATACCCTTATGATCACGTTATTTGACAACTACCATGAATAAACTACCACAAATGAGTCATACTTGGAGGTTGCATATGGCGATTTCAGTCGCACTTTTAAGTACGGCCAATAAAAGACCAGACTCCTTCCTGTTGTTTTATATTCAAAGAAAAAACTAAACATGAACTTGTTGGGTATCAAATTAAAGGTAATCGATTATACAAAACAAATAGCAAACTTATAAAATGTTTAAGTGCCATAAAAAATAAAAAAGGTAGTGGCGGTATTTATGGCCCAGTGTGCTTACATTTCTAAAACATTTCTGGAAACAATTTACACACTGTCCTGGTTCCTTCCAAACGGTGCTAAACAAAAAGGTCAACTATGACTGTTGATGTTCCGTCATTATCTAACAGAAGTTGCAACGTAAGACATCATATGGTTGCTAGGCGAAATTGTTAATTTAAGTCAGACTTATAGTTGCAATCAAGTGCTAATAACTCTGTCTACCCACAATTCCATGGTATATGATATCAGACACAAAACACACATATCTGTTTTGCCATTACTTCCTGCATCACCAAACTGGAAAATTTAGTTGTGACTGTAAACCGTCGACTACAACGGCCTTTGATACATTTAAAGATGGCATTTATTAACCGAAAATTGGGCGATCATTCCATGAGAATTGCACATAATAATAGCTGTACTCAAATCTATTGAAAGTTATATTGGATCAACTGGCATTCCTGAGTTGTGGAGCGTGGCCATTTTTATAAATTTATTAGAAGAAAAACATGTAACGTTCATACCACAACTTTGCCTGTGTTATATACTGCGCTTGCTAATGAATTCTTCAAGGAAAAATGCCAAGTTATTCAAATAATTCTTTGGGTAATTTGGCAGAAAAAGTACTCGAAATCCATGATTGACAACAAAGTTTGTTCAAGAAAATAAGTTTGTACCGCTTAGTAAAAGAAACAATAGTTAGGTACCTATTGTATGTTACAGAATGTTGAGCATGTTGAGTGCAATTTGTCAAGATCGGCTGTTATTACTCTGATGCATTGGAAGTAACATCTGGTGTACCTCAGGGCGGGCATTGCTCACCGCTGTTGTTTAACTTGTTTATCAACGATATAGTTGAGTGTTTTAGAAATAGTGACTGTTTGTTGTTCGCGGATGACTTGAAGGTGTTTAGAGTGATCAATAATTCTTGTGACCAACAGCTTTTACAAGACGATTTAGATAGGTTGACACGGTGGTGTTGTGAGAATAAATTATTACAAATGTTAGAAAGTGCTGTCATATTAGTTTTTTTAAAGGCAGTAGGAAACACCTGACTTCCTATATTATAAATGATCACTTGCTTGAATATGTTACCACAGTCAAAGATCTTGGAGTTTTGTTTGATGAAGGATTGTCATTTATTGAACACATTCATACCATCATTGTTAAGTCTTCAAAAATGCTCGGATTTGTAACACGCAATTGTAAGTTTTTCTCGGTGGACTCTGTAAAGAGTGTGTACTGCTCGTTGGTGAGATCAATACTGGAATATGCTTCGGTGGTCTGGTCAGCAGCTTACATGGTCCATTTAGATACTATTGAAAGGGTTCAACATAAATTTTTAAAACACTGTGCATTTAGGTTAAATGTTGTCATTCAAAACCACGATTACACACAGATAATTAATCTCGTTGGTTTACAACCATTAAATGACCGCCGAAACATAGCAGGTTTATGTTTCGTTCACAAGTTGTTGGATGGAGGCATTATGTGCGCTGACCTTTTACAGCTTATTCAATTTAACATACCTATAAGAAGATTACGTCAGCATAATACATTTCACATTCGGTTTCATCGAACAAACTATGGATTGAATTCGCCAATAATTGATCGGTATTTAAAATGATTAAATAAGCATAATCTTGAAATTTTTGGAATTTCCATTGTTAAATTTAAAAGTATTGTATTTAAGACTAAGAGTACTACATGAATTGATGAAGTCGGAGATGGAAACCAGTGTTTATTGTAAGTTATGTTTTATAATAATAGTGAATGTTTTTGAATTTAAGTTTACACAAAGTGTTAAAGTCAGTGATGGAAACCATTTATTTATTATTACATTTTTCATATGTATTAATAATCTAATAATGTATTTGCAATAGTTAGTGGGGGTATCCCGTTGATAATAAAATTAAAAAAAATAAAATAAAAATAAATTCTTCTAATGTCCCAGGTACCTATGACGTTTTCGGCATTTCCACCCCATTGGGCTTTTCGTCCGAATTTTAATGCCCGCATTGCTCTCTCGCAAGAGGTGCGTTCGGTTGAAATCACAAAATTAGTTTTGACGAATTGGTTAACACAAGAAACACGCTGTTGACTGGCCCAATTATTCATTTTGGATAAATGATTGCACATCATTTAAGCAATATAAGCTGTATATATAAAAATCACTCACCGTGTGTTAGTAACGCAAAAACTCGAGAACGACTGGATCGATTTGGATGATTTTTTTTTGTTTTGTTCGCCTTACTCCCGAGGTGGTTCAGCAAAAAAAGAAAATTCGGAAAAATCCAAAGGGAAACCCGGAAAATTGGAAAATATCGAAAGTGTGTTTTTCTATACACTGTACGACTTTCTATTTGCAGTCATACTTTTATCATTCTGTGCTTAATGGTTTGAAAGGTTTTCTCTATCATGTCATAATCCAAAACAACATTTGCCGGGTCAGCTAGTATATAATATATGTATAGTGTCTAGACTGAATGCAGTAAACACATTATAAACTTGCATTTCTAGGATTTCTGTTAGATGTTTGTGCGTTGACAAATGACGAAATAACAACCGATTTACAAAATATATTCAGACAATCTTATGAAACAACACACAAATAAAAAAGTGCAGTCAATATAGAAAAACTTAGAACAATTCTAGTAAAATTTAAGGTACTGTAGAAAAAGGCCAAGCACAAGAATGTTTCCTTATGTGGTCTATTTACTACTTTTACTAAAAATGTATACCTAAGTCAATTTATAATTTATTTTTAAAGATACATATATTAGAAATATTTATATTTGTCTGTTGGAAATAAATAAATTTAAGAAAAATTAAAATAAATAAATTTGTTAAAACTCCAACTTATTCTATATTTATCACCATATAAATTTTGCGATTGTAGCAGAACTCGTTAAATTAATGTTAATGTGAATTAATTTGCATAATGTTTTTTTATTAAAATTTGTTTAATACAAATAACGATAATTTTTAAAATCAGTAAAACAATTATAATATAATAATAATAAATAATAATTTATTTAATTCATATATACATATATATTTCAATAACCTAACCTAATAGCTTGTGTAGGCATTAATATACCGGGTGATTTTATAATCAAGACTGACGCAAAACCTAACCTGCTAACTTCGAATTTGACATACACTTACAGTGCCACCTACATATTATTTACATAACAAATATTTCATAATTTGCTTGATGGAAAAACATTTATGATCACCCGATATAAATGTGTAGAAATACATAAAATGTTGATTCTTGATATATAATAAGCCCATAATATCTCCTTTACAGACAGTACGCCAGTGTCAAACGGAAACAACTATTCGCCATATGCAACCTCCATTCTCGACGCAACCTCATCTGGTAAATGCTCCTTCTTTGTTTTATATTCAAAGAGTTTTTTAAATAAAAAAATTAAAGTTCGCCATTTTGGATTCAATGACGGTCAATTATCACTTTATTTTATTAGATTATAAGTTGCAGTATATGCGCGATATAGAATATGATATAGATATTCTGGTTTTTAAAACATATTTACTTTATTTATATTTTTAAATAATAACTTATCCCCAAATAGCCCCCTTGCTCATCCCAGTCGCGGGTCCCAGTATAAGGAACAAAATGGCACCACCCTCAATACTCAATCACAAAAATGCACAGGGGATATCAAAAATTGTAGTTAGAATATCAACTATTAGTTTACAGGTGTTGTTTATGCTGGCAGCAATTGCTAGTTGAATTTATTATTGTTGTAACTTAGAAATAACAACTTGAAAACAATTCTCGCTATTTGTTTGGTCGTAAAATATTCTGCATCCTTAATTTGTACCATACCCACTAACAGGAATTGGTGATTTCGACATCTTTGACGTTTGTTACACGCCCACTAATTCGACGTTTTGAACATTTTCGGCGATATGTCCACTCACAGGATTCGGCGTTTTGTCCAGGCTAACTAATTCGGCGATTTGTCCATTTTCGGCGATATGTCCACCTACAAAATTCGGCGTTTTGGGAATTTTCGGCGTTTTGTCCAGGGTAACTAATTCGGCGATTTGTCCATTTTCGGCGATATGTCCACCAACAGAATTCGGCGTTTTGGGCATTTTCGGCGTTTTGTGCACGATAACTAATTCGGCGATTTGTCCATTTTCGGCGATGTGTCAACCGGCAGCATTCGGCGTTTTGGGCATTTTCGGCGTTTTGTCCAGGGTAACTAATTCGGCGATTTGTCCATTTTCGGCGATGTGTCCACCGGCAGCATTCGGCGTTTTGGGCACTTTCGGCGTTTTGTCCACGCTAACTAATTCGGCGATTTGTCCATTTTCGGCGTTGTGTCCACCGACAACATTCGGCGTTTTGGGCATTTTCGGCGTTTTGTCCACGCTAACTAATTCGGCGATTTGCCCATTTTCAGCGATATGTCCACCGACACAAACGGGGGTTTTGAACAAAATCGAGCGATGCCAACTTTCCGATCCACGTGGGGTCATTTTACACGGTTCGGCGATTTGTCCATTTTCGGCGATATGTCCATGGACAGAATTCGGCGTTTTGGGCATTTTCGGCGTTTTGTCCACGATAACTAATTCGGCGATTTGTTCATTTTCGGCGATATGTCCACCGAGAGAATTCGGCGTTTTGGGCATTTTCGGCGTTTTGTCCACGCCAACTAATTCGGCGATTTGTCCATTTTCGGCGATATGTCCACCGACAGCATTCGGCGTTTTGGGCATTTTCGGCGATTTGTCCACTCAAACGAATTCGGCGTTTTGGGCACGATTCGGCGTTTTGGGCATTAAAATACGATTCGGCGTTTTGTCCATTCGGCGATATGTCCTAGACCCATTTTTACAGCTTCCGTGTAGTACGAACTTTAAGGGGGTTGATCTGCGATTTTTTAATACCATTGATTATTTGAATTAATTAACCGCAGGTCAGCTTCTTTATCGTTTCATCCTGTCATCAACAAATAACAATAACAACTTAAAAATTAACTGGAAAACAGGAAACACTTATCTTATTGTACTGAAGTTATGACAAATTAATCCGTCGGTTCATATTATCAATATCCGCAAACCCTCCTCACTTATATTTTGTATTTCTTATTGATTAGCTTGCTATCATTCTTCTAGTGTTTGTAAACGGTTTCTGTATATTTTAGTTTTTAAATTCCCAAATAAATAAAAATCTAGTGGTGTCAAATCTGGTGAACGCGCAGGCCACCTTCCACGACTAATAAGACGATCAGGATAATTGTTATTAAACCACTGTCAATATTATATTCGAGATCTCCAATCATTTTCAAATAATTCTTGTACCACTGTTATCATGTACGGATACATGTGGAGATTTCTTCTTAAATCCTTATGACACGATCCAACAGACACATACCTAAGTATAAAGGAATATATTATGCGTAAATTACGCTCTAAATGAGCAATCTATTGTTTACATATCACTTTGGGCAGTCAATGTGGAAACTGATTTGTGCTGGCGTAGTTGCATTCGATCATTAATGTCAGCTACCTGTTCTTCGGTTAAAACAGTAGGCCTGCCTGTTGATTTACTTTTGCAGATGCAGTTTCTGTCTTCGAAACAATGAATAATAACCCGCTTATGGTGAGCAAAAGCATCGTAATTGATTTGCACACCTGGAAAACCCTCAGTAAATTGTTCGATAAGTGACTGAATGGAATATGACCATGAACCATGCTGATTTCGGATTCCACTGCGAAAGTGAGCCATTAGAATATAATCATCTAGTTCAGGTGTGAACGGCAAGTTTCTAATTTGTATTCTAAAATAAGAAAATAACATCAAAACTTTAAATTTGTTAACTAGTGTATATGGTTACATTAAACTCAAATACGTTAATTAGAGAAATAATTTTTGCAAACGAATAGTACGCTGAAACCACAAAATAATAACTGAAACCGGCTGTAAAAATCGTACAACACCTTGCACAAAGAACGAACGCCAATGAAATATTTCAACGTCAAAACATAACACTGCACGACTAGCCAACATCAAATAGTTAAAATAATTCGCACCAAAATAATGACCATTCAAAAACGTTCGATCATTTCTGAAATCACTGTACTTTCTCTTGTCTCAAAATTCAGTGAACAGCTTCTATACCTTTATTTTACTATTTTCTGTATTAATTGGTGTCGTTTCGTCTATGGACTTAATAATCGCATCATTGCTTGCCGTTCTGTGTCATTCTTCGCTCATTTTGACTTTTATTGTAAAAAACAAGCCAAGCTAAATTCACACATTGATTATTTTTGTAAAATCAAAAATTAATATTATAGGTATAGAATTTTATTTGACAGAAAAACTGAATTGTTAGTGTAATTTTAACAAATCGCCCTATTTTTGAGGTATATTATCGTTTCAGAGTGGTGTTTACGATCTAAGTTTGTTTGGAAGGGTTAGTATGACACGTGATAGAAATGTAGTAGTTTGATTGTATAATATAAATGTAAGAATTTATCAATAGTAATATAACGAAGGCGTGGCATTGACATGAGCACACATGTAATAAAGAGCCACGCTTCTCATTCGTCAGATAGCGGCTCAATTCAAAATCTTATCACATGTGAGTAACGCGTTCGAACCTTGCGTTTATTTTTCCAAGGAGCAGAAAAGCAAGCAATTCCACCGATTTATTTATTTTTTGGCTAAGTGAAAACAGTACGCCGAAATCCGCACAACTGCCATTTCAGTAAACTAATTGAGGCCACCCGAAATAGGGAAATCTATAAAACAGCGTTTTGCCGTAGCCCTAAATAAAACGCGTCAAATAAAACGAACGCCGCACGCAAAAATGCAAATTCAGCTACAGAATGCAGGTTATCGACCTCCCGGAACGCACAAAGGAAATCGACTTAAGTCGTCCATTCAAAGGATTAGCCCTGTAAATAATAAAGCAAAAGTGTCAACTCGGTAAGCTGGCCTAGTACCGGAGAACATTATGCATGATTATCCATACCGCGGCCGATCGCATTTCGTATAAGGAAAAACGCCTAATTAATCAGAGCACCGTGTAAAGTGATAGCAAGGTAGTCAAGTAAGGTATCATTCGATGCGTATTTACACCAGGAGTGCAATGGGCGACATAATAAATCTCATGACGCTCAATTAAGAACGCGAGACCAAGAATTAAATAAAATTCACCAAATCGCCCCCGAAATCGAGTTGTCACTTTACAACCCCAGAAACCGACCGTTCGGGAGAAAACAGTAGAGATGGAATGCCTTTAAAAGAAGAGAACGCCGCAGAAAACGATATTCGATTGACCATTCACCTCGGGCTAGCACTCCAGTAGCCCTGGAGGAGCCCGACGGCACCAATGCCGGAACGTGCAGCTGAGAAAGCTGCCGCATACACGCCGCTCACAGAAAAAAGATTCGATCGATTTTAATCTTGAGTCAAACAACTCTCCTCCTGCTCGACCCTTGGTCGCAGAGGCAACACTCCTCCGCCAGGAACGCCGCTACTCGCCGCCGAAGCCACAGCCGCTGTGCTCTAGGTAGCCGCCACAGTCGCTGCCCTCCACGAAGCCCCTCCGTAAGCGCCGCCGTGCCCCAGGTGGCCACCACGCATGCTGCCGCTCCCATTAAAGGAAGCCCGCGGCGATCCAAAGACGCCGCCGCCGTCTTCCCCTACGTCTAGCCTTCACAGAGGAGCATCGCCGTCTCCCAGACGGCCACATCGCAAGCGGTCGCTCCAAAATCGCCGCCAAGCCACGCCGTTCGCTCGCGCCGCCTGCTGACGCAGCTCAGCCTATCCGTCGCCGCCGCCGCTGCATCCCTAGCACAAGACCGCCCGACACCGCCTCCATAGAGGAAGCCTATCGCCGCCGCCGCCGCAGCATCCACCCATTGTAGCCGCAAGCTGCAATATGCCAAGGCCTCCAGCGAATCTAGAGCCCGCGTCTTCCAGCGCCGCCTAGTCACAGCACATCGAGGATGAGAAGGATGGACAGCCGACGCCTGGGGTCGCCGCCCGCCGTTTCCAAGCTCGAGGTTTGCTGCAACAGCCCGCACCTGGAGTGTGCTGTCATCAGACGCGTTCTGTATGGCTCCAGATCGACGCTAGCTGCTTGCGGACCAGAGTATGTTCCCGCCCGCCGCCCGGCGTCCGGCTCCACGTCACCACCAGGTCTGCCCAGGAACACCAGGAACTCCGCGCTACGAAGAGGACTTCGCCTGAGCTCGCGCTCCCAGGGATCGACGCCCCGGCTTCGCATCGCTCCGCCGAGGATGCCCCTGGCCACGGCCATGACGCCCCAAGCCTCCGCCGCATCCCCTCGCATGCCGCCGAGGTGTGTCATAATGCCCCAGATCCTCCGGCATGTGGACACCGCTCCGCCCCAAAAGGGCCTCGCTTGGACGCGATCCCCAGGTTGAAGAAGCCCTGGCCGAAGCTTTCCTGTCTCCAGGTCGAGCGCCCCATCAGCTTCTCGCCCATGGAGATGCCCTCCACCAGGCCACGCGCTTTGCATATCTTATTCTATTTCTTTATCTCTAAGTTAATCTTATAGCATGTACATATTAATTTTAATTATAAATAAACAAATGCATAACTATGATCTGTCTACAGGAGCTCCAATCGTCGTCTTTCGTTGACATCCCTACCCTGAGCTAGTTTGGTAATGATCGTAAAAAGCCATTCTTAACCGCGGTCACGACTCCCGCAAGCGAGCGCGTCTCCGTATTGTGTTAATTGCTTAACCAACGTGAAGCCTCTCTCTTGTGGACGTCGCCGTATTGTGTTAACATACTTAAAGGTTGAGTGCTGGTTGCAATGAAAACTGTCCCGAGGGCTTGCCTGAGGGCAGTTTCCTAAAGGCAACCAGAACGATGACTCTTGGCACGGGCAAAGTTATCTGAAGTGTGTCGCCCGCGTTTATATTTTAAAGACTATTACACAAAACCCGTATACGAATTATGATTTAAAATTTATCTAATAACGCCAAAAACTCAAATTGCTTGTTTTTGCATCTCTATTTCTAATTATGACATCATTCACGGGGTCATCCCTAGGGCGCTTATCGCTTGATAAGCAGCCCAAGGGCGCTTGTCAGTAATCAGTTCGAGATTGGTCTATTTTAAAAAATGTATGGTTCTCATTGCATGTCTTATGTGCCAGTTGTGTGTAATAATCAATGGAATGTCCACCCTGCTAAAGCTTCTTCTTCTTCTCTTCTTTTTTAAATTTAGGACATTGTCCTGTCTCCTTATATTTTGCCTCTTAGGTATTGTCTTGTGAGCCCGATGTCCAAATTTCGTATCATCTCTTTTGTGGTCTACCAGGTGGTTGTCTTGTATTTGGATTTTGGGTCATTACCCTCTTTGCGAGTCTGTCGTTCTCCATTCTTTCGACGTTATCTCGCCAGAATCGTCGTCTTGACCTGCTCCATCTGACTACATCGTCTATGCCACATGTTTCACGAGTTACGTTGTTTCTTTTTTTTTAAATTTTTATTGCCAGTTCAACAAAATTATTTGTTATACATAGCGTTGATGTGAATTATATATACATAGTATTTACAACATTTACATGATACAAACTAACGTACCAGTTGGTCCAACAGTCGGAAAGGGTCTTATTTGGCTTTTGCTTGGTTAATCTTCACCATCTGTTTCAAAATATAGGTCCTGATGAAGTTTACGTTTAAGCCGAAGATGTATATTCTTTTGCCCTAGACTATAGTGACGAGAGGCTTCGCATGTATGTAGGTTTTGGAGAAATCGTTTGGTTGTCTTCTTCAGGTATTCTTGAATTGTTAGTATTTGCAGCTCATAGTGAAGCTATGGATTACGTACGTACCAAGGAGCATTTACTGCAATTATGAGTAATTTACTTTGAAGCGATTGTATTTTATTTATGTTCGTTCTTGAGGTCTTGCTCCAGATGACACTAGCGTACATAATCAGAGGACGTATTAGTGACTTGTACATAAGCAAGCAGCATTCAGTCTTCAGATGAGATTTTCGATTTATTAATGGGTACAGCTTCGATAGTCTTGCCTAGGATAGGTTGAGCTTTTTATTAATATGGAGTTTCCATGTCAATCGTGTATCTAGATGCACCCCTAGATATTTTACAGCTTCGCTGGTAGGGTGCAACTCAACACGTACCCCGTTTACAGTTATTATTTGCAGGGTTTTCGACTTTTCTCAGAGTGAAGATTTTCGCTTCGCATTTGGTGGGATTAAGTGATATGTCCCACATGTTAAGCCACTTACTAACTTCATTGATTGCTGACTGTAGCTGTTTTATTGATCTGTCAAGATTGTAATTCAGTGTCGTCAGCGTACATAGCCAAGTTTTCACGGGTTAACGGAATATCATTCACAAAGATGTTAAGCGTATTGGACCTAGTACGCTACCTTGCGGTACGCCAGCCCTGATAGGTTTTCTATCCGATATTGATGCATTGACTCGGACCGCAAAGCTTCTTTCATCAAGGAATGAGTATATAGCCGCTTTTAGATAGCTTGGAAAAGGCAGTTGGAGAATTTTGTATTTGAGATCTTCCAGCCAAACCTTATCAAAGGCTTTGGCTATATCTAGAAATACTGCAGTAGTATATTCCTTATCTTCATACCCAGCCTCTATAATTTCTACAATTCGCTGCAACTGATGACAAGTGGAATGGTTAGTTTTGAATCCAAACTGAAAAGGTGGAAGAACGTTTGCGGCTTGTATGTGCTCGTTTAATCTACTGTAGATTATTCTCTCAAAGATTTTTGCCAAGGTGTTTAAGAGGCTAATAGGTCGATAGCTATCAACTTTCTTCTTATCTTTGCTAGGTTTGGGGAAGACAACCACTATTGCATGTTTCCATGATTTAGGAAAATATCCAACTCGCAAAGAAGCGTTGTATAGTGTGGCCAAGAAGGTGATTACTTTTTTTGGTAAGTTGCTTCAAGATTACATTTGTGATAAGATAACATCCAGGTGATTTATAGTTTGGTAAAGCATCTATAATTTCCTTTATTTCAGTATGAGATGTTGGCTGCATTTGATTCGGAATTGGCAAATGTGTCTCAATGTGATTAACTACTGATCAAGTGAAGATATGATTTCCTTTTACTGATGGTGTAAATGTCCGCTCTAAATAATCATCGAAAAAAAGGATGGATTTTTCTTCTTCGGTATAATGTGTTGAGTTCTATGTTGATATTGGTGCAATATGCTGATGTTTTCAAGTGATTCTTCTAGTAGCTTTCCACATGCCTGGATCGCCGGGTTCTAATGTTACTATATACTTTTGATAAGTTATAAATCTGTGAGTATCAAGCTCTTTGGTAATTCGGTGAGTCAAATTGTTTAGGTGGTTTTTCACAGCTGGATTTCGGGTTCGATGCCACTCTCGTCGTGATTTGCTTTTCTGTTTTATTAATTCTATTATATACTTTGGTGGTATGTAGGGATTTCCTGGCTTTCTTCTTTTGATAACGTAAGTTGCTTCTTGGACACTTGCTTGTATACAGAATGTATAATGATCAACCGCCTGATCTATATCATTTGAAGTTTCAAGATGAAGTGGATGTTTAATAGCTCTGTTAAGAATTTCTTTGAAACTTTTCCAGTCAACTTAGCCATTAATAATTTTAGGAATAGCAGGTTTCAAATTAATTGTTCATAAAAATGAAACAAGCACTGGTAGATGATCAGAGTCCAGTTCTTCAATAGGCGTTTGGTAGATCTGCTCCCTGATATATTTTTGTAACACAATATCTAAAATATCGGGCCGGTGATCTGCTCGGTAGGGATAATATCTGTATTCTGTAGGCGCCATTATTTGGAAGTTATATAATACTGAATAGTTGTGCAGATCAACTCCAGCAGGATGGTTGACACGGCACCCCCAGAGCCTGTTTTACTATTTAAATTTTAAATCTCCTACTACCAAAGTAGGTTCATCAGTATTTAAAAGTGCTTGTATGTCTTGATCGGTAAGTTTTCTATTTGGTTGCTTATAGGCGCTAATTTATTATAGGTACGTTGCTGTTATCGTTTAATGAAACTTTTATTACAGTTGTTTCTATTGTAGTTTCTTTTATACAAACAGGATGATGAATGATACTTCGTTTAGCTAATATAGCTACGCCTCCTGAGGCAATTCTGGCATTGGGGTCACTTCTATAAATATGATAACCTGGTATTTTCAAAGTATCATCTGCTGTTAAATGGGTTTCTGAGATGCATGCAATGTCAACACAATGTCTAGTTAGAAATGCTATGAAGATCGAACGTTGGTTTAGTATTCCGTTTGCATTACAGTTTAGGAATGTTAAGTTTTGAATTGTTTTATGGGCCATTAAAAATATTAGGGCGAACGTGTGTAATTAGGTAGGCTTTTATTTGAGGAAGAAGAGGGGCTAAGAAGTCAATGATAATTTTTATTAGGTTATTAACTATAGAGGAGTCAGTTGCGTTTGAGGATGATTTGAATTTGTTTTCTAATGGCGTACTGGAATTACTCGATAATTTCTGAGAGTAGGTTTGGGAAGGGTTGAAAAAGGCATTTCTGGTCACATGCCTGTAGGTAGGGACTTGACTGCGTGTAAGGACATCTTTTTGCTGCATGTAGCTGCTGCACCCTCTGTAGTTCGCTGGATGGTTTTCGTTGCAGTTAAAGCAGACTGGTGGGTCGTTAAGGCGCTTTGGACAATCACTAGTGAGGTGGTTACCAGGACATTTCACGCATCTTGGATTCAGGTGACAGTAATTTTTGGTGTGGCCAAAACGCTGACACCTATGGCACTAAGGTAAATCTGCTGTTCTTCTTCGTGTTTCAACTTTAACAATAGAATAAAATATTTTTTTTAATTTAAATATTTCTTTTGCCTCATCACTTGTTGAGCCATTTTGCCTTCTGTAGCCATTTAATTACATTTCACGCCTTTAGGGCAGATGGTTTCTATTCAAAACCAATTTTCAACCTTTAGTCACAAGCGCAATCTCATTTCCAGCGCATTTGGTTCCGTTCACCCTGTATGTAAACGCGCTTGGATCTTTTGGAACACCCTTTTGAACGCGTGTGACTGCGAGGCCTCGTCACCGGAACGTGTTTGTTTTATTTGTCGCATCGCGATTGGCTGTCGAGAGTCACGTGGTTACGCCGGCTCTAGCGATTTCCGGCGTCCTAACGCTTCTTGCTTGGCAGTTGATCTCAGGCCCTTGAACAGGGCAGTCAGTTATCGTATTGCCGTGGGAGGCGTCCTCTTGCGTCTCGACGCTTGGGGACGCCTGCCTTTGGTGTTTGTACCGTTGCCGTGAAGGCTATGTGTGTTTCCCGTCTCGTGCTGTTTCAGCAAATGTGATATAAACTGTTTCGCCTTTATGGCTTCGGCAGTGAACTCTTGTGCGTGTAGCACGTGTTTGAGGTGTCCCTTTCTTGGTGCTTCTGAAGGGTTATGTCCCGCAACGTCGTACAAAGGCGATCTTTGATTCCCGTTACCTTTGGGGATTTGCCAGCAGGACGTGCAGCCCGCCCTTAATCTCATCGTTATACCCGGTTACATGTGGGTGACCGAATTGTAGAGAAAAACGCCATCATTCGGCGGAGTCGTTGTGCCAAGGAAATGCTCTCGTATCTCACCCCCGCAGTCAACTCAGGGCGCTGCTAATGTGCCGCACCTTGCCGCTCAGACGACGTCCAAACACAGGTACCATTTGTAAATGTTCTATAAAATAGTAACCAGTTTGCTCTCAGACAGAGTTTATTAGCATCTGCGTGTAATTGCCGATGTGTCATAACCTGCCGCCGCAGAGTACTGAATTAGCTTGCATGTAGCCCACGAGAAGGCTGTGAATCACCGCTAACGCTTGCTCGGCGGTTGACCTAAATTTGCATTAGAACTGGCTGTAAATCCATGTATTTCTACCATCCTTATAGAAGTAAATCAAATAGTGCTCTGGGCGCAGGAATTTGTCAAGGGCGATTACTTTTGTGAATAACGGCGTATCGATCATTCGTATGCGAAATCAGTCAGCTGTTCAGTGCGTGACGTAATTACGCGAAGTTGCGTTTGTGACTTTGATCGTTGTTTACATGCAATCAAATTTTGCTTGTACCTGACTGGCAATGAACTATGTATGTGTGGAAAATCTATGCGCCCCGTTTATGTTTGTAATATTAGTATGTCTTTAATAAGGTGATCCCTTTGCCTTTTCATATAAACAAGTTTTCTCTGTTCCCCAGCTCCAGATGTCGAAGGCAATGAAACCGATTAGCATAAATTTTGCGTAGGAATTGCATCATCTTCCAGTCCACGATAATTTTTAGGGGTGTAATCCAAGAGAGTATGTTTTAAATGAACTTTATCTACTACAGTGGGATAAGTAACTTATTACGTCACTCATTTGATACAATTTCCGTTAGGTAATGAAACTCATGTAATGGTTTCATTATCTAACTGAGTGGTATAAGGGCTTCATTACCTAACTGAAATAGTGTCAAATGAATGACATAATGACATTTGCCTACTAAAATTTGTTTGAAAATGACAGATCTGACATTTCTCTTAATGCACTTTTCTCAATTTTAGGCAGTTGTAGATAAAATTGTGTACAATACATGTGTGATAATGTATCATTAATATACTTGTGTGCTTACATAACTTGTGCTGTGCACTCGTTTGTAACTTACACACACGTATATTAATGATGATCTTATCCCACTTGTATAGTAAATAACTATTATAATCACTTTCACAGAAATGTTTGAAACAAATTACGGCATTTTTTATATTATCTTTGTGTTTCCTCTTGGTAAGATGTAACCACTTCTTGCTTAGGTTACGGTCTTTAGGAAAACTAAAAAACTTCATGTTTTTGCACGGATTCTGTTTAGACTGGATGTCGGAATTACATCCCACAACAACACACCGCATTTTTATCACTTTGATAACCAAATATCGTCTATAAACTATATAAAATTGATAAAAAAAAAATTAAAAACGCCGAAAAACAAACCGTCAGCATAGTCAAGGCCCTAAACAACTCTGTGAGTGACGTTGCACTTCAAAATAAGGACCGCCCACTTGTGAGAAACATCCTATCTTTGGTGGGTATATCGTGGTCCTGTTATAGCTCGGAGGGTCTTTATTTCCGTCGTCCGCATGATGTTCTTTGTCTTTGCTGTTTCAGCTCTCGTCTCTGTTGCTTAAGTAAGGAAGTCTTATAAATCCTTAGTTTACCTTCAACACTGATGTGCTTGTTTGGCCATATTATTTCTCGCAAGCAGCTTGATATCTTTGGAGCTTTAGATGCCTGTGTACGGACTTCTTTATTTATATTTTTATCTCTAGATATACTGGCACTTAGGCAATTAAATTTTCTGACTTGGTCGATAGTAGTGTCATCTACTGTCAGTTTACATCTAATCATGTCCTTTGATACTACTAGAGACTGCGTTTTCTAGGTCGATATCTTCATAGTAAATGTCGTTGTTGTCGTGTTTAGTCGGAATAATAGGCGCTGAAGGTCGTCTTCGGTTTCAGCCATAAGAACCACATCAGCCGCTTAGCATATTGTTTGTATTTGGTCGTTCCCGATTCTATATCCAATGTTTGTTTCCTTTAGTTTGGTTATTATTTGATCCATTATTACATTAAACAGTGTTGGACTCAACTCCTTGTCTGATGCCTGTGAAAACGGGTACTTCTTCTGTTGTTGTGTTTTGTGTTCTTATTTTGGTTCTGTTGTTACTGCTTAGTTCTTTGATGATGTTAATAATGTCGTTGCTTATTCCTTTGTCTGCTAGTAGATTTATTACATACGTAAGTCGAACTCTGTCAAATGCAGATGTGAAATCAACAAAACAAAGAAACAGCGGTTTGTCGTATTTTATGGGGTTTCCCACCAGTTGTCTCATTATAAATATTGCATGTACAGTTTGTTCATCTATTCGCTCGAAAACCTTGTTGTTCCTCATTTGTTTCTATTTGTCGGGTAATTATTGTCGATAGTATTCTTGTAAGCAGCTTTGAAACGCCTGCTGAAACTGTTGCATTGAAAACAACTACTTTTAAAGCGAATATTAAAGCTATACCTAGTCAATATTAGTTGTGTGTTTGCACCCTGCGAATATTAACAAGTTTATGTATAGGCATTTGCCGATGATCTGGCAATACTAGCAAGAAGTAAAACAGAGTTAAAAACCATAATACTGAGAATGGACGAAGTAGCACGAGAAATGGGACTGAATATCAATGAAGGTAAGACCAAATACATGACATGGACCGAAAAACAGTATGACAGCTCAAGCAGACTAACAATAAGGACAACTGAAGGAAAAGTGTACAGTTTCAAAGAGGTAGATGCATTCACATACCTAGGTACGGAATTTTACAGAACACCAGACATAAGGAAGGAAATACAGAGAAGAATAATGGCTGGAAACCGTGGAATCCAGGCATTCAGAGGGTGCATATATAATAAAAATATATCAAGGGGCCTCAAATTGAAGATCTATAAAACTTTAATTAGACCAATAGTAACTTATGCAAGTGAGGTATGGACACCAGGAATTACAGAATGTAAGATGCTAGGAGTGTGGGAGAGGAAGATGCTCAGGAAGATATTTGGCGGCAAAAAAATACAGCAGAAATGGGAAAGGAGAACCAACAAGGAAGTACAAGAACTCTACAAAGATCCAGACATAGTAGCAACAGTTAAAGGACAAAGGCTGAGATGGTTGGGCCATATATCAAGAATGGATGCCAGTAGGATTCCAAACCGGATATTACAAAGCAAGATCGGAGGGAAGAAACGAAAAGGAAGGCCGAGAGCAAGATGGAAAAAAGAAGTCATGGAGGATATAGAAAAGTGTGAGGTTAAGAAGTGGCAAGAAAAGTGTAGTGACAAAAAAGTGTGGAAAAAGACAATAAATCAAGCCATGGGCCTGCTAGGCCTACAGTGCTAATATATATATGTATAGGTATTATAGATTGAAAAATGTCTACTTTTTTAATGAACTTAATGTACTAATAATTATATTAATAAAAATGTTATTTTTATTATTATGACTATAGCAAATTAAAAAAGGGTAATCTAGTTTATTTATTATGTGAATTGTTATGTAATACAACAATACAAGAATTTACAAAATTAATAATAACAGCTAAAAATGTTACATAATAACTGTAGTAGGTAGTTAATATGAAGACAAGTATTATTTTTACAAAATCAGAAAAAATCAACAACAAAATTAAACATCAAGCATTATTTACGTTCGTTCTGTTGCCGAAATCACGATATCTGAAAAGAAGATCTAATTAATAATAGAATGTTATTAGCAGATGCTAGAAGCAACGGTTTTACCATAAGATTTAACCAATTCGGCTTTATCTGTATGATGTTGCTCGTTTATGTCTTGCGTATTTTCAATATCAGTGTATATTTATTCTCTGATGTCAAGGCTCTAGAAGGCATTAAAAGGTCTACATCTTCGTCAAGGGTTGTAACTTGAGTGTTTGAAGGTTTTCTACTGCAGCTTCACTATATCAAGGTCTGAATAACCGATTGTATGTTTAATTATACAATTATACAACACAATTTACATGACATCGTTATAACTTCGTTATTTAGAAGTAAAAAATTAATTTCGAAATCAAAGAAGTTATGGGCAAATACAGTGTCAAAGTAGTGGTCAAATTTAAGTACAGGGTCCGGCAGAATGACGTATCCATTTTCAAAGTTAATTCATTTCATAATATAATGCGATATAAATTCAAATCAAGCCGCCATGCTTTCGCGATAAATGGAAATATAAGAAAGTTGTCAAAGTGTTTGCGAGAAATGTCAGTTTAGCTGTGAATATAGAGCATTGGTCAAATATTCAACTTTCTTTTGCGGTTGAAGCTTATTTTAAAAATAACAATTATGTTGTAACCACCCAGCGCTTATTTCGTCGTTACTTTTATTTAAATCCACGAGATGCAGTTCCTAGTCGAATAACAATTAAAAAGTGGGTACACAAGTTTCGCACTACTGCCTCATGTGCCAAAGAAAAAGCAAAAGGAACAAACTCGTTCTGTACGCATACTTGAAAATGCTGAAAGGGTAAGAGCAGCTTCAAGAGTGCCAGCAGCGAGAAGAAGGTCACTTGACTGATGTAATGTTCAAAAAATAAAATTTCCGTGTTTCCTGAAAAACCTTTTGTTTGATTTTTGATTAAAAATTCAGCCGTTAACAAAAACAACTCAATTTCAAATGGATACTTCATTCTGCCGGACCTTGTATAAGCATCCTGAAGTTTGTAGTTTTCAGCTATGTGCTAGAGACTTCTCTCGATGTTTTTTGTAGGGGAAAAATAGATATGATACTTATCTATGGAGAGTGCAGAAACAATACAGATTTGGCAGTGCTGTTGTATAACGACATATATCCACACAGACAAACTCCATCTCACACCACATTTAGACGGTTGTAGTAGAATTTGCGCGAATACGAAAGCTTTTCTAAACCAAAACAATCCTCATACCAGTCAAACGGAAATTGCAAGAGCTGTAGACGTAAGTAAATATTCCGTATTTAACATTTTAAAAGTTAGTACGTTGCATCTATATCATGTGATGCTAATACAACATTTGACTGAGGAAGCCCATCCACGTAGAATACGTTTCTGCCAATTTCTACAAAATAAATTAGCTGACAATCCAAACTTCCTAAGGCCGGTGTTATTTTCTGAGGAAGCTACCGTCAACAATAAAGGTGCTGCAAACATGTACAATACTCAAGACTGCATAGTTCTGATGTTACACATCTGGACTTTTTATATGGGGAAAAGTTATGAACTGTGTTTATCAGATACCTGTGGACACAGAAGAAGAATGACGCGAAAGAATAATTCAATCATAAAATTCAGTTACGCCTCAAATGCTAACTCGTATTAGACACAACATGCCGAAAGGAATTGATTTTTGTGAACAGCAGAGTGGACAACAGTTTGAGCACCTTTTGCGCCACTAATGTTAGTTGTTTTATTAGTATAATTCGATTCGTATTTATTGTTATGTCTATTGAAGAATAAAATAAACCTTGTTAAGTTTAAAGCGTTTCATTTTGTTCAGTTTGATGCCACTGCGGCAACTATGATATTCGTTTATTTAGAATATTATCAAAATTTTAACACCAATAAGAAAACGGCGCATGTAATGTATGTGTGGCTTATGTGTTGGATGAGATAAAAAGAAGTCACAACCCGTAACTTAACCTATTTCTTCTGGAAACATTGAAATAAACTGAATTTTATTTTTTTTATTCGACAAACTTCGCTTTATTTGTATTTAAAAGTACGTTTTCTCGAACTTCCTGCATAACGACGTATATTTTTTTTTAACGCTTAGTATATTTACAATCTATCATTACACATATAATATTCTGTAAATGGCAAGGCAAAATGATGACATTCAGGAGAGCTTCCCAACGATAACATTCTTTCCTAAGTTATCTTTTATTTATTTATGTATTTATTTAGGATACAAACAAGATTACTCCCACTACAGTATCCACTTTTTTAACCTTCTTAACTAATTACTATATTTAACTTACTAAGGTAAGTAATTGCTCTACCTTTTTTTGGAATTTCATTATCGTTAGAACTACCAAAAATTATTAAGTGACAACCGACTTCCGGAATTGGACCGTGTCATTATTGAGGTCGAAAAACTTAACCTTTCACCCACTTTCGTAAAGGGCTTCATCAGGAGGAAAAGCAAAAGAGCACGGCAACTCAACGTGTCAACCACGTCAGAGGCGAAACTCTTCTAACGATCGGAAGGTGGGCGAAACGTTCAGTTCTTCGACCTTAATAATGACACGGTTTAATCCCCGAAGCTGTTTGTTATTTTGTGACAATGGCCGTGAAAGCCTCCCATCATATACCAAAAGTTATTTCTGCGCCCATAATTTTCTAGTAGGATCGAATGTTTTTCAACTTCTTTAATACATTCTAATTTTTGTCTAATTCTTTAAAATAAATTATTTTTCTTGATTGATTCGCTTGTTGAGAATGCTTATAATTTTTGTTAAATATATCCCCAATTACTTTTGATGACCTGCTAGGTAACTCAACGTTTCGTAAAGTTAGTTTAACGACAGCTAACTGAACAAGATGCCCATCTCCTTTTAGCATATATGATCAATAGAATTTGAAGCATACATTAAACCTAATAACTCTTTTACGCCACTTCCAGATATCACAAATCAGTATAACCTAAAAACGATGTTAGTGAATGAAATTCACCAAGTCTTATAAAGACATTTTGAAATGTACCAGGCTCGGAAACTTTTATATCTACAGCCTTAATATACCTATAATTGCTGATTTAAAGTAATATGGATAGTTTTTCTTTCCTATTCCATTCCTTCTTCAACAGCCATTTTCTTAGCAGTATGAACAGTATTACAGTCACTTGGTGAAGCCATAATAAATAGTGCAATCGATATTGCTGATTTAAGAAAAAATCCTTATCGTGTAATCCTGTTCATATATTCCTGCCAAGTAGAAATTTATATATATATTAATTGGGTATTCCGTCATACTATAAAATGAAAAATATTAGAACATGAACGTTTTGGAAAATACATCTATTTCCGATTTCAACATTTAACTAACTAAAACTAGAAAGACCTAGCTTGTTTTATTGGAGATCTATCATAGTGCGACTAACCTCACCGTAAATAGCTTTTGTCAACCTCAAAAACTATTTGTTGAAGGAGGTCGATACTTCGCTCGCCGATTATATGTCTACCTGACACGAAACCAAACTTACTTTCGGTATACAGGGTGGTACGGAAATGAGTGCAAATATTTTAACCAGTGATAAAGCTCACCAAAATGAACAACTTTTCTATTTATCGTTTTTTATTTAATCGCATATTTTCTCAATCATTTATCTTCTCTAAATTGGACGAGCCGCTTGGTAAGCAAATCCAAGTTAAATGTGAACGACACAAGTATATTAAAACTGTAAAGTTATTGCTCAAAAAATATGTGGTCAATATCTTAGGCCCTGAACACACGGGGATTCCGTATGCGAGATACAGTATGTGGGATACAGAATCTCGGTCTGTCCAGAAGCGGGCCTTCAGCCACTTGCAGTGCCGATGCCGTGCTGTTATGGACCTAGCATTGCTGTTCTTTGTTTCTGTCGAATTAGTATAGATGTGCTGTATTTAAAGTCAAGGGTTGGGCTCTACTAAGCTAATAAATTTTTCATTGTCAAATAATGTACGTTCTATGATCGTTGTATAGTAAAGGACGCCCTGCTTATTCGATTTAAATAGAAGTTTAAGAAAATCTGCTACGCCTATGATATGATATCATATGTTCTGGCTGGCAAAAGTGGGCGTGTCCAGGCCCTGGTACACGTGGACTCATATCCTCTATATGCTGCAATGGTAAATCGGTATCCGAGATACAGAATTTGTCGCCAGCGGCCGAAAAGGAGAGATAAGGAAAATCTGCAGCCAGATACTGTATGCGTCGTTGAATGCCGTGTGAACAGCTCCATTTGAGCGCGTGTATTTTCTGTATCTGGGATTCCGTATCTCGCATACAGAATCTACGTGTGTCCAGGGCCTGGACGCGCATACTTTTGCGAGCCACAACACGCAATATCATATCATAGGCGTAGCAGATTTTCTTCAACTTCTATTTAAATCGAATAAGCAAGGCGTTCGTTACTATACAAATATCATGGAGCGTACATTATTTGACAATTAAAAATTTATTAGCTTAGTAGAGCCCAACCCCTGACTTTAAATACAGCATATCTAGACTAATTCAACAGAAACAAAGAACAGCAATGCTAGGTCCATAACAGCACGGCACTGCAAGTCACTGAAGGCCCGCGTCTGAGATTCAGTCGCCGCGTCTGAACAGACCGAGATTCTGTATCCCGCATACTGAATCTCGGATACGGAATCCCAGTGTGTTCAGGGTCTAAAGATTTATCATTGCAGTTTTTGTTGGTTTGCATATCAAAGAAATGTTTTTTGTGTTATGTGCCATTAAGTTAAAATATTATTTCATAGGCGGGTATGCATTTTTAGAGTTAAATTGTTTTAAATTTTACTCAGATTTGAGGGCGTTTTCGGAAAAATTATAAATGGAGAAGTTGTTCAGTTTAGCGAGTCCTATTACGGGTTAAAATATATGCACTCATTTCCATAACACCCTGTATACTGGGTAAGCACCTAAAAAATAAAATGTCTCTTTTTACTTTAACTAAAGAGTAGATAAAAGTAACAATTTGCACATAGTTCAGGCTTTACCCTTGACGTTAATAGAACCAACAGATGAGGAATAAATGTTGTAAAAGAGATAAAAATGGGCAGCAATAGGCTTATTGTATATAATCCAGCTGGATCGCGCGAGTAATTTCTTCGTAGCAAAACGGGACCAAGAGGCGGGTTGCCCGCGCGCTGCTGCCAAGCTTCGAAATTGCATTTCCAGGTGCGCCGAGTTCATATCCCACAGCCTGCAAAGTTCCTTATTCGTAAATTGATGTAATTTGCATTACCAGGTGATTTATTTTATTGTTTCAGTACTATTAGAGAAACGTTTACTTAATTTTACCCCTAGTTTCTTCTGATTTTTCAAAATATTAGTGCCACAACTTTCACTTACGAGGCAAGCTCTGAATAAAGCCCTTTACAGATTTTTGAGATAACTTAATAGTTTAAAAAATAGGAAGCAAAAACTAAAAAAAAACGCTGATTTTTGTGAGAATATACCTTATGCTTATTTAACTGGAAAGTTTCCATAGGAACGGTGACTATTAATAATCGGAATTGTTTATAAATTTACCGGAAATGTTCCACTTAGTGTAGTTTTGATAAAAAAACTGTAAAATTTGAGTACTTATTTAGATTAGTTTTGTTATTATTTTTAATAAAAAAGTTTTCTTTATTTTTTATTCGAGATGTTCTTTATCAAAATATAACGCGTGTATAAGAATGTCCTATGAAAATATTTGCAAAAAATGTTCCGCAGCTATTTTTTCTAACAATGCATTTGTTAATGCCCCCAAGAAAGAATTCCTCATCCTTCGGAGTTGAAATTTTTGCAGTCGGCATGCACTCATGCATTTATTTTGTCACCTGTGGCATATACATTTTTTACCATTACATACATTTAGTTATACAAATAAGTTTTAAAATCGAATAAATAATTTTGAATAAATATCATGTTACCTGTTTTTGTATTACTTACCACGGTAGCAGAGCTGGGCAAATTACTTTAAAAAAGTAATTCATTACTAATTACCAATTACCGCTCAATGAAGTAATTGAATTACCAGAAATTTCAATAACTCACATGCAATAGTAATTCAACTACCAATTACTTAGTAATTGTAATTGTACATTATTTACTTTTTTAATTATTTACTTTCAATAGAAATTATTGCCATATAGTTGTATTTAGTACAACTTTCTTGCAAGTTGCAACTATCATTAGTGTCGTGTAGATTAGTAATCGTAATCTAAAAATCTGGTGTGATACACTCACACAACTTTCTTTTACAGTGATCTTATAATTAGCCAAAATTTTAATTTTTAATTTTTAAGCATTTGTCAAAAATTTTCAAAAATTAAAAATTCTACAAAAACGGTACAAAATAGAGCGTTAGTTGAACAGACACATTTTCTCTAAAATTTTAATCTAAATTAAAAAAAGTAATAATATACCTGTTGTTCTATTTAAAATAGAAGTTAATACAAAAAAAATAGAAAAGAAAACAAAAGAAACCCATGTTAGAAGTATTCAATTGGAAAATTACATATCTCACATCAATAAACATTAAAAATGTAATGAAAATGTAAATTTTGAAAAAATTGTTGGAGCCGTTTTTGAAAAAATCGAAAAAAACTGAAAAATCACAAGAGTAAACACCTACTTCCGGTTATGCGATTTTCTTTAAATGAAGTTTCAACGCCATACCTCTTTTCGTTTTTGACATATTCTGTTCACAGACAGACAGACAGACAGACAGACACGCAGGCAGACAAATAAAAAACAATCTGGTGTGATGCACGCACACAACTTCCTTTTACAGTGATCTTATAATTGCCAAAATTTTAATTTAAATTTTTAAGCAGTCGTCAAAAATTTTCAAGAATTACAAATTCTGCAAAAACGGTACAAAATAAAGCGTTAGTTGAAGAGACAATTTTTTCGAGAATATTAAGTTGAATTCAAAAGTGTAATAATATATCGGGTATTATTTAAAATAGGAGTTAATAAAAAAGCAAAAGTAAGTCATTTTAGAAGTATTAACTGGAAAGTTACCTATCTCACATCAATAAACATTAAAAATGTAAAGTTTGAAAGAAATTGTTAGAGCCGTTTTTGAAAAAATCGAAAAACTGAAAAATCACAAGAGTAAACACCTACTTCCGGTTATGCGATTTTCTTCAAAAGCTTGCTGTCGCATCTACATAGTTCACAAAACTTATATATGAAGTTTCAACGTTATACCTCTTTTCGGTTTTGAGATATTTAGTTCACAGGCAGATACACAGACAGACACACACACAGACCACTGAACAAAAATATGTTTTTTGGGTTCAGGAGACTCTGAAACGTGAAGATCTGTTGAAAACTCAATTTTGAATTTTTGGGGTGAATCCAAAAGGAAGTAAAATTGCTTACTTTTTATATTTTGTTAACTATAATAACTTACATACTTTTTTACTTTTTAAGGTTTTTTGATAATTAAATCTTACAGCTACATGCACCGTTCACCAAAACCAAAAGTTTTTAGTTTGTTTTAAAGTAAGATGTAGGTAAATAAAATCAAGGATAACAATTATACAGGGTGTCCCAAAAAGAACGGGATATCGATTGGTCACAGATTCCTTAGGTTATAATAAACCGATTAAACCTAATAAACCTTAATATAAAGTCCCTTCAGTAAGAATGTACAGGGACTTGGAAGTTCAATTTAAATATTTTAATTTTTCTATTAATTTCCACATAAGTTATCACTGAAGTTGAGCTTTTTATCACGAATGTGGGTTTAGTTGTCGAGGCTCGTAGGGCCAAAGCAAATAAACCACAAAAGGAACTTCCAGTGCCGAGGAGTAGATTGTATTTTTAAATGGAGAAATCGCGAAATTACAACATTTTAAGTAACTTTTGTAGGTTATGTTGACGTTGGTTGACGTTTACCTATAGTCTAGCCGCCTACAAAAAGTCGTAAAACAATGGATTACTTCACTGCCGATTCTCGTATCTTAATGACGATTTCGACGTTCTTCACTGCCGATTTAAAAAAAATAGGTATCTATTTTTTTAGAATATAAAGAAATGTCAAATTTGATTTTAAGTAGATTTTGTAATGGTATTAGAAGAAATAGCATGCTGAATATGTTATAAAAGTGATTTTTTGCTTTGCATTGTTTGCTCGTAAATTAAATGTTGAAAAACTTGTAGAACAATCTGCTATTAAATACGCCTAACATAGGGCTGAATGATGAAAATATATAACTTACCTAAGTACACAGGCTGCAGCATTAAATTTCTTAATTGTTTGACAGCAAAATTCTATTTAGATTTTGTAAAGGACACTACATGGTGATCCAATTGGCGCAACTTGAGCAGTTTTTGTTGACTCAGTTCGAAAATACTTTTTTACCCTTTTATACGAAAATATACGTTTGATTCACTGGTCGGTTTCAAATGGCAGTGGGAGGGAATACAATACATTGACTGCCGTTGCCATTAGAGACGGGAGGCAATGTGATTAATAATAAACCATCTAGCCTCCTGATTTTCATATTTAAATATTTTTGAATGCAGCTGAATACAAAAGATAAAATGTAAAAGTTTCATATGTATAACTCTGAACTAAAATGTAATTTCCTCCCCTATATGATTACAATTGATTAGGCACTGTTCTCGCTAACCCTGAAGAATTAAACTACATCTGCGGGAGGGAATGACACATTTTCCTCTCTAGTAATACAGATAGCTATAAAAATGTGTTAGGTAACTTTTGAAATTTTAAAACAAAGTATCAAATTGGTATTGCTCAGGGACTGTTGAAAGTTGACAGGTGACTGATAAACCTAGTTGAAAACGACTGACTGAAATAAGAATTTGTACATCAGGTACAAAAACAAAAGACATTTGCTCAGGTACGTAACAGTGAAGTCATTTTTACATTCAAGAGACCTTTATACCATGTGTTCAAAAAGAAATTACATAAGGGTTGGCAATGGAAAATAAAACGATATCAGCGTATAATATAAACTTACAATAACAACAACAGTGATGACAGTTAATGAATTCTAAAGCTTGCTGTGACATTACTTTTATATTCCATGGCCAACCCTTATGTAATTTCTTTTTTTAACACACCATATAAGAAACGGGGAAAATACGTATTCATAAAATCACTGCCAACGCTCGACAAATAAATTGCTCAAGGTGCTTTA
Source organism: Agriotes lineatus (assembly GCA_940337035.1). NCBI lineage: Eukaryota > Metazoa > Arthropoda > Insecta > Coleoptera > Elateridae > Agriotes > Agriotes lineatus. The sequence continues at coordinate 206,069 of CALNHX010000344.1, forward strand.
ATATTTTTACTTCAAATTTCAAAATCTTATTAACATCTTTAATAATACCTATTAATTTTATCAAAATATTTAATAATACATATTGATTTTAAGTTTAGTGCAATAAAATATCTGAAATTACATAAATTGGGTCACATGCACTGTTCTTTAAAAAAATTAAATTGAATTTTGTGTAAAATCATTAAGAAGCCAATATTTGAATGCCTCGTAATTAGCATAGGAGTTTTGTATGTGTCCCACGTCAACCCAGCGCCCTGTATAACGTAAAGAAGTAATGTTGGATAAGGTGAGTGGAATTATAGAAAAGTCACAATTTTTATAAGCCACTATTCCAGATTTTTGATAATAATCGAAGCTAACATGCTGCAGCAGTACGTAATAGTACTTTTCATAGCCGCAAAATTATGCACCAGTTGTCAGTATGCAAAGCAGCACATGAGCATATAAACTTATGATGCGGCGTCTTTAAATTGTATTAGTACCATACCCCATACTGCATTTTTGAGTCAACCAGGCATGAACTTTTGCAATTAGGTACATTTTATTTATGTGTCTTAAGCTGTTTAAATGTTATCGGATTTTGGCCGTTTAGTTCAATTTCTCAGTCAAAAACGTAATTTTCTGGACTTAACGCCTGTTACACTTGCCGGTAGTATAACCCTATGGTAGTACATCATTTAGAACAAACAAATTGAAATAAATAAATTATTACTATGAAGCAATATCGTCTAATGAAGCTATTTTAAAATATATTTTTACAGTAGGTATTGTAATCGTTAATGTAATTACCGCAAATATTTTTTTAGCGTCTTACACAATAAATATTAGCTTTACTATTACAACCCACATATTACATCTACATACACCCACCAATGCACTTTTTGCTCGTGCACGCGTTGTACAAAATGCGAATGTTGCACAAAAGTTGCTGTTATTCGGCTCGTCAGAAGAAATCATAAATTAGGATTATAATGATAGGAATACTCTATTCTGATTTGCTTAATATGTAAATGACTAATCCCTTATCGTACTTTCTACGTTCTAGAGATTTAGTATCCAATCGAGGTCAGTAATTCAGTAATTGAATTACCATAAGGTAATTCAAAAACCGCTAGTCATTTCAATTACCACAGGTAATTCAAATACTTGTACAGTAATTTAAATACTTTAGAGTAATTTCATTACACATAAGTAATTGAGTAATTGAATGTAGTAATTAATTACCTTGAAAAAGTAATTTTCAAGTACTTTTTAACAAAAATGCCAATTCCCAATTGCAATTACCACATTTTGAAAAGTAATTCAGTTCCAAGACAAATAAACAAAAAGGAATTTAATTACAAAGTAATTAATTACTGCCCAGCTCTGCACGGTAGTACGAATTTATTTTGTTAGTTGCTATGGAATATGGACTATTTTATTCACTAGTGAATAAAGTAGCATTTTACCACACTCATCGTTAAAATGCTATTTTATCATGGAGATTTTCGTAGATAAAACACAGCTTTACAAGTAGGTTTTAGAAAAAGAAAATTAATCAGATTTTAAGACGTATATAAAGTATTATGTTAATTTAACTGGTCAAATATTAAAATTAACAAATAAAGTACAAAATTAAAGATTTCTTCAAAAAAATTCGAAAATTACATTTTGTAAGATCAATAATTATAATTAGATAAACAGATATGATGTTTTTGACTAATTAATTTATAGTATTTCACAAATATATCACATATAGGTTTGATATCATTATCATTTAGGTGTATCTTGCTTGTATACAATTTTTGAAAATTGTAATATTCAAGATGTTAATGCTCTTAAATCGACTACTGTCTGTAAATAATTTACGTACTTATAACTTTGATTGAAAATATTTTTGGCTTATTCGCGTACTTTTCAATTTACTAACAAAGAATGAAGCGTAAACACGGTCTTATAACTGAAAGCACGAAAAATAATTAATACTCAAAATCGTCTTAACTCCAATCTTTTTATCCAGAAAGACTAAAATGGAACCATTTAAAAGAGAATTTGATAAGCTACAAAAGATAGTAATACGATAAATTACAGATAGCATTTCCTTCTTCATTTTTCTCGAAATTACGAGGCATATTGATAAACCATATTCGATTATTTATAAAAACGGGATATTTTGCGGTGCAATGAAGACGCTGAATATTATTTTTTTATGAATAGGAAGCCCAGCCTCCCGATCCATGGTCTATTGTCTTGCTGGCGAATACAACCTACGTTTGTATGCAGTTTACGCCAATAGTAATGACGAGGGGCATTATGGGCAAGTAATTAAATTTAATAAGTATAGTGGTAAGAAAATTAAATATATATACATATATAAAAATCCCACTCCTTTCTCAGGTGACGAAGATTGTCTGTACCTCTATATTTACGTCCCAAAAGCTGACGTAAAAGGAGATGAAGATCTAGACGTTGTTGTCCACATTCACGGCGGAGCTTTTATGTTAGGGGCCCCAAAATTCCTCTGCGGTCCAGACTACATGGTGGATAAGGATGTCGTCTATGTCAGCCTCAATTATCGCCTGGGAATATTTGGTAGTCTTTTATTTATCTTCCCTAAGAAACTTGTTGAAATCTGTTTTAAATATAGGTTTTCTCAGCACCGAGGACGAAATCGTTCCAGGGAACAATGGATTAAAAGATCAAGTCTTGGCTTTAAAGTGGATCAAGGACAATATCAAGCACTTCGGAGGAAACCCTGATTCTATCACTATTACTGGATTGTCAGCAGGCGGTGCTAGCGTTCACTACCACTATTTGTCGCCCATGTCTAAAGGTTTGTTCTAAGTATTATAAATTTCAAATAAAGGTAAAGTATACATATACATATACGTATACATAATTATAATGATGTCTTAAACTTTAAGTTATTATTCTTATACATACTATTCATAAACTTTCAGGCCTATTCCATCGAGGATTTTCACAAAGCGGCACAGCCTTAAACATGTGGGCTCTAACAGAAAATCCCTCCAGAAAGGCAATGAAACTAGCTCACTTTGCCAACTGCACTTCTGAGTCAAGTGAAAAAATGGTGGAATGCTTACGCCAGAAGCCAGGCAAAGAGCTAATTATGGCCTTGAAGAACTTTTTCGTGTTTATCAATGCTGTTCCGTTCACTCCCTTTGGTCCTGTAGTAGAAAAAGGAAAAAATGCGTTCCTGCCCGACCATCCCTATAAGCTGCTCCTCAATGGGAAAATATACGACGTGCCTTGGGTGGCTTCCAACACAAAGGAAGAGGGGATATATCCTGTGGGATGTACGTGACTTTGAATGTTAGAGCTGGTATGCTACAACTTAAATAAAGTTTTTGTAATGTACAGGAAGCTCCAGGAACTTGATTCGCGCTGGAACGAGTTGATCCCGGTAGCTTTGGATTACAACGATACTACTGCTGAAGCGGATAAAACGATGATTGCTCAAAAATTAAGGCAACGCTACATGAATAATGACACTCTTACACTTGATAATATCAACAAACTGATTGAGGTAAGTTTAACTTAAAACTGATATTACCTATTGCAATAATATAACTTTAGTTATTTAAAATGAATGCAGTCAATTACATAGTTATGTGTTATTAAATCTTTCAACACTACTGCGTAAACTTTCATTTTTTTTAAAATTTAAAATTAAATCAAAATATCTGATTCATACGGACTACTACTATTATTATTTATGTGTGAATAATTATCTTTTGAAAAATCTAGCTCAGTCGTTAATTATTGTAACATAAATATCTATCTCGGGTTAAGACATGCGCTTAGTTTAACTCACTTCAATGCCATTTTACGTTCAAATTCAAAAGCTAGTTGGCACCTTTCTTTCATTTAATAGTAATTAACGTATTTAGAGGGGTAACCCACTTTAAACATTCGAGCATATTTTTACCACTCGAGCGAGCGCAGCGAGCGAGAGTGGTAATTTATGTGAGAAATGTTAAGGCGCTTAACCCTCGAAATGCGTTCATTAGTTTATTGTTCATTGAGGCAATAATTTTGAATCAATAATAATTACTAAAAACTGCTAAATCGAAATCAGTGTTTAACATGATCGCGTCCTCGAATGTTAAGATACATTTAATATGCATCCACTCATTTAACATGCATGCATGCATGCATGGACGCGATCATGTTAAACAGTGTTTAACATTTCAATGAACAATAAATTAAATAATGACAGTTCATGACAAGGTTAACTTACCCTAGCCTTCCTCTTTTACGGCATAAGCAGTGTTTCCATTGTTTTCGATCTTGCGCTATTCTCTTAGCCTCCGGCCAGTGAGTGCCATTTTTCAGAAGTCGCTCGCTACTTCGACGTTCCAGCGCTTCCTCGGTATTTCTCTGCTTCTCTTTCCGGTTATCTTTCCTTCCCAAACTTTTTTTGTAATTTTTTCGTCTCCTACTCCCACATATGTCCCAACCAATTTAACCTTCTTTGTTTTATTTTTCGTAGTAATGGGGGTCTTTTTAGCGCCTCTATTATATACCCTTTACGTTGAAACGGGTCGATTCGTGCCACCTGTATTGATATATTTTATGTCTTTTTATTATATACATTGCCATCAACAAGCCTAACCGTATCCTTTATGTCCTAGCATGTTAAGTTAGCGCGTCATATAGGCAAGCGAATTGTGTTAAGTGGACAGGCATCATAGTGTTTTCGTGCAAGTGCGACTTGAATAAAAATGCAAGGCAGCCAATTTGGGATGCCAAGTAAGAACAAAGTCACAGCGTTGCATTTTTACGGGGAACCACATCGACGCCGTGAATACGCGGAAAAGGCAGTCGCACGCCAGAGAAGCGCCGTGTGGGGACTCCACCACTGGGCGATATCGCCAAAGGCTAGCTGCAGCGTCCAGTAGAAGAAAGCTGGGCTCTGCCACCAGAGAAACGCTGTTTGGACACGATCACTCGTTCGGCCCTGCCAAAAGTTCGCTACAGCATCCAGTAAAAGAAAGTCGTAATAAACCAGGTTAGTTTATATACATAAACTGCTACAAAATAAGTTACGATTGCCACATTCCTGGGCGCGGCTCCAACGCCTGGTGGCATACCAAGGACGCCGGGGATTTACCTACAAGCAACTGGCGCAAGGTTGCTGCGTCATCATTCACAGTAACCCGCTGGGTGAATTCAGCTGGCCAAATTGCGCATCGTGTACGAACATTACAAGAATCGACATCGTCGCGTAGCTCAATTCGATTTCGCGGTATAAACATTAAACTTGGCGTTAATATTCGAACTTTGGCGGGCTATTTAAACCGTTCTGTATGCCATAATGTGTGGCTTTCATATTGTGTATTTTTTATATTTTTGTATTTGCTGGTATTTGTGCTTTATTGCAGATTATATGTCTTTTTATGTAAACTGTTGGGTTTTCATTGCTGGCCGTGTTTGCCAGTGTAAGTTCAATATTTCAGGTGACGATGAGCTGACCTTAAACAATATTAGCTTACCCTTAGCTGCACTGACGGTGTGAATAGTGTCTCATAACTCACCGACTGATTAAGCTAGCCAACCAGGGCATTTTAACGTAATAATTCAGTTGGTGTAGGGCCGGTTAAAAACCGTTACAACGTTTTTCCCACCACAGCTCTTAAAATAGATATTTATCCTTTAAGTGAGATATGAATATGTTTTCTCCGAGGGCTCTGGCCCGAGGTCTGTGAATTAACCGAAGGTAAAGAAAATGATTATCTCCAGTGGTGCATAAAATATAATATTTACTAGCATATTAGTAAAAATAGTAAGAAATTTCAAAATGCCATTAAGTACATTTAAAATAAAAATATGTAAGTAACATCAAGGATCTCCTGAATGCATGATTGCTAAGACGTTGTTTGTAGTTGCCTGGGTATCATGAGATTGAGGGAGAAATAATTTGAAAACTCCCTAGGGAGTTATGAGTAGCTTTTTCTATTTTGCATCTATGATAAAAATGATCAATTTCGTGCCAATAAATTGTTTTTCGTTTGTTTGCAGTTTCTTTTCTTGTCTTTTTGTAGGGACCCAAGCTTCGCTACCGTATATAAGTGTTGGTACAAAAATTGCGTTGTATAATCTTAGCTTGATTTTACGTGTTATCTCTCTTTTTCTTATAATATTACTGCTCAGAGCATAGTGTAGCTTGTTACTGCGTATGATTCTTGTTTCGAATTATTCGGTGAGATCTCTCATACGATTTATTAACACCCCTAAGTATTTTAATGTTGAGACTTGCTCAATTACCTCGTTCTTCGATATAATGTTTATGTTACCTGGATGTTTAGCTATTACCATGGTTTTAGGTTTCTTTGTGTTGAGTTCTATGTTTTCTTTAAGGCTGCATCCCATATTGTTAGATTTCTCTGCAATTCCTCTTCCGTTTTGGTTAGAATTACAATATCATCTGCGAAATCTAGGATACTTGTAGTAATTGCGTTTGTAAGATAATAGCCTCACTCATACTTATTCACTTTCTGTTTACACCTTCTTGTTATTTCACCCAGCAAAATTAAATAAATACGGGCGTAGTGTACTTTTTTGTCTAACTTCTAGTTGCATAATAAATTCTTTCGACGTCAAATTAGAGGTTCTTATACAGATTGGTGGAGACAAATGTGAACATAGGTAATCAAATGTGCTAGAGTACTTTATGGGCTTAGTATGCGTTAGACAGAAATAGACATAATGGTTATGGGTTATGCCGTCGTCGTCGATTTGAGCTTGATGTTTCGTTGCTCATGCTGTCATTTTCTTCAGAAGCTTTCTGAAGACTGATGTTGGTGCCTTTTGCTCCTGGTTATATACCGAGGAGTCGTTAAGGTTGGCTGTTCATGTAGGTCTTGTATGTTATTTGGATGTTTTTCCTGTTAGTTGCTTACGTGAAACTTGTTTATGGATTGATTGCTTTTGCAGAGCTACTTTCCATGTATAGACTACCTGAAATATAGGACGGCGTAAGACGTTGCCAAATCTACATTAACAGCGGGCGGAAATTCGAAGAACACCTTCTGATTGTAATATACGTAGATTACAGAGACGCCGATATGGGATCTGGTTATGTTTTTTGTATGAAGTGTAAACAATAAATCAGATTTAAAAGAAAAGTAACGGACAGCTTCACAGTCTTTAGTGTAAACAAACTATTAAGATTGGAAACTAAAATGATATGCTAACAGCAGCTGAAAGAACATAATTAAATGGAATACAAGTGGAAACACTTAGTAACAAAAGACCAAAAACAAAAATAAAATGGTGTCACCAAAAATTTAAATAGGAATAAAAAAATATAGGTTTGAAAAAAGGTAAAATAAAGCTCCATAAACAAAAAACGGATATGTACACAGGCTAAACAAATGAATGCAAAATTTCTGCTAGAAAGTATTCTTCTTCTCTAATCCTTAATGCCCTTTGGTCATCGGATGTTGGTTACTAGGCCTATATCCAGCTTTTCCATCTTTTTCTGTCACTCGTTATTGTCCTCAGTTCATCTAAGGTCACTCCCTCTTCCAGGCCTATAGTTTTTTTGATTTCGTCCATCCATTTTCTTCTGAGTTTGCCTCTTTGTTTTTTGGTTGGTTTTCCCCCTTCCATTATTTTTCTTTGATTCTGTAAGGTTTCATTCTCACTATATGTGCATACCAATTTAGTTGTCTTTTTTTTATTCCATTATCGGTTCTTGTTTGATTATTTCTCTAATGTCCTCATTTTTTAGTCTGACCCAGTTAGCTTTTTCTGTTATTTTCTGATGTGTTTCATTTGTATTGCATTAATTTTGGATTCGTCTTTTTTCTGAGTGTCCAGTTTTCGCATGCGTATGCTATGGTTGGTATTGTTATTGTATTGTGTATTTTCCTTTCCATTTCTATGTCGATGTCTTGTATTGTTTAGTTTATGGTATAATAGATTCTTGTTGATTTAATTGCTCTATTTGCTATTTCTGCATCCATTTTCCGTCTTCCGTTAGTACACTTCCTAGAAATTCATAAGTCGATACCCTTTCCAACGTCTTAGTTTTACATTTTACTTCCTTGTTTTGATCTTATTTCGTTTCTTATTCACAACCATGTTTTTTGTTTTACTGACATTCACTTCTATTTTCATATTTTCTATTTCTGTACTCCACGCGTTTATTAACTTTTGCATTTTGTTCTTGATGTTCGATAGTAGTATCACGTCATCTGCGTATAGTAGGCTAGTTACTTTGATTCCTTCAAAATTCTTGTAACCATACTGTATCCAACTGATTGTATTTTTTTTTAAAATTTGTTTGATTATCTTATCCATTATAGTAATAAATAGGAGGGGGCTTAAGCTGTCACCTTGCTTAATTCATTTATTCATCTTAAACTCGTCTCATCTTTGTCCTGCCACGTATACTCTTGCTCTTACTGTTTCATATGTGCTTCTTATTGCGTTTATTAAGTTGTTGTCTACTTCCAATTCCCTCAAGGTCTTCCATATTTCCCGTCTATCTACAGTCTTGAAGGCAGCTTTAAAACCTATAAATGTTAAGTACAGTTCCTCTCCTTCTTTAATTTTTTTTTCTATTATATTTCTGATAATATATATGTTATTATTTGCTTGTTTATTTGGTCTGAAAGCAGCCTGTTCTTCTTCTTACTTTACGTCGATTTGATTTCTTAATCGTTTTTCCAAGATTTTTGTATATAGTTTGTAGCTGGTTTGAACTAGGCGAGGCCATCGATAACTAAAAGGCCTGCAACTGCCTTAGCATGAGTCATCCAATGTAGGCGATCGCTGCTGCGCTTTCTTATACAGAATCGCTCCAATAACTACATAAAGGTGTTGTAAATATTATCTACGTAACAGCATATATTCATAGATAGTTATTATATTATTGAATCGTTTTAGGCTTTTTACTTTTACAATTATTTGAAATCTTATCATTTTGTTGTTTTGAATAATTATTTAATAAGATATTTGCCATGGTATTCACGGCTTTTTTAATCATCCCTGAAAATGTTTTTCCGCACATACAGAAATCATCTGAGTAAATATTGTTTTTTTCAATTATTCTTATACTCAATGAAAACAAAAGGTTCTTTTGACTTCTACATCGTAAAAATTTTGTTCAAATTGTTCAGAAATTAAAATATTAATAGTACTTTATGTAACTAGTCCTCAAAGCAAGGCATTAGGGGACGAGTCGTAATGTTTCCGGACGAGGCGGAGCGAAGCGCAGCCGAGTCCGTAATATGAAGATGAGTCCTCTAAAGCCATTTGAGGACGTGTTGCATATAACGTTTTTTTGTATTAGCTCTCCAAACATTATAATATGAAGTTTCAATTACCATTAACGCGGCATTATATTAGGAAGCCGCGCGGACATGTATTTTTCGCTCCCCAAACTGGTTACTTTGGAAACTGTCTAGGATTCTCAAAATGGCCATTTATAGGCCTTGTACTTAAAGTCGTCATGGCAACTAATGTTTGAGTCCGCTAAAATGTTGCCATGACGACTTTAAGTACAAGGCCTCTAAATGGCCATTTTGAGGATCCTAGACAGTTTCCAAAGTAACCAGTTTGGGGAGCGAATACAAAAACAATCTTTAAAGTGTATAAGCACACATTTAAAGTAACATCTGAAGGACAACGAAGCCCTCTTCTGTTCAGAGCTTGTAAATAAGTTGTATTTAATGTTCGTGGTCAATATTTAAATTTTCCAGATTAGCTATAAATTTTTGGCAATCATTACAATCCGTCTTTTTGATGATGGCTTGTGCAATGTAACCGCCTATGAACGTTAAAAGTTTGGCAGGTACTATTATGAAAATCCAATTTTATTTCTTCCAACAGTATTTTTGAAAAATCAGAATTGACAATTTCTTCATCAACGCACTCCAGTTTAGGTGCAATTGTAAAATCGTTTAGAATGAAAATCCCTCGCGTAGACGATTTTAAACGTATTAAAGACAACATTTTATGGCGTCGTTCAGATTCCAAAATTTCTGTTGCTGAAACATGGTACTGTCCATCACACATCTGTCTATATTGGCCGAAACGACCCTCTAAAGGATCGCTCTGAAATTTTCCAAGTAAGACATATGAACATTTAAGATTTGGATGCATATGTTGACATATTTCTATTAAAACCTCTGTAGTATGCTTTAGCGCCGAAAATGTTTCAGGTGTCAGCTTTCCAATTTTATTTTTTTTAACTGGTTGATGTAGTTCTACTTCTAATTTTTGCCATTCCTCTAACCAACTAACAAATTCTTTTAAAAAAGTTATTTGCATGCTAGAGGCACTGCGAATAACATCACAGTACTGATCTCTTAATGCTACACCTTTTCCTAGGGACTTTACATTAACAATTTTCCACCACGTTGATATATTTTTCTAGGAAAATAAGAAGGAAAAGCATCCTCTGTTAACGCTATTTTTTTGCGCGAAGCACGAAGAACTTCTCCATTTTCTGTTGTTACAGTAATTTCATGTAAAATAAACTTCTTATCGAAGTGCTTTATACAAACTGATGAATATATAGATGGCGTAAAGTTCTCTCTATTAATCGTCCGTAACCATAAAGCACGTTTTCCATCATTAGTCGGAAATTTAAAAGTAGTTACGTGTTCTCTACTCGAATAATTCGACCGACACAATGGCACACAACATTTTCTACCCATCTGAAAATAAATCACAAATCTCTATATTCACATATACATATAAAATTTGTAAAATTAATTACTTTGCAGGAAGAAGTAGACAACAATATAATGTTACTTATATCCGGTAATAATGAGATACGTAATAACAATCACATGAGCACGTTCATCGTTAAACGTGCAGTTTTGTCATACTACATTGGTTGACTCATGCAGCAGTTGGAAGGGGTAGTTGCGGGCCTTTTAGTTATCGATGGCCTCGAACTAGGCATATTGGCGTGTAGTTTTCACAGTGTGTCTGGATTTCTTTCTTGCAGATTGGTATTAGTAGATTATTTTCCCAGTCTCTCGGAATTTTTGGTTCTTCCCATGCCTGTCTACAAATCTTCCTTAACCAGTCTCTTCCTTTTTGACATATCCACATAATCATCTCTGGTGCTATGCTGTCTTCCCCGTATGATTTACCGGTCTTTATTTTTTGGATTGCTTCCTGAACTTCTTCCCTGTTAATTGCTTGTTCATGTTGTATTTGTTCTTGAGTTAATATTTTCCGTCACTGCTGTTCTGACGTAAATATTTGTGCAGAAGTCTTTCCATGTTTCTAGTATTTCATTTGTATCTATTTGTATTTGTCCTCTATTATTTTTTATTGCTTTTATAATTTTTCTTTTATCCTCTTTTAATCTTTTTATTCTCGTCCAGAAATGTCTTGTGCCCGTTTTGCGTAGCTCTGTTATCTTTTCTTCATACTTTTTCCATTATTCATTATTTGCTTTCTTAATGGCTTCCTTCACTATGTTTCCTTTTCTATAGTATTCATCTTTGTCCCCTGTTTCTTTTGTGTCAATGTATCGTTTCCATTCTCATTTCTCTTTTTAGCAGTTTTTTTATGTTCCACCAAATTGTCTTTTTCAGGTGTTTATTATGTTTACTTATCCCACATATGTTTTCGGTTGTCTTCAGCACTGTTTCCTCAAAGACTCTCTTTTAGTGTCCACGTTGTTTGTATATCCATCCTTCTTTGGAATTCTTTATGTGTATCTCCTTTTTTTTTGTTTTATATGTTTTGGAGCTTATGTATTGCCAGTCAGCTATATTGTTTTATGTCTCGGTTGTTTAATTTGGCTTGGTATTTTGTTGTTACTAGTCTGTATTGTGTTCCAATATCGGATTCTTTCTGTGTTTCGGTTATTTGTATTTTCTCTGTTAAGTCTTGTGTGAATGTTGTGTAATCTAGTATGCTATTAGCGTTACGTTTTCTTGCGATAAATATATATACTGCGAAACAAATGAACTGGATCACCCATAATTAAGCATATTAAATTGCACTATCCTCAAATATCAACTGAAGCATTAACAAAATCATATTCATAAAATTAAAAAATAATAAAATTATAAAAAACTATATTTCACAAAAATAAGAGGAATCACAAAAAAAAGGTTAATTAATAGTTCTTTGAGTCTCTTCGGAACGTTTAAAAATGTTGGCAACGATTTGGCATACTTTATAGGCAATGTGCTATCAACAGTTGGGCAAAATTCAAAATTTTAAAATGATAATATTTTATTAATGGACTTAGTTTTCTTTAAACCAAATTATGAAAAGAAATGTTTTTATAGTGACACAATCATGAAGGGTTACCAAAAATGCCATGACTGTCCTTTTGAAAAATATTTTTAAAAATTGCACCAATATATGCAAATGGTCCAGTTCATTTGTGGAGCAGTATATATTTATCCTCTAAAGGCAGATCTCATACAAACGTCTATCATCTTTATTCCATTTCTATTTTGTGTCTTTTCTTCATGGCTTCTTATAAATCCCATTCCTCTGTGGTGGTCTTTTCCTACTCTGCTATTCCAGTCTCCCATTATTATTGTTTTCTGGTTTTCTTCTTTCATTTCATATAGTATTTGTTGTAGGCAAGCACAGAAGTGTGTAATTTCTTCCTCTGCGGTACCTTTTATCGGTGCATAAATTTGGATAATATTAATTGTTTGTTCTATATAGTTCTATGGTAATTGCTATAATTCTCTAGTTTAATGTCTTAACGTCTTTTTCTACTTTTTCTTGTGGTGTTTTTTTTTTCATTTTCCGGATTTATTTCGGGTTCTTTTTCTATTGCGTTTATTTGTTCCAGATAGTAGTCCTCTCCATTTATTATTAGTTTGTTGCATCTTAGAATTGCGTGGTGTCCCTGTGTTCTTATTTTGTTTCGATGTTTTATCAGTTCTTTTCTAATTTTTTGCGTCTCTTTTGAGTAGTCTTGCTGTATGAATATTTTCCTTCCTTTTAGGTTTCTAGTTCCTTTCAGAATCCCCATTTTCTTTGACCACTTTCCGAGTTCCACTAGTATTAGTCTAGTTTTTCTAGTTACACCGTATATAACTATATTCCTTTTTTAAATTTCCCTGACCATTTCTTCAATTTTCCTATCTTGTTGTGTAGCCCTTATTTTTAAAAATTGGTTTTCCTTCTTGAGTTGTTCATTTTCCTTTTTAACTATATTTAGTTCCTTTTGGAGTATATTCATTTTATTTTCTATGCGCTGATCGCTTTCTTCCATTCTGTCTAATTTCTCATTTATTTCTTCTAACATCGCCGGTATTATACCGATCTTTAATTTTCTTGCGAAATGTAATTTCCCCCGATCCCTCTCTGTACGTTGTTACTTTTTTTACAATAAAATAAGTATTGGATTCACCCCAAAAATTCGAAATTGAGTTTTCAACAGATCTTCACGTTTTAGAGTCTCCTGAACCCAAAAACATGTTTTTGTTTATTGGTCTGTCTGTGTGTCTTGTGTGTCTGTGGTGAACAGAATATCTAAAAAACGAAAAGAGGTATGACGTTAAAACTTCATATGTAAGTTTTGTGTACTATCTAGATGCGACAGCAAGCTTTTGAAGAAAATCGCATTTCGGGAAGTATGGTGTTTACTCTTGTGATTTTTCAGTTTTTTTCCATTTTTCCAAAAACTGCTCTAACGATTTTTTTAAAACTTTACATTTTTATTACATTTTTAATGTGTATTTATGTGATTTTCCAGCTGAATACCTCTAAAATGGGTTTCTTTCCTATTTCTTATTAACTTTTATTTTAAATAGAACACCCGGCATATTATTACATTTTTTAATTCAGTTAACATTATAGAGGAAATTTGTCTTTTAAACTAACGCTCTATTTTGTACGGTTTCTGGAATTTGTAATTTTTGAAAATTTTTGACAAATACTTAAAAATTAAAAATGAAATTTTTGGCTAATTATAAGATCACTGTAAAAGGAAGTTGTGTGCGTGTATCACACCAGATTTTTTATATTCGGGCGCTTGTAGTTCGCTTTTATCTGTACCGCGCGAAGCAGCTGACCGGGCTCTGCCCGTCCAAGGTCGGCCCCTTATCTTTGTTTTCGTTCTAAAAGGCTTTATTTGCTTCTTAAATTTAAATCTACTTCTGATCTGTTGCTAGTAGGTTGTTCTTCTCCCTTACTTTCACTTTATTCACAGTCACTCCTACTAAATTGACTTCTAAAACTCCTAATTAACTACGCAAATTTATGTCCTGCTATTCAAGGACCGGACCGAGACGGTTAAAAAAACAAATAAATGACACTGAGCGAAGATGATACTTTGTAAGAGTATGGTGGGAAATTCCATAGGAAAGAAGGCAAAGATAACAGAAAGATGTAACAAACATATTAAAAAATGAGAAAAACGAAGCCGAAGAAAATGATGGGTGTTCGAGGAAACGAGTTAACTGAAATTGCAGGGAATAAGCCTACAATGGGAGAGATAAAAGAAGTATCATAGAGTTTAAAAACTAGGATAGTCTAGAAAAACATCTGTAAATGGCTTTACACGGAACTCCTCTCGCAAATGCGGTGAGCATCGATGGCTACACGTTCCTGTTTGTGATGACTGCGTTGGACGGCGATGGCTGCACATTTCTGTCTCTTTTACAGTGTTCACCCTGTATCTGTTTATCAAGGATAAAAATCTGAGTTATATGCAAATTATTACTATTATATATTTCTCAGTTAATGCAAACACGGTCAACATTATATTTTTACGGTGTATATAACCTGTGTATATTTGACCGCAAGTATATTCAGTTTTCAGGTAGGTAGACATCTAATCCGCATTTAAAATACCGTTTTTTTACCAACAAATAGCTTTTGTCGACAGACAGACAGACAAGACAGACGGAATTGGGCAAATATGTTTTTCGCCATCTGGGGACCCTGAGACCTAAAGATCTGAAGAAATATCGAAAGGTGCTTTTTCACGATTAGTACAATACTCCGTCGTTTAGGAGAGGGAAGTAAAAGGGATTCAAATATAGGAGGTTATAAAATATGGGGAAGAAGAATTAATATTAAATGTACAGGAAAGTAGCACTCCTAGACGCAAACTGTAAAATGCTAGCACTAGTTGTTAAAAGAGATTCAGGAATACACTGAAAAGAGGATTGGATTGTATCAGGTAAGTATTACAAGGAATCTTTCTACAATAGAAATAAATATCCTTAAAGAAATCCAAGCTATTTGTTATGCACATAAAGTAGAGATACTTACTATATTCCTGGGAATATTTATCAACCATGAAAAGGAGATCACTGCATAGTAAAATTAGGAAAAAAATAATAAATGTGACAGATAATGATAACTTAATCGACCAATAAAGTAAAGATACACTCAAAATGTCCTCTAATTTCGCAGCAAGTATAGTATTTTATTTAACATAATTTTATCGAACTAGTACAGTCGGCGCCTTAGAAATCGGGACACGTGACATGTGTTGTAATATTTAATTTATTTTTTCGACAACCGTCAAAAAAGGGGACATTCACGCATCGCTATCAATGCTCGAAGTTTGCAATTTTTTAATGTGTTAAAACATGGAGATATTTATTTACGTTGCCATTGACGACGTGAAAAATGCATTTCGCGCACTAGAGCGCCAAAAATTTACGCGCACTACGTCGCGAAATAATATTCATATTCTTGTTTGACGGTTGTAGAAAAAATATTGTTTGTATTACGTGCGCGAAGTGTTTTTGTGCGTTCGAATCTCTCGCACAAAAACACTCAGTTCGCGTACTTAATACAAAAATTACTAATTATTTTTTTGTTCTGGTTACTTCATTAACGTGAGCTGTCATTTCATATTTGACAAACAATAAAAAATCTGACATAATCAAAACCATCACAACTGTAAAATCCCAGTTTATGCACTTAAAAATACACCTAAAATATATCATAGTATTGTGCTGATTTCTAAGGCGCCGACTGTACTTCAATTACAAACGTTTACCTGTATTTAGTACATTCAGACGCAGTTACTCTTCTGACAAAAGCACCAAGGGAGTTTGAAGCTATACTAAGGCATTTAGAGATGACAGCAAAACGTTAGGTACTGACGATAAATGGAGATATGACGAAATACGTGTTCATGGGAAGCAAAGAAATGAAAACAGAATAAATATACCTGGAAGACCTAATAACAGAATATGGAGGCGTAGATAATCAAATAGAAGCGAAAGTAACAAAAAGTAAAAGTTGTTGTGAAAGTTAGAACTTCAGTATTTGTTACCTGTTGACGAAAGGTGAAGAGCTTAAAGGGATCTGGTTGCTCAGTGGGTTCGTTGTCGATAGTCAAAATAATTGCGGCTAGAAGAACAAGGAGATAATTCGTGTGATTCTACCTGGTGGATTAGATACCCATGATGGACAAAGATATACCACTAGAGCAACCTCCGCAATGAGAAGTAGTACTCGTATATGGTACTCAGCTCCGGGGTTTGGAATCTACCTTGCTTATTAGCTTATTTTTCTTTAAAATACGCGGAGCTGCACATTAAATTTAATAACTTTAATAAGATAACATTCATAAAAATACATTTAAGTAATTCAGCCTTGCAGCTATGGTAGCAAAAAAGAAGGGACATCAAAAAAATTCCTAAAAGTTGTACCTGCTCCTAGTGACGTTGCGTCATATGTAAATCTTCACATATATTTGTCTGAAAAGGAATTTACCAGGAAAAACAATGTTCATAACCTGGAGTAGAACGCCGAAGGCGTTACTGCACTACTAACGGAAAGGTGCCCCAAAATGTATTTCACATCACACAGCTTGCTTTCTTATAAACATAAATTGATGGTAATTTATGTACGCAAACCTACCTTAGGTACATATGATATTTTTCAAAATGTTGATGGCCCACAGATGCAATATAATAGGTTGAATTCAGCTTGCACAGTATTATAAATGGAACTTTTGGCTCGAAAACGGAACTAAAATGAACAGCTGCAAGGATGTTGATGGGCGAAATTTACGTGGTTCTTCACACAATGTAACATGAGACTTTACAGCGCTACGTCGGCAGGACGACTTGGAATGGACAGCGGCAGTTCGAAGATTTCTCCATGGTTTTGCAAGTTAGTTGCAAAGCGGTAGACAGCGAGACGATACAAGGGTTTCTTTTGAATCGATGTGAAACTTTGCGGTACTCCAAAACGAGACGGGATTTGTAATTTTAGATTAGTATTCAATAGTCGTTGTGTATTCGTTAATTGGCACCCCACACGGAACTTCTTTGCTCAATTATATACTGTCAACTACTGATCTGTACTTCCCCGTGCCAGAATATGACATGAGAAGAAGTTCAACGAAACGAATCACCGACCCTGATATGAGGCGTTAGTTGATCCATTCGTGGATACGTTAAATTTGAACAAGACGTCTCGCACCCTTTAATATTTAAATGATTATTTGCCCTTCTTATTTCGTAGCGACATCAGTAGACATGAAACCCTCTCAATATCTTAGCTCGTGGCTTATGAAAGATCACTAACTGCCAAAGCAGAAATATGGTTCCTCCGGTAGTGCTGTCGACTGCAACAGACACAAGAAAAGCCAGTTTGTTTATATCAACACCTCGGCTACAAAACTTATATAATAACATGTAAAAAATACACAGAAGATATATAAACACAAATAAAATAAAACAAAACAAGTTTAAATCATAAAGTAATTTATGTACAAGATAGCTGGGTCTACTTGCATGGACATTCAAACATATTATGAAGTATAATTAAAAAAGTTTATATTTATACGTTTCGTCAATTATGTTGGCTTCATCATTTTGCAGTTTTTTGCCTTTTTTACTGATGAAGCCAACATACAGTCGCGGCCAAAAAAACCGGGACACTTTTTTGACCTAATTTTCAAAATGAGTCGCGGCCAAAAAAAGGGACTTTATCTGTATTTCCAATATGTGCAGGTATTTTTCAGAATTGAATAATGACTTTTAAGGAGATTTATAAATTAGAATTGCCAGTGTCAGCAGTTGTTTTCGCATTTCGAGAATTAGTTCAAAAAAAGTGTCCCGTTTTTTTGCCGCTACTGTAATTGGCAAAACGTTTAAATATAAACTTTTTTTAATTGTTAAACATAATGTTACGACAATAAGATTTTTATTTATCAAACTAAAATCTTAGATAACTTTAATTTTGACTTAGAAATCTTCTATTAAATTTATCCAAATTTAAAAATGTCAAAAAATTCAATTATAATTATAACTGATAATGTATTTTTTTAAGCTTTTCACTGACCGTTTCTTTCTTGTCGACGGCGAAAAGGCTATTCGTTTGCACACCAAAGCCTCCAAATCGCCAGTTTATTACTATTTCTTCGACTACAAATTAGCTATGAAGACGATATTTTCTGGAAAAATCACAGGTAAATTTTGTTAAAACGGAATAACCAGCAAGTTGCACGTAAATTAGAGATTTAAAAACTGTATGTAATGTTTTACTTTAATATGTAGGCGCAGCCCATTCAGACGATGGAAGATTACTGTATCATATTACTGGCAACGCTCAAACCTTACCGGATGTTGACAAGCAGATGAAGAATATTTTCACTGATTTCTTGTACACCTTCGCTACTAATGGGTAAGTTTTAGTTTGTCTCCATATTGTTGTACATAATTTATTGGTTTTACAAAAATCACAGTGTAGTTGTTAAACCTTACACGTTTACGAATATGTTGCAGAAAACCAGAATTCAAAGGGGTGGACTGGACGCCACTTACCGATTCCGAAGAAATAAATTATATGCACATCGGTTCTCCCGATGACATCCAGATGAAAAATGTCAAGGAACTTGCACCGACTGCTTTTTGGGATGATTTGCCTATAAAGGAACACCAGCACTTATACAAAAGCAAATGAAATCTGTTGACTTTTGTTGCTGTTATATTTTCCAACTCTTCATTTTCTCTTGTTCAAGAAATGTATGAAGTTTCAAAATTTGTTTAATTACAATTATTGTAAATGTTCGTATCTCAATTTTGTTATTTAAGAATATGGCAGTGTCTACCCTAAACCCAATCCAATTCCATTTATGATTTGTAGGTCTCTTTAATAATGAGCTGTGTTGCGTAAAATAGGAATTTA
Source organism: Agriotes lineatus (assembly GCA_940337035.1). Lineage (NCBI taxonomy): Eukaryota > Metazoa > Arthropoda > Insecta > Coleoptera > Elateridae > Agriotes > Agriotes lineatus. The sequence goes on from CALNHX010000344.1 coordinate 225,176, forward strand.
ATTAATGTTGCTCAAGCTTGACATATTAAACTAAATGAGAAATGCTACTAAAAGTTCAAAATTTAAAAATTTGAGCTTCTGCAATTATTCTTTCAGCATTCAATTTTGAACTTAAAAACTAGAGGCCAAGAAAACCGGAACAAACTAGTTTGTCAGAGCTTTATTACTTGTCAAATGCAGGACAAATAGCACAGTTACTAAATATTTCCTTATGGAAATAATGCTAAAGCATTCAAAATTCAACCAGACATACGCAGATAAAATATTTGAAATTATAATTTGCTTTTTGTGATTTTATGTTTCGCGTCTACAATAAGGACAATTCTATAAATTATTCATTATTTTATATCCTGGGTTTCTAGGTTCCTCGATGAATCATAAATAATAAATCCTGCTCTTGAAAACCTGCATCTATATATTTTTTTTAATATGTAATAAATTAGCTTTTCTACATTGTCTCAACTCAGCGCATTATTCGCTCTCAAACCTTTGCCATTCGATTACATTTTAAATATTAATTGATTCGCTGCCACTATAAATATAAATAATATAAATGTGTGTCATCCTATACCAACAAAAAACATCCAGCTGTTTCGTTCAGGTCTTAAAATGGAATCGTTTTGTCGTTTTTTGCGGGAGCCAGTCCATGTCTTTTACAATCAAGGGCAACCAGAGCTCGCATAACCGTAAAAACTTTTGTCAAACTGTTGTGGTGTTATATAACAGGTACACTAGCTGTTGTCAGGCACGAATAATTAGGCGTGGGCATTGTAATTAATTTGGTGTGTTGTTTTGTCGAATCAGAATAAGCTGATTTGTAAATGAAATATTAGATATATGTTTAATGTAATCAAATATCGTTTTGTTGTAAGGATAGTAAAGAAAATGTACTTTAAATTAGGTTTCTATCAATTTTGTTTGAACTTCTGCAGTAAAAAAAATTGGTAAAAGTAAACGACAGTAAATGCACTTAAGAGAGGTTTTCATCAAGACACTTTGTCATCACCTCAGATTTACTATTATATAATTCCTCCAGTTATTATCGCTGCTAGCCTTTGTAACAAGAATGACTCAGTCGTTAGTTTTTTTTACTTTTGGACATTGCGGTAGCACTTTGTAAATAATTGGGCCATTTTTTGCGCCCTACTGCTTAGCTAGAGCAAATAATGGCATTCAAATAGCGAATTATTGGCATTCAAATGGAGAATCCTCCCCTAAACAGCGCCCGCAATTCTGCCAGGAAACGTATTTCGAAATTTTCCAACAGAATTGAACAATCGAACGAGCGGTCTTGCAAAAAATCGCTCCAGAATAAGGAATTAGGAGTCACCTGACTGACAGCTATAAATACTAGGATTTCAAGGTCCTCCGTCTAGTCTTAAGGATGATTAGAGCAATTTGTGTGTTGGTGTCCGTGGCGGGTATGCATACTCTTGATTTTGAAAATAGCTTTGATTTTGAATATTCTTTTTTTTTTAATTTAGTGGTTGCACTGGCGGCGGATGACTCCGTCGTCAAAACGTCCACGGGGCCGGTCAAGGGCCACCAGACCAAGTCGTACGAAGGGCGCGCTGTCACAGCTTTCGAAGGGATTCCCTACGCCAAGCCCCCCGTCGGAGATTTGAGGTTTAAGGTAGGATATTGTGACCAATATAATTGTATAAGCACATTTGTTTTTACAAACGTTTCTTGCTATGGATGTCACCCTTAAATTGTTTGTCGTGATAAAGTTATATCATCTACATTTCTGCCGAAAACATCTATTTTTGTAACGCATCTGGATAGTGACAATATTAAAGTAAATATATGAAAAATATACAATTTTCAATTTGAAAGTTGCTCAGATAGTGGCTAATGTGAAAAAGACAAATAAACATTCAATAGCTGTAGAGGGTTGCTACTTTATTCGCAATATTATAATTGATAATATTTTTAACACTGCAACATCACAGCCAACACACATGGTAAAAAAGTAAATGATAGCAGTTACAAATACTTTGTAAAAAAACAATTAATTAAATTTGGTGTTAGAATTGTCATCATTTTGTGCCAGATGGTGTCCAAGTCTATATTCGGAATTCACTAAAGTGAATTAGTGGTTGAATTACCTTAACTTGAATTTATTAGATTTGATTAAAAATGTTGATGACATACAGCTTAAAAAGATAAAGCCGCTAAAAGTAATAATTTCAGTAAAAAAAGTGATTCAGTAATTTTATACAGGCTATTTAAAAATACGTTCGGATATTTTACCCACTTTTACATCTCATCAATACAAGCAAAAAAGTCTTAATAAACATGGGTCTGGAAATCCTTCGTTTCCGAGATACAAAGTGTTAAAGTATAAAAAAAATCCCGGCTGCTGCTGGAATAAATAATTTAAGTACTCTAAAACATGATTCTTAATAGCATCAATAAACCTTAAAAGTTTCAGCAAAATTGGCTGATGGGTTTTTGAGATATTAGAGCATTTTAGTATTTGTCTTAATAGGTTAAGAAGCGTGCAAAAATAAGGGCTTTATTTTTTCTTGAACACCAAAAAAATTCAAGATACAAGAAAACCTACATTTTTAGTTGCTTTATTAAAAAATATATGAAAATTGCAAAAATTTATTGGGCGTTATTATTTTTTGTGAAAAAACCTAATCGACATGCCTCATGGGCACGGCTCTGGAAGTAATGGATCAATTGTAATATGTCCAAAAGATAACTCATAAAGTTATACACAAACTCTACAAATTTTATTAAAATCACCTAAAGCGTTTTTAAATAATAAAAAACCGTTTTTTTTTAACTTTAATACCCTGTATCTCGAAAATGAAGCGTCCCGGACACATGTGTATTAGAACTTTTTTGTTTAGATTGATAAGATCTATAAGTGGGTAAAATATCCGAACGTATTTTTTAAACGCCTTGTATATTAAAAAAGGTTATATAAAATCCAACGAGTCTGTATTCGCAGCATATTTGTATATATAATTTATAGTAAGTTAATACTGCAAAAGAAATAAGTATCAATACAAAATATATTTAGGTAGAGGGTTTCTATAAAATTTAACAGCAACGTAAAAATATTTCCTTATACATCTATTTTTTTCTCTGGTTCCTAAGATTTATGAAAACACTAGCTAAAATGTTAAACTAATTGAATGTCCTTGATTTTAAAAATTACAGCAATTTAAAATCTTGCTAATAAATAAAATGACATTGTTATTTAGTGAGTCCAACAAGCTTTAGAGAAATTAGGAATAAATGTAAAATAAATGTTTGTTAGTCACTGTGGATAGTAAAATGTTAATGCAACAAATTAGCTTACATGATAAAGACAAGATTGTGTGATAGTTTATTATTTTGAACAGGATTGGCTGCCTCCTGCAGGTACCACCGTAATAAAATACGGACTAATATTCAATTAGATGAATAAATTTAAGTTTCTGGTTTTATCGGAAATCACATCCTTCCATTATTGCATGAAATATTTAAAAAAATCCGTAAAATGTATTATTTGTCCAACACAGACCGTGGCACTGTAGCTACAAAAACTACCTTCTTCAGTTGCTTCTGCTTTTATGCTAATACATAAGAATAACATTACACTGCATTGTCCGATTATGTATCGCCACCTGTCAGCATAAATAAACTTTTTGGGTCCCATCTGGTCGCACCCACATAGCACAGGTGAATCACGCTGCTCATCCAATAAAAACTAGTTTGCTTCTCTAGATGGATATCTAGGTTATCATCGAACATATTATAGTCACATTGGAAAAACATAACCTTGAGCATTAGAATTTGCTTGCTATGCTAATTATGCTAATTGAATTCTAAAGAAGCATCTGATTTAATTTATCAAATGCAGGAACCCCAGGCAATCGAACCATGGAAAGATACTTTGGAAGCGCAAACGACCCACACTTGTATGCAGTACACAGCTGCAGCTACTACTAAGAACGTTGAAGGTAAGCACGGACCTTCGCACATATAAGCAAAGAAATGGAATGCAGAAAAGGCCTGCCAACAGCTAGATGATTGTACCCTCCACATTTTACTAATTATTAAGCATTTACAAAACTTGATATCCGCGTATGTTTTGTAGGCGATGAGGACTGCTTGTACTTGAACATTTATGTCCCTAAGGATACCATCAAGGGCGATGAAAACCTTCCAGTTGTGGTTAATATTCACAGCGACCTGTTCAGCCTTGGCAGTCCACAGACATACGCCAGTCCTGAATATATTATGGACAGAGACGTAATCTACGTGAGCATCAATTACCGTCTTGGAATTTTAGGTCGGTTTAAATATACCACTTGGGGCTTTTACCAAGTTAACATAATTATCACTCTTCTAGGTTTCCTCACTACACAGGATCTGGTTGTTTCCGGTAATAACGGTCTTAAAGATCAAGCTCTTGCTCTGAGATGGATAAGGAGGAACATAAAACGCTTCGGAGGAAATGCTCACTCCATTACTCTAGATGGCACATCAGCTGGAGGTGCGGCTGTCCACTTGCACTATTTCTCCCCTCTGTCGACAGGTGAGTTCTTACAGTTGGTTCTGATTGAAGTGTGATAAAGCGGCCCCGTACCATTTATAGGACTATTTAATCGCGGCATTTCCAAAAGTGGAACTGCTTTCAACCACTGGGCTCTCGCCAGGAACTCTTTGGAGCACACCAAAAGGTTAGCAGCCAAATTCAACTGCACCTCCACCTTGTCCATAGATATGGTCGATTGTTTGAGAGATCAACCAGCGAACAACGTCGTTGCAGCCGAAAGCGATTTTTACTTGTTTGACAACATCATTCCTGCTACGCCTTTTGGGCCAGTAATAGAATATTATAGACCGGGAGCGTTTTTGCCTGATCACCCCTACAAGCTTCTGCTTGAAGGAAGAATCAACGATTGCCCCTGGATCACATCTAATACGAAAGATGAGGGTGTTACTCCTGTCGGGCGTAAGTATTTAAGAAATGCTGGTTTTGTAATACAGTCAGAGAAAATAATTTACAGATTTCTTGCTGCACGATAAATTGGAAGAACTGGACAGACGCTGGGACGAACTGGCACCATATGCGCTGGGATACAATGAAACTGCCCCCGAGTCTGAGAAGACAGCTATAGCGCAAACAATCAGAAGTCACTATATGAAAAAAGAACCCTTTTCCTACAAAAATGTTAAAGAGCTCATTCAGGTAACGAATTATATTAGTAAGATGAATGTCACCATTCAGTAATTAATTTCTTATAGATGTTTGGAGATCGTGGCTACATCATTGATGCTCTTAAAGCAGCCACTTTACAAGCTTCAGTTTCAAGATTTCCTGTCTATTATTACTTCTTTGAATATCCGGTGGACATTCCAGTGCCAGAAAAAACGAATCTCACTGGTGAGTCTGGTAGCAAATATCCAAACACCTTAAACATTCATATTATTGCAGTATCTGCTCATGGCGATGATGCTAAACTGTTTTACTTCCAACACGATAACGAGAAGCTTTCCGATTCAGATACCAAAATGAAGGACATACTGCTGGACTTCCTTTACGAATACGCGTCTAAAGGGTAAGTCCGCTCCTCCGAATAAAAATGCCAATATGTAACACATTTAACATTCGCAGAGTACCATCTTTCAAGGGATTGCCTTGGAAGCCGATCAACTCCTTAGGGGATCCCATCAGCTATATGCACATATTTTCTCCAGAAACGATTCGTCGGGAACATTCTCTAAACCTAGAACCTTTTGCGTTCTGGCACAGCTTGCCTCTTCGAGAAAACGAGCACCTGTTCAAATACGCTTTGAATACCGTGCAGTATTTACCCACCTTTTATTAAAATATGCGTTTGGCAGTTTTCTTCTATATACCATTGTATAAATGTAAATACTTATAATTGTTATTTGTTTCCTAGTAAGATTTCTAGCGAAATGTTTCATGTTTAAATATACAGCTTTTTTTTAAATTATTGTTACTATTATTATTATTATTATTACTAAGTGTTTCCCTTCGGCTAAAAGTAATTACATGTACACTTCAATTATAAGGAACGAAACAACTTTATGTATAGAATGATGCAATAACGTGCAAAAAAACGGCGACGTTCAGGTGGTTAACCAAAAACTCATCCTTTACTTTACCACTTATCCGAGTTTTAACTGGCAGATAAAAACAGTTTTTGGGATAAACAGGAGTAAAAAATATTTAAGTTGGAATGAAATAAGGTATGTGCGAGAGACAACAAGATTGATGCAGTAGGTATCTTTAATGTGCACAGGCATTTATTATATTGTCAGTAGTAATAGGACGAGAGGTCAAAATATTGCCGACAATAATTTTTGCGATTCAGATACGAGTTTCTGCGGCGACGAAAATAACGACGAGTGCTTGCACGAATCGTTATTTTCTAAAGCAACAGAAACGAGACAATCTGAAGAGCAAAAATTGTCTGCAATATTTCGACCTAGAGTCCTATTCGTCCTGACAATTTAACTTTTCATTAAAAATAATTACAGAAAAAATTGTCGCTGAAATAAAGCTCCTCGAATTATTTTCACTAAAATAATCGTTCGATTGGTAGTTTATTTTTAAATTGAAGAATGCCATTGGTTGATAATGACACCAGTTAAATTGTCATATTTGGCAAATTGTCCCCACTAACGAGTACCTGGAATAATTACTCTTTTTTTCTTTTGTTTTTGTAAATATCTCATTTTATTTTATTTTATAAGTATTTAATTTTTATAAGTATTGAATTTTTAGATTATGTTTACTTGTGTACTTGTTAGTAGCCAATAAATATATATTATTATTATTATTATATACAATACCGCGAGCGGTCGACGAATTGCCGAAAATGTTTGTCAAAGTGTATGAGTGTGTATTGCTTCAATATAAATTGGTCGAGTGCGACAGCACGAGACCAATTTTGAAGCAATAAACACGAATAAACACTTTGACAAAAATTCATGCAATTCGTCGGCTGCAAGCGGCATTTGAAGGACTATTCAACGAACAAAATTGACATTTCTTAGTAATTAATCAGTTTTATCACGTTCTCTTTGAAAATAAAAATCTGTTGACGTAAAATAAATTGTTTGTCAAATTTGACATTTCTAATATCATATTTGATTCATTTTACAGGAAGTTAAATAAATGTCACAGGAAGAGAAAAAAATTGTCATATACAATACCGCGAGCGGTCGACGAATTGCCGAAAATTTTTGTCAAAGTGTATGAGTGTTTATTGCTTCAATATAAATTGGTCGAGTGCAACAGCACGAGACCAATTTTGAAGCAATAAAAACGAATAAAAACTTTGACAAAAATTCATGCAATTCGTCGGCTGCAAGCGGCATTTGAAGGACTATTCAACGAACAAAATTGACATTTCTTAGTAATTAATCAATTTTATCACGTCCTCTTTAAAAATAAAAATTTGTGACGTAAAATAAATTGTTTGTCAAATTTGACATTTCTAATATCATATTTGATTAATTTTACAGGAAGTTAAATAAATGTCACAGGAAGAGAAAAAAATTGTCATTAAAACACCGCTAGCGGAATTGTTGCACAATTTTACGCTGATTGGTGGCAAATGACATAAATACTAAATTATGATGGTGAATAGTTAACTTGAAGGGGGTGAGTTGAATAGTCACTAATATATAAAATATCACAACAACCAAAATTATAGATACTTCTAAATAAAATTAATTTATATTTCTTAGGATTCAGAATAGCAGCACCCTTTTTAGCAATAGTAATAATAGATATTTGTGTATTATGGAGATATGAATACGTTTTTTCCTTGAGGTTGACAGGTAAAAACAGGAATATCTCCCGTGGTGTATACAATATTTTATTTAGTAGCATATTAGTAAAAATAGTATGAAATTTAAACATTTCATTAAGTACATTTAAAATAAGATTCTGTAAGTAACATCAAGGATTGCCTGAATGTATGGTTGCTAAAACGTTATTTGTAGTATGGTTACCATGAAATTGAAGGAGAAATAATTTGAAAAATCCCTTGAGAGCTATGAGTAGCTTTTCATATTTTGTATCTATGACGAAAATGAATAATATCATGTTGCTAGTAAATAAAACAATTAAGATCACTATTTATTTTTCCAAGTGCTCTATTTTATATTCTAGAAATAGGTAGAGATGTGTATCATTTATACATTGGCTCTATGTACATAACGTAATTGTATTGACGATAATTGAAGAATAAATTCGATTATTTACTAATAAAATAAATTAGTAACATTGATTTTGCCTTAAAATGAACGAATGTTGAAATACATTTTCAAGAAATCTGTTTTACAACTATATCTAGAAGAAAACCCACATTGATATGATTGAATTAAGCCATATTTATTTTGAAAATTTTTATTATAAATTAATTATTCAGAGTGAATCACTTGGTGACGGCGAAACGTTGGGAGTGCCTAGAGCAGGGGTGGCGAACCAATGGCAAGCGCGCCATTAATGGCACGCGACAAAATAATTTGGGCACGGCATTCATTAAAGAATTTGGGTACATAATCGAAACAATTTATATTTAACAATGGATAGAACATGAAGCTTCAAGGCGCAATTAAAACCATTATTGTTACGATAGATCTCATTCGTGCTTTCGAGTCTAAACTGCAAGTTTTCAGTAACGATATTGTTACCAAAAACTACAAGTATTTCCAGAGATTTACACGAAAAACCAGACCAAGCAAAAGTCACTTAAGAGTTTAATTTGGCAATTAATTTTTCAATCAAAGAATTTTCATCGAGATTTTCTCTGTTCAAAGAATTATCAGAAACGCTCAAGTTTATTATGTATCCTGATGTGACTTCACTTGATAAACTGAACTTGGCCAAATATGATTGGTTGGAAATTGAAGAAATTGAAATGCAGCTGACTGATTTCCAGTCTAGTTCAATATGGAAAACATGGAAAGAGTTGGAATTTCATGAAATAGAAAGACTATCTGTATCAGGTAATATGAGTAAAAATGCCAATATCAAATTTATGGAAACGTGGAATTCAATTTCAGACTCATTTAGCTATCTGAAGAAGCTGGCTTTTGCTATCTTAACAATATTTTCGTCTACCTATGCCTGCGAGTCATTATTTTCAGAATTTAAGTTGTGAAAATTGACATTTAGAAATTTAATATTATAGTTTCTGGAGATAAATTATGTCAATAAAATTTTGAAAATATGTGTTATATTATTAATGCATGATTTTCACTATTGGAATAATAAAAAATCAATAAGTCGTAACATGTTTAATATTTTAAAACTTTAAAAGTTAGTACAAAACTTTTCGCAACTTATGGTTGCATCATCAGTTGTTCTTAAAAATATATAGTCTAAAAATTGGGTTTACATTTATAACATTATTATATAGTTGAAATTTGACATTGTGTTGAATTAATTACGACTTTTTTTCTAATCATAAAGTTTTCATTTTTGGTTTTTATGTTAAAATTGAAAAAACTTATATGCGTAACATGTTGATTAATTTAATTTATTTTAATAAATGATCGAAAATAAATTAAATTAATCAACATGTTACCCATATAGTAAGTAAGTAAAGTAAGTAAAGCACAGAGCTGGGGTAAGCAGGCAACTGCAAGAAGTCATATTAGAATATTAATTCATAATCACATTGGTAAAGCATTGCCGATATTAAATGAAGTTATTTCAGAATTAAGTGGCAATAAGGCAGAGCTCAATTTGTAAATTAGAGTCACAAAAATATCAATTAACATAAATTAAGAGGTTGGTGCAAAGTAAAGCCAATCAAATATTCAACAAATATATCATCAAAGGGATTTATTACATGCGGGTTAAATAAATTTGCATGTCAGTTTAATTGAATAAGTACAGTTCTATGAACTTTTTAAAGAAAGGTGTAAAGGACAGAATGTTCCAAATACAGTGCAAAAGAGCACAATAACAGATCTAAAGGCAAATTATAACATGGATCAACGACATTCAAAATTTGGTGAAATTCACACCAGGATTTGGAAGTGGAAGAAAAGTACACACTTAAGTGAACTGCAAGTAGGTAGAAAGGAAGTGCGCGAAATGAACCACTAGTCAGTGCAACAATTAAGTGAAAGGACAGTTAAATTGTACAATGTGAGTGACATTAAAAGACAGTAATTAAAGGATTGAAAGGACAATTTTAATAAGTAGGGTTTTATTGTGAAAGTAATTAGTTTTAAGCATTTTAATTGTAACAGTACTTAATTTCAATCAATTCAATTTCCGTTTTGTGTATTTCTGATGTGTTTTTGTTTATAACAAACTAGGGAAAAAACAATTGATAATAAATTATTTTAGACCAGCTAATTTGTGTCTCCACTTTAATTGTGTTTTAAGCTACTTACACTAAAAATAAAAGAAAAATAAGTATACCATCGTGTTCAGAAAATGGTGGAGTACAAGCGAACGTGTGGGCAACGTTTTCCACGATAAAAATTTATTGTACCACCAGCCAGTTTCCGAACGTGAACGGTGACCAGCTCAGTTTTTCGAAGGGCGACTGCGAACAAACCAGGAGTCGAAATCCAGAGCTGACGACTGCGAGGCATCGTGGGAAGCTGCAGCACCAAGGCCAGCATCATTTACATCGCAGGCAGGGTCTTCCAGAGAAGATCTAGTTTAGGGCTTTGTCGGGAAGAACGTTCGACCACCTAGAAATTTTGAGGTATCGTAAACACGTCATGGATAGCTTGATGAGCCGGACATTTATTGTACCAGCGACACGTTACCATTTCGAGTAAACATCAGGCGTATCTAATTCTCCAGACAGATTACTTTCCCAATAAATAACCAAATTAGAATTGTGAGGTTAGTGGAACGGATTAACAATTGAAATTCACCCAAGAGGCGTCCTTTTACGCCACGAAACAAAGAACACTGAAAACAAAAGATAGATTAGCCCGCGAAAATACCATAAATTGAATAAATACCTGATAATTTGTTTATAGATTTGCTTTTGAATTCACTTATAATAATAACACAGAAACGAACCGCACGTTGAATTATTTTGTTGATGGATTAAATTTGACAGCGCATTGAGTCTGCGCATTACTGCTTCTAAATTTCAAAGCCCAGTGGCGTAACACGGGAGTTTTTAATTATGAACATATGGGGGAACCTAACTTGCAGATTTTGAGTTTCATGCCTACCGAAAAAGAGCTAGCCATAAATAAGTTAACTTGCAGATGTGCGATTTACTAATAAAGGGCAAAACACTATAATCTTAAACCCATTGATACAATTATTTATTTATTTTTGATCAGTCAGAATTTGATTTTAAATAAAAAAAAATATGTGTAGGGGGTGTATTTATTAATTAAATTCAATTATCATCATTAGCATACCTTTACAATATATATACAAAATGTATGCTTTTTTGGTATTTATTGAGATGTTGGAAAAATATTTCAATGACTCGCTTGTGTTATTACAAATAATGCACACGAGAAAAGACCTTTTTCGGCCTAACGGCCTCGAGGGATCAACTTTTTTCTCTTGAATTATTTATAATGTAACACACTTGTACCATAAATAACTATTTTTAAAATTTCAGGTAGTATGGTTATTATACGTTTTCGTCAGACAGTATCAAGAGTTTTAATTTCAGAATTTGTATGCAATAACATAGCTATAAATACTTCCCAAGAAGCAGAAAATAATATATTCTTTTAACATTGAAAATGTTTAACGAATTGGAGATGTGACGCTAGTACGGTGCTCTTTTAGCGATTTGTGTGACTCTTGAAAAATGCACAGTTTTCGCGAATTTTTGCAAGTTGTAGGTATTGCACGTGAATGTTATTGATATCATTTTGAAGATCTCGTCAAGGGCAAACTTTCTGCAGAGGTTCTGAAAATGTAAGATTCGAGGGGCGAAAATACGGGAATTAAAACAATTTTTTGGACACGAAAGCGTTCGGTGCTTTCTTACTTTGCCTTCTTTTGAAAATCGAAATGCGATTTGGGGTTAGTTGGAAAGAGGACGAACCAACGCTCATCGTACTGGTTGGTTTTTGTTGTCTGCGATGCACGGGGGCGAAGTTACAAGGGTAGAAAGCTGAGGTGCATTTGTGGCAAATTGAATGTTCGCATAAACACTAGGAAAGGAAAAAATGCCGAATTTTGTTTTTGACAGTATGTGGAAGAATCTGTGGGTTTTAAAGAATTTTACGGCTCAGGTTGATTTAGGGGTTGCAAAATGGGGAAACCGTTATAATTATTAGAATAACCTTAAATTGAAATAATAGGCCACATACTGAGAAGAGAAGATATACTAAAAATAGTAATTGAAGGAACATAACCGGAAAAATCCCAAGAGGAAGACCACTCTTACAATACATTAAGCAAATAATAGCAGACTGGGGCTGTGGAAATTATAATGAAATGAAAGGAAAGGCCCTAAATCGATAAACATGGAAGACTGCAACAAACCAGTCCAGAGACTGACAAACTAAAAGGAGGAGGGACCTTAGAATTAATATTTGTGTGAAATTCGCTGTTATGAGCTGTTTGGAGACTTTCTACTGGTCGATTTAATTTTTTTTAAGAATTTGGGGTGTGGGAATTTTACGACCCATGTAAATTAGGGGGCTGCATAATGGGCACAACGTTATACTTATCAGAAAAACCTGAACATTTATATTCAATAATTGTGTCAAATTTGCGTTTGGAGACTTTCTAATGGTTGATTGCATTATTTAAGAGAATTCGGAATGTGGGAATTTTGCGGCCCAAGTAAATTTGGCATTTGCAAAATAGGGAAAACGTTATAATTATCAGACACAAACCTGAACATTTATATTTGTGTGAAATGTGCTGTTTGGAGACTTTCTACGGGTCGATTGTATCTTTTAAGAGAATGCTAAATGTGAGAATTTTGCAGCGCAGATGGATTGGGGGAGTTACAAAATGGGATAAACGTTATAATTATCAGAAAAACCTTTAAAATCAATATTTGTGTGAAATTCGCTGTTTTGAGACTTGATTGATTGATTGATTGATTAAAAGCAGGGATTTAGATGGGTTAGTAGTGAGCCCAGTTTTGCACTTCGACTCTGTGGTCTTTTGTGCCCCCCCTGACCCTATTAAAATAGATCTGCACCTTCAACGAGTTGTAGGAGGTGTTTTACGAGGTGCTCGTGTGTGAGAGCTGCTCCGTGTGGAGTTCCCCCGAAAAGTTGCTGTCTTTTGCGGAGTAACGCTGGACAGTCGAAGATTATGTGTGAGGCTGTCTCCTCCTCTTCCTGACATAATCTACAGAGTATATCCCCTCTGTATATGCCTATTTTGTGTAGGTGTTTTCTCAGGTGGCAGTGTCCTCTGACTAGTCCTACCAGCCGTCTGATCTGAGTTCGTCCTAGATGGAGTACATCGGTTGTTAGTCTGCGAGAAGGCGTTCTAATTATTTCCTTCCCCAGTGTTTGTCCCTGTGTGGCATCCCAGCGAGAAGCGTGTTGTCTAACGGTCCATTTTTCTATCGCTGTTCGGATGCTTTGTTTGGGTATACCAAATACAGGTTCTGGGCCTATAAATGGGGTAGATGCACCAGCTTTTGCGAGGGCGTCTGCCGCTTCGTTTCCCTCTATCCCTGTGTGCCCTGGCACCCAAATGAGCTAGTGACTTAAGCATTCTCTTGTTAGCACAGAGCTTACACGAGGTGATTCAAGCGCTTTCAGTGCCGCTTGACTGTCAGAAAGTATGCTTATGCGTTGTTGGGAATACCCGCGTTTTGCATTTCAGCTTGAAAGACTGTGGCTTTGGTCCCAAGAGATACACTAATGTCCTCTTTTGGTCTTACGCCATGTATTCCAGCACCCGTGCCCTCTGCTGTTCGGGATCCATCTGTGTACCAGACTAGCCCATTTGGCAGGTGGGTTGAGGTTTCTTGGGTCCAGTCATTGCGATCGTACCTCACAGTGAAAGGTTTGTCAAAGGAATACTCTGGAAGGCTGTAGTCTGAGCCCATTTTTAAGATGGGGTTACCTTCGCCCACTTCCTGTATCCGTTTGTGTCCGCACCGTTCCTGGTTGGTGTTCCAGTTTCCGGTGGTTTTCATTCTGTATGCTCCAATCTGGGCTTCCCCTTTTAGATATATGTCTAGAGGTGTTAGTCCCAAGAGAGCTTCCATAGATGCTGTTGGAGTGCTATTCATAACTCCACAGATGCACAAACAGGCCAGTCTCTGTATCCTGGATAGTTTTTTAATTGCTGTTTTTTGTTCTACCTTTGGCCACCATACCAAGGTGCCATAGGATATCACGGGTCTGACTACTGTTATGTAGTACCAATGAACCATCATTGGTTTCAGTCCCCATGTTTTACCAAACATGCGTCTACCCATCATGAGGGCCATTTTTGCTTTGTTTGCTATTTTGTCTAGGTGTGCATTCCAGTTTAGTTTTGCATCTAGGGTAATACCCAGATATTTAACTTCCTGGCTAACCTGAATTCTTTCACCAAAGATTGTAAGGTTGTTGAAGGCCTCTACATTTCTTTTCTTAGTGAAAGGTATTATAGATGTTTTGCTAGGGTTTACCTTGAGGTTTTCCCTATTGCACCATGCCTGAGTGATGTTCAGTGCCCTTTGCATGAGAGCTGCAATGATGGTTGGATACTTTCCCCTTATGAGAATGACTATGTCATCTGCATAACCTTGGGTGTAGAACCCTTCATCATTGAGTGTCTGCAGGAGATCGTTTACTACCATGTTCCACAGTAGTGGGGATAGTACACCCCCTTGTGGACAACCTCTGACAGCACGTGCCTTGAGGGATTCTTCTCCCAAATCGGCCTGTATCTGGCGTCCCTCTAACATGGTTTTTATCCATCTGTTTGTGATGTCGTCCACGCCATGTCTTAGGGTTGCAGTCATTATTGATTCGAAGGAGGTATTATCAAATGCTCCCTCTATGTCCAGGAAAGCAGCTAGGGCTACTTCCTTGTTGGTTATCGACATTTCTACCCTACTGAGTAGGTTGTGAAGTGCCGATTCGCATGATTTTCCTGGTTGATATGCATATTGGCTACGATGTATGGGATTGTCTTTCAAGACCCCATCTCGTATGTGCCTGTCTACCAGTTTTTCCATAGTCTATATGCCTTTGGCAGGGTGAACGATGCTCGCCCTGGTTTGGGAATGAAGACGACCTTGATCGGTCTCCACGTCAGTGGCAAGTAGTTTCCCGCTAGGCATAGGCGAAAGATCTTAATTAGGATCGGTACCAGAAGGTCTATTCCCCCTCTGCAGTAGAGCGGGGAAGATTCCATCTGGTCCGGGTGATTTATAAGGTGAGAAGGATTTTACAGCCCACTGTACCTTGCTGTGACTGATCACTTCCCTAGCTACCTTCCACTCGTCTCTCGCGGGCCTTTTTGAGAAGTTGCTAGGGACTGGCTGTGATGTTATGTTAGCCTGATCAGCCATCAGTGCTCCTGGAAAGTGTGCTTGAATTAGCATTTCCAGGGTTTCCCTTTCACTGGTTGTGTATTCCTGTGTCGGTTTTAGCATGTTCCCGACTGGATTTAAAGGGTCTTTTGACAGAACTTTGTGGAGGCGTGCTGTTTCTGTGGTGCCTTCAATGTCCCCACAGAAGCTCCTCCATGAGTCTGTTTTTGCTTTTCTCAGAGCTTTGTTATATTCGGTTAGAGCCTGGGGGTGTTGGCCCCACTCTCCGTTCCTTTTTGCTCTGTTAAAGAGTTTTCGTGCTCTTTTCCTCAGGTTGGCCAGGTGTTCATTCCACCATATAACCTTCCTGTTGGTCTGTCTCTTTCTTAATGGACAGTTGTTTTCATATGAGGTTAGTATGGCGTCATTCATTTGGTCCACAACTACCTCAATGTCTGCTGGCGTATGGATATGGGTTTTAACATCGGATAACTTGCTAAGAAGTTCCTCCCTGTATGCAGCCCAATCAGTTTTCCTGGGATTTCGATAGGTTATTGTTGCCTTTTCAAAATCTGCCAGGAAGTACTCAATGTGTCTATGATCAGACAGTGATGGTTCGTTAGATACGCGCCATTGTATTACTCTGTCTTGCAGTCCAGCCGTGGACAGAGTTATGTCAATGACTTCTTGCCGACGTCGAGTTACAAAAGTGGGCTCACTACCTCGGTTAAGTATTTGTAAGTTATTACTTACCAAATATTCCAGGAGATCGGTTCCTCTCTGGTTTGGGTCCGTGCTGCCCCATGCAGTGTTGTGCGCATTGGCATCGCAGCCTGCTAAGAACTGGAGGCGGTTGGCCTCGCAGAACGTTACAGTTTACATCAACTCTGTGCTTGGTGGAGGGTTGATGGCATCGTAGGGAAGGTATACGGAGGATATCACTACCTGCCTCTCGTTGCCCTCCCTGATTTGTTTCAGTTTAATGGTTGTTAGATCCCTAAAACATAAGTTGTACAGAGCCATGTATTTTACCCCCCTTCCCATTATTTGGCCCCTTACTATCCATGGTTCTTGGATGAGGGCCACATCAATGTCCTCGGTTTGTAACCGGCTGCATAATACAGCCGTGGCTCCCCTACTGTGTTGGAGGTTTACTTGCAGTAGCCTCAGGACACTTGCTGGTGCTGGCGCCATCTTGTCCGTCAGGGGTAGGTACAGATAAACATCTGAATGTTGCTCTACCTAGGCCTAAACATGGCTTCATGTTCAGGTTACGGAGAGTGGTTAGGGATGCCTCGTCGATCAACATGATCAGTGTCCTGCCTTTAGGCTCCGATACACTGTTGATGACTCGCCAGTCCTCTGTCTTCAGCCCCTTGTTCTGGGTCTTAAGGAGATCAAGGATATCCTTCTGCGGTTTGGTACTAAAGGGTTTGGGCTCCCACATAAGTACTTTGGCCGCATTCAGGATCTCCTTGGCTGGTCCTACTCTGAGCCTAGCTCCCTCCCACAGCTGGAGGTTTGGAGTCGTGGTTGTCAGCCATGACTTCGTTTCCTCGCTCTTGCAGGAGAGGATGACTGCACCTTTTTCAAAGTAGCAGCTGTTGAACTGTGGTCCTGTTCCTTCCCCTCCGGGTTGGATTTGTCCCAACAGTGCGGACTGAATTTCTTCGGCTTGTTCCTCCGTCAGGCGTGTCTCTGAGAAGTCCTGAGGAGTTATAGCCATTTTTAATCCTTTAAGGGCTTCCTTAAAGGTTCCTTTCCTCACTGCATTATCATCAGTGCAGGACTTTTTTGCAGTTGTCGCGGTTTGGAAGTTTGGTGTGCTCCCGTCGGACCTCTGCCTCTTTTTAGAAAGTGTAGTAGCCGGTACGCCTGAGCCGCCAGCTGTTTCACCTTTCTTAACACTGCCGGTGGGAGCGTGTGAGCTCTCGTCACGGTTGGTGTTAGGTTTCTTGGGGTTCTTTCTCCTATGGCGTATGGGTTCGCCAAGAGCTTTGGCCCTCTCGATTGCGGCTTTCCGTCTCTGTGCTCCAGAAAGCCGTTGCAGTGACACCTTTTCGATTTTGGAGGTTAGGGTATCAGCCTCCGAATCGACGGTGGTTCCCTCCTCAGTTATGGTTTTTTCAGCCACATCTGATTTGGGTGATTTCAACAGGGCTTCTTCATCCCCGCTGGAAAGGTTAGGTAATATGTCTTCGTTATCCATATTGTTCCCACGAGTATGGAGGAAAGGGTTTCGACACGCACGGAGCCCCCTGCATACGTGAAGGGCTAAATACAACGGGGTGCGCCAGGTGCCCCGAGGTTGGTCGCTAGGGACCAGGTTGCCTCCTGGCCATGCATCCCTTCGGCGCGCACCGTACCTTGGGATTAGGGGGGTTTTTATAGTGGGGCCCCATCCACACGAACCAGGCGGTTAAGCCTAGTTCCCCGTGCCCCAGGTTGACACTACCCTGAGCGCCGAAGGCCACTCAGGGGTCGTTGCATCAAACACTGGTGGTTTACGGTATGCGAGTTGGTCTGCGACAGCTGTGCTGCTGACCAGTCATTCCCGTAAAGGGTCGTGGCCGTTCCCCTATCCGCCACCTGGGGACGCACCCGGTCGGCGCTCAACCGACATGGCAATTAAGCTATGCTCTCGGGCTTTGAGACTTGCTAAGGATCGATATTCGGGATGTGGGAGTTTTGCAGCCCAGCTGAAGATGTTGCAATTATTAGAAAAAACTTGAAATCAGTATTTGTGCGAATTTCGCTGTTTGGAGATTTTCTGCTAGTCAATTCTATTTTTAAGTGAATTCAAAATGGATTTGGAGGTTGGGAAATGCGGAAGACGTTATAATAATCAGAAAAACCTTTAAATCAATATTTGTTTGAAATTTGCTGTTTGGACACTTTCTACTGGCTGATTGTATTTTTTAAGAGAATTCGTAATGTGGAAATTGTGCAGCCCAGGTGGATTTTGGGGTTGCAAAATGGGGAAAACGATATAATTATCAGAAAAACTTTAAAATGAATATTTGTGTGAAATTCCCTGACTTTCTACCAGTCGATATTCGGGATGTAGGAGTTTTGCGACCCAGTTGAATTTGGGGATGCAAAATGGGGAAAACGTTAGAATTATAAGAATAACTTTAAAATCAATATTTGTGAAATTCGCTGTTTGAAGATTTTCTACTGGTTGACTGTATTTTGTAAGAGAGTTCGGGATGCGGTTGAGAGAGGGGATTACCTTATTTTCTCAATTTTTAAATAACGAAAATGTAAATTTCTTAACTCTGGCCCTTTGTGAAATTGTAAATTTGCAAGTCAATAGTAAATTGCGTGTCGGACAGATTGGTCACCTGTTTCAAAATTTATTATGTTGCAAAATCGGAGTTGAGTCAGGGATTCCTGGAGGTCGCGACAACAACGACATAGGCGCAGATTATGGTTGTCGGGGAGAGAAGGAATTCGCGGACTCGGCTGATGGTGGAAAAACACCAAGGCAGACGAAAAGAAAGACGATAGTTCGAACGTTTCTCTGTATCTGACGTATACTGTCGCTTACTTTTACCTAAATATTAAATAATTATGTTACAAAGTTAACTTTTGTATTAATAAGTTCACAACAATTACATGATCCAAAAAAATGTACATCCATTTTCAAATAAACCAATAATGTACAGACATTCAACCTTCATTGTAACAAATGAATACACTGCGTATTATTACCGAAAGCCACCACGGACTGGGCTAGAGTAGAATAAAAATTCGACCGGTTGAATCACGATCAGTCTTGACGTGACTGGCTCCGATAGGGCTGGACGTGAAGCGTTTGGTCTGAAACCGAATTCTGCAGTTGCTTGATATTTCAATAATATCTCAGTCTGTCGAATGTTGCAGCGTCAGACTTGACTAGATGTGACTGGACTCGACGGGTTTGGTGTGAAATGGCCCTAATTACGGATTTAAAATTCCATCGTTGAGTCCACTTTTATTTCGCACAGATTAGCATTTATGTTTTTCACCTAGCTTTTACATTTAAGGAGTTCTTCGAAGCACTCCTTCCATCTTCTCTTTATCGCTTACTCTTATATGAGAATTATTCCTTTTCTCAAGCAACATGCTTTTCCATAGGGTGATTGTATCTCCTGAATGTGTTAGGTTATTGTAGAAATAGTACCTCTCAAGCAACATCCTTAGTCATCGGTTAGTAGAAGCAGTAACATTTTTTGGTGCACTGTACGCGAATATTTGCAGTTGTTTGAGTGGGATCGTTGTGTTCTAGGTTATATCTTCACGTGCAAGTTCATTTATGTATGTTTTTTAGTACAACAGTGCAGTGATATTTTCAAATTACTTGGCGTTTTATTATAGATACTCAATTTGACTGTATACATAGTATTTCTTGGCATTACAGTGGTTTCGAGTTTTAGTACATCTATGTGTAAAGCACGTTGCTTGTAATCCACTTCGCCATTGTAAATTACGTACTAACAAAATCATTCTTATTTTAGTGTTGAAAACACTTATAGGGAGCTGATTCGAGTATTCGACCGTCACAAAATCCCGTCACGAAATCGTCAAACTCAAGCATCACGCAGAGCGCGTATGTAGAGTGCAGTTGTGTATCAAACTTGACTGAGCGAGTCACTTATATAGGCAACGTAAGCGAACAGCTGGTAAGCACAAAGCACAAAATATTATATTGGAAGTAGAATTGCCGTTCATTAGCATTAGCAAGCATAATATGGACGTTTACTACAAGTATGAAACGCCATGTGTCAAACTTAAATTCAAATTATAGTTTTTGTTCCGAAATATTGTTTTCGTATCAAATTTCATGTCGCGGTCGCGGCGACGGTAATCAGAAGATAAACAATTTCAACTGCAGACGGCGTTTAGCGTGAACACGAAAATTTTTGTGTTATGAATATAGGGCTATTCGAAACAGTGAATACCTGTAATTCTAAATAGTGAACAACTTTTCTGCTGATGATGTGAGACTATGAAATTGATATTTTAAATACCCAAACATGCCGGACGTTAATTTAGGTGTTTATGTCTGTTACAATTTTGCAACCACGCTTGGTTCAATACTTCTGTTTTACTTTAGTATTGAAGTTGTGTATTAGATACAGTTAGTACATATCTTAGCAACGTTGTCTGTAAAACGCAAGTTTTTATTATTCAATACACTCAGCGTCCGCCTTCCGATGGTATGTTTAACAATAGTGAAATTGTTAAGTTCTTCAATTCCTATCGCACCGCGAACCTACACATGGATCCCGCTAACGGCTACAATATAAGCGTGCGCCGGTCGTTTTTATTGTTACGAATGCCTACGGTATTTTGATTACTAATTCTGAAGATTTTACCCAACGCACGGTCATTCACGACATTAAAGCTTTACAACCCAAACATCCTGTAGCAATGTTATTACCAACAGTGGACTACTGGTGGAATATAGAGAGTCGTGAACTTATGAAAGCATTTATCGAGCATTTTGTTAACGATTTGAAGTCATTAGCTCAAAATACTCATTTCTGTTCCGCCTTAGAGAAGTTTGCTATAAACAATGTACGTGTCTCTTTGCACTCATTCCGCAATAAATTATGAAATGCTACCAAGAGTATTAATGGGAAACAGCAGCCGGGTGTGTTTGGGTTCCGGATATTTAATAGCAACTCAATGCCGAGCAAAATTTCCGTTCTTCTGGGTGAGATAAAAGACAAACAAATCCAAATGCAGAAATGGAAAAAGTTGGTGACACCGGCACATTTACATACCATGATGTTTGTTCAAGTACACGGATTTAAAATAACGCGATCGGGTTTCTCGTTAGATATGACTCTTGTAGTTATGTTTTATCAGCGCGCAGCACTTGTTGATAATGTGCGGCCTCGCTCATCATTTAATATTCCCAAAAATTCGCCATATGTCATTATTGGCCCTCATTCATCATCTTCCAGCGACGATGATGAGACTGCGGATAACAATCGGGGTACACACCAGGAACAAATTTTAAATACCAACAATTGGTAAATAATTTATGTACGTTCGCATTGTTCATTGTATTCCATTTCTTTGTTGGGTGCGTTTTTTAAATATTTTTTATTCGGTTTTGTGATTTACTTTTTGTGTTTATGTTATGTATAAGGTTTTTAAATATTTTTTATTCGGTTTTGTGATTTACTTTTTATGTGTTTATATGTTATGTATAAGATTTTTAACGTTGACATTTTGGGTGCTTTTCAGTGCCACTTTGTATTTCTTTTTTTTTGTATAATAATGAATGCTGTAACCTGTTCATTAAGCATTACTTTAGTTTATTAGTTAGGCTAAGTAACCAACATTTGTATACTAATTTTAATTGATTTGAGTTTGACACGTAACAAACATTTGTATTTGCAGTTTTTAAAATTATAATAAATCATGTTCATTATATGTATATCGTGTTTGTTTTCAACACCCTCCGATGGTTGCAAGGATTGCGAAATCTGTGCATTTTTGATTAGGTTTTCACAATTATAGATGTGTTTTTATGGCACGAGAAGAAAAATCAAGTGATATTATTGCCTCTTGAAAATTTTAAATTATCGGATCCAGAGCCATCAGATAATGAAGATGTCATTTTGGCACAAGAAAGTGATTCAGAAGAAAATTTCTCAGATGGCCCAAGAAGAAATCAATTGTTGCCTACCAAGAGTGGAGCAAGTTTTGAACAGGAAGTCGATGTAATAATAGAAGAAGCAGATATTGAAGACGACTTTGATTATGATGATGAATGATGACTTACCTTTGTCTATATTTATACCGGCAGGTGAAATAGATGCAAGATATACGAATAATAATTTTCAAATAGAAAATTGTTACTGGCAGAATATGGAAATTCCGATTCTAAACGATGATAAATAACGTAACTAAAATTTTTGATTGTGATGAAACAGCACCTCCAAATTACTAAAGTTGTGGGAGATGGATAGCCAAAAAGTTTATTGTAGTATAAAAAATATTTTCTTCCTTAAGGTCCAAACGTCATACATGTAAAAGTTGATAAAATATTTTACGTACGTTTCGCCACTTTAGATGGCTTCATCAGAAATTATTAATATGTGTTATAACAATATGGCTTCCATGAAAGTTTATAATAATTAATAACAAAATTTGCAAGTGAGTAATTAAAGCCACATTGCAAGTATACGGCATCAAAATGGATAAAAGTGAAATATTAAACAATCATTATTGATTGAAATTAAACATTAACTACTGTATAGTTAATGTGCTCAAAAGGAACAGGGTAACGTTGTTAGAGGTTCGGCTATTATACATATTCATATGGTTTGATTCTCGCAATTTAATTGTGTATACATAGAGAAATATTGAACAAAGTCAATTAAAGCACAGAGTTGAAATATCTTATTAAATTGCAATCTAGACAGTAGTTGAAGTTATTAAATGCATTGGAAATAAGATGCAAGAAGCCGGACCAAATGTAAGTAAATAATGCAAAAGGTTGGTTATGTACATAATGAATATGAGCGTAGAGTTATTAATAAACGTACGGGCCAGTGAAAAGCAAGCAAGCTGAAAGGTAGATGGAAATCAAAGCAAGATAAGATAGAATTTGCAAAGAGCAATTCAGAATGAGGGCAACTGAAATGAAGAAAGTTAGTGACGTGGTTAAAATTTAACTCAAGTGCCAGTGCAATTTAAAACTAAGTGTTCATAGCAGAGCTGTGATAAATAACAGTTTATGTGACAAAAAAGACAATTTTTATGTATAAGAAATAAAGACAATTTCTAGTTTTAATCAACAAACATGTTTATCAAATTTTATTCTTTTATGTGAAATTGTAACCAAAACTTATTTCCTTTGAATAATATTAGGTCGCGGTTACTAGGTAACGCGATGCACTTTGTAATGTTACATGCAGTCTGCATGGCACATTTATTCATATAAAATATATCCAGATAGTTAATTTAAAAAGTTTATGTACAATCGATATGTTGTGAATAGTTACGGGTAACCAAAGAGAAGTAAATAAACAATATTATAAAAAAGTTAAATTTTGAAATTCGACTCGAGACGGTCATATTAAAACCGATGGTGGTTCAATCCCAACCAATTGGTATTTTTAATTGAATTTAAGTAAAAGATCATTACACAGAAAGTATCTGGTAATGATACAAAGTAAATTCAACAAATCAAACCGTCTATCAAGTCGACATAATTGAAGTGTTTTCAATTTCATATTGAAGTTATATTACCAAGTAAATAACTTACAATATACTTAACGTAGAGTCAGTGTTTACGTGAGTGTTGTGCATTCAATTGAGAAGTGCTATCTGGGAGATAGCAACATATCCAAAGAGCTTTTTGGAAGGGGATTGGAGATTTCAACCAGCCAGTTACTGTTAGCTGTCCTGCTTCGTTTGCAGAGGAATTCTATAGGTTGCTGATCAGGTTACGCTAAAGCGACGCTAAGGTCAGTGTTTGTTTCATAACTTTTCGAACAACTTTTGGGAATACTTCAAGAATATTTAAATTGTGTGTTTAATATTAAGGAAATTGTATTTAGAACTAAGAATTATTATTATTTATCTAAATTCTTTTCGTGTTCTGAGTACTCGGCGAGTTTAGGCCATTATATTTTGAAATTATAACCTTTTTGATTTAATTTAAGATTGGGAATTGTAAATTAGGGATTTTGGGTTTTAAATATTTATTAAAAGTTATATAAAACAAACTGACTATCCTTACGTCATTGATAAGTCAATAAGCATATATGAATGTCGTTAAGATATTTAAAATATCAGTAAAGACCTGGAAGTAACTGTAAAATTACTTTATATATTAATCAGATATTTGAACAAGCAGTAATACTTGTTATTAAGAAGCACCATTCAGCTGAGGGTAAGGAGTATTTCTTTAGCTTTACTGACTAGCCGGAGCAAATATTTAAATAATTAGAAAGATATAACTGAACAATATTTGTATGTCAAATATTGACGTTTGTGAGGTAAGTTATATATTAAATTTATCATATAAATATTTCAATTGACGTACCAAGTGGGACGTTATACTTCAATTGACGCGTCAACGTGGAGCTCGATAGGGCTTATATAACAAGGAAACTTTTTAGTTCATGAATTTAAGGTCAGGTTTTAAAAAACCAGCAAGAAACCTTAATAAAATGGAGGTAATTAGATTAGAACAAGGTGACAATGTAACAAATATGGAAGTCAATCCAATAGTAGAGGCTAGTACATCAAGGGTTAATACAGGGAATAGTACCAGTGAAAATAATATGTTAAAATTAATGCAACAAATGATGACTCAAATGTCAACTGATATAAAAGGGGAAATGTCAACTAATAGTCAGAAAATTTTAAACAGATTGGATGTCTGTATTTCTAAAATGTCAACGAAGGTGGACATAGTTGATACCAGTTTGGGTATGTTTAGGTGTGAGAAGGAGAGTATTGGAGCTGAAGTACAGGAACATTTGGAGGTACAATTGAGTGAGGTAGTGGAGCCTGTTGAGAATGAAATGCAAGTGAATGGTTTCAAAGTAGGAAAAATTAAGGGGGAATTAGATTTTGAAGGTAAAATTGACAACTGTCAAAGCGATGTCAGTATTCAGACGGGTACATTAAATGCTAAAGTAATGAATGTGAGTGAGGAATGGGGGAATAGAACGAATGATAGCAAAGTTCGTTTTACTGGGGGAATTATTGTGCTGGAAAACGGGGATAAGCTAGGTGTTGGTGCTAAAAAGTTTATTCTTGACAGTTCTGAATTGGAGAATGATATCTTTGGGAGCCAGAATTGGACGAAAACAGATGTTGTTTCGTATTTGCGAGGTGTGTACCAATGTGACAAGAGCAGAAAGGTGTCTTTTTATGTGTATGGTTGTCAGATGAATGTTAATGACAAGGAAGTGGTTTGGGCTAGTTTAGAAGCCAGTAAGTTTTTTGAAATCGATACCTGGAAGGAAGTAAAGTTGGTACTTAGGATAACTTGTTCAATAAGAGAAAATGCAGAAGCTAGAGTGTGGAACCACCATAAACGAGTCAAACTAAGACACTGAAGTCCTCGGATAATCACATAAATTTTGAGTAGTTTATTTTTGGCCAATGTGATGAAATTCAACTTTAGGGTTTATTAATTTTGGGGATCGTTTGGATTAATTTTGTTTAGTTAATTGGGGTTTTTAACAAGTAAAGTACTTACTCGTGATATTTCACTTAAATAGGTTAATGTATTTGTTTTGCTGTAGATATGTAAATAGTTCATTGTAGGGTACTAGCGTAGTTTCTTTCCATGGGTACTTTGTAATAATTTTTTTTAGATACTTAACCTCAAACATAATTTCCTTATGTCAATAGTTTTGCGGTAAATCAAAGCGATTTTCCTCGGCTTTAAGCGTGTTCATGTTGCCGTAAACCCGGATAACAGCATGGAATTGTAGAATTAACCAATCGAAGCTTAGTTGAGTAGATGTTGGAGGTTCTGAATGTGTTTCACAGAATGTGATTTGCGAATATATTAAGAAGAATTATGAACTGTATCCAATGTGGTGCAGTATTTGAAAGACTTCTGTTTAGAATAACGGAAGATCTAAATGATTAGTATCCTATGTGGTGCTATTTAAGAAAAAATATGAACTGTATCCGATGTGGTGCAGTATTTAAAAGACTTCTGTTTAGAAGAACAGGGGATCTATTTATGGATCAGTATCCAATGTGGTGCTGATTATTAATTAATAACTGTGTCTGATACGATACAGTATTGTGAGACTTTTGGTTTCATATAGCAGAAATGATATGCCAATTAAAAAAAAAAGTAATACCAATAAACTTAAATAACTTATTGACGTAAATGGGGTTAACGTATCTTATATTAATTTTAATAATGTAGTTAGGAATCATGTTCAATCATCGACATTAGAAAGAACAATAAAAAAGTTTTTCTTGTTATATGAAGGACCTTACGAAGTCGTAAAAGAAATAGGCGAAAACGCGTATGTATTAAATTATCCAGGTCAAGATAAATATACACAAAATGTAATTAATTTGAAAAAATACCACACAGAAACGTCAAATAATGATGTACCAAATGATGTGATTGTATCTAATGTCAAAGTCAAAAATAATATTGATTGGAAAGAGGTTATGTCTTGGTATAAAAGTCAATGAATTCTTTATGTCATTGTATAACTGTCAATGAATTAATCCAATGGTGGGTTGATTAGTGATTAAAGTTATACATTAATTATTTAACAATTGTTGGGTTGCAATGGTTATAGTTATTAGAATGGAGATTTAACAATTTTAAACAAAAAGCTCTTTGCGATCTTTTGCTCTAAAATTGGAGGGAATAACTGTAATGTTACATGCAGTCTGCATGGCACATTTATTCATATAAAATATATCCAGATAGTTAATTTAAAAAGTTTATGTACAATCGATATGTTGTGAATAGTTACGGGTAACCAAAGAGAAGTAAATAAACAATATTATAAAAAAGTTAAATTTTGAAATTCGACTCGAGACGGTCATATTAAAACCGATGGTGGTTCAATCCCAACCAATTGGTATTTTTAATTGAATTTAAGTAAAAGATCATTACACAGAAAGTATCTGGTAATGATACAAAGTAAATTCAACAAATCAAACCGTCTATCAAGTCGACATAATTGAAGTGTTTTCAATTTCATATTGAAGTTATATTACCAAGTAAATAACTTACAATATACTTAACGTAGAGTCAGTGTTTACGTGAGTGTTGTGCATTCAATTGAGAAGTGCTATCTGGGAGATAGCAACATATCCAAAGAGCTTTTTGGAAGGGGATTGGAGATTTCAACCAGCCAGTTACTGTTAGCTGTCCTGCTTCGTTTGCAGAGGAATTCTATAGGTTGCTGATCAGGTTACGCTAAAGCGACGCTAAGGTCAGTGTTTGTTTCATAACTTTTCGAACAACTTTTGGGAATACTTCAAGAATATTTAAATTGTGTGTTTAATATTAAGGAAATTGTATTTAGAACTAAGAATTATTATTATTTATCTAAATTCTTTTTGTGTTCTGAGTACTCGGCGAGTTTAGGCCATTATATTTTGAAATTATAACCTTTTTGATTTAATTTAAGATTGGGAATTGTAAATTAGGGATTTTGGGTTTTAAATATTTATTAAAAGTTATATAAAACAAACTGACTATCCTTACGTCATTGATAAGTCAATAAGCATATATGAATGTCGTTAAGATATTTAAAATATCAGTAAAGACCTGGAAGTAACTGTAAAATTACTTTATATATTAATCAGATATTTGAACAAGCAGTAATACTTGTTATTAAGAAGCACCATTCAGCTGAGGGTAAGGAGTATTTCTTTAGCTTTACTGACTAGCCGGAGCAAATATTTAAATAATTAGAAAGATATAACTGAACAATATTTGTATGTCAAATATTGACGTTTGTGAGGTAAGTTATATATTAATTTATCATATAAATAAGTGATATAACACCGCATAGAGGTGTGCTACTTCAACTTTTGTTAAACAAAATAGAAAATAATTCCTGTAATGTCAACTTGTGGGCAAATGATGCTCCTGATTTTTGGTGTTTTTATATAATAAAAGTTATTTGCAAGGTCTAAAAAGTGTACAAAGTTATCGTACAAGTCACCGGGCATAAGTGAAAGTGATATTAAAAGTTTCTCCACCGAAAAAGTATTACGGTATCAAATAGACTTAACGACACCCACGCGGTATGAGTATCGCACGACTAGTTAAGTCCGGGAAGAAGGTGGCACGCTCGCCCTGAGATCTGACAAAACAGGCTAAGGGCCTCGGCTGATACGCTCAGGGAGATGGACGTGGTCACGGTACGTCGTAGGGCAGGCGTGGCGTGACATATATAGGGTAAGTCGAAATAAAAGGGCGCCACCAGATCTGTCTTTATATTTTCGTACAACCGGACCTGGACGGTTGGACGGGCCGGGAAGTATACAAGGTCCTACGTCAAGAAAGTACTCGGGAAGCTGTAAACCTCGAATTACAATTTTGGGAAAAATACTTTAACACCTATTTCGGGTCTAGAAAGGGGAAGAGCTCGGCCTCCCAGTCCTCGTCGTTACTGAAGCGGGCGCTGTCAAACCTACCTGTGTCGCTTTATTGCTCAAGCTTCGCCTTACACAAATCTGTACACAAAAGGGCTTAACCTGAAAGAGCATGCATAGATTCGTCGCAATGACAAGGCCTTCGTTCAAATACTCATCTATTGATCTGACTCATTAAGGTGATTTACACAAGTTTACACTACGCTAAGTTAGATTCTAAGCCCCAGCTGGAGTGGCGCGTTATCACTAATACAAACTCCTTAATACTGTAGGTTTAGGCCATACATATAGTAACTTATTAGGTTAAACTGGCTGCGGCCAGCTTTCGTTAATTAGGCGGCTACGGAATACGAATAGAGGCTTTAATGTCCAAATAGTTAGTTATTAACACAACCCACCCGATTTAATGAATTAAGCGGTCACAAAATGCAAAATTAGGCTATACTGGCGTTAATTAGTAAATTATTAAAGAATGCAGCCAGAATGCATGAATTAAATGGCTACAGAACATAAATGGAGGCCTTGCATATTCAAATAGTTCGTTAATAACAGATACGGCCAGATTATATTAAATAAGCAGTCACTACATGCGAAATGGGGCCATACTGGCGTTAATTAGTAAATTATTAAAGAATGCGGCCAGAGTGCGTGAGTCTAGCTGTCACTATAAGCGCAAATTACATGTTCACATTGCTACCTGTGTCTGGAAGTTAGCCAAGCTTGGGCATTGCGACGACATCAGCCAACATCGCCTGTTGCGAACGATACGGAAACGGAAGCGTGGGTGTTAAAGCTGCATTGGCGGGAAAGTCCAGAAGACTGTAATGGCGGTCTGCTACGGCCACGGAACGTTGGAGCCTACCGTTTGGAAGCTCTTATGTCACCACAACCGCTTCGAGACTCTTTTCTTACAGGAAGACACGGCATCGAAATAGCCTCCGCGGCAACAATACAATCACAAAAGCAAACGCCCCCATCGCTCCGTAACGCGAGGGGACGTTTGCGCGGCGACAGCACCACTCTCTGCTTGCAGGAAAAACAAAATAATGCCTGACAAGAACGAGCGCGTCCCCAAACGACCAATGGGGAGGTGACATACTCGGCGGTTCAAACCGGTATCGCTTGCACCCAGACAACACGTGTGATAATAAAGGATGGTTTGAAATAGCTATAATGGGCGGACTGCTCTAATTTACAGGGTGTTCGAATTTAGACAAAAAGAGCTAGTATTTGTGAGCACGGGTTTGAAATATAACTAAGCTGTCCAAAGGGAAAAATGACCTGACAAATTGTTAGATCATTTTCGACCTCGTTCAGCCATTTTTGCTATTAGTCCAACTATAGGTTGTCATTAACGAAATTAGTTAAAAATATTCTGCCCGAATTTTCACTGGATTCGGCCCTGTACAGTTACATTCAAATTCGTCTTAGCAAGCATTCTTCGTTCAGTGCACAAAGTGCGTATTTGTTTCGACAATCAAGCGTTGAACGCCTAAATAAATCAAATTCTTTATGTTAAGCAGTAACGAAATTCAGGCCTTGGAGCTTAGGGTTTTCTGTCAAGAAATTGACGCCTGCAGTTCTTGCAACTTTGGTAATTCGATCCTTTGAGAATTGCTGTAGCATTAACAAACTCTTCTAGAACGTTCTTTGTTTAACCTGATTACTGCTCGATAATTAGCCTTTTTGAAAATAAGGTTCGATAAATCTCTGGTTGCCGCGTAGTGTTTAAATATTGTTTCAGAAATCTAGCCTGCTTTCCGGCCGTCATAGCGTCAATATATTTTCGTAGAACGCGTCGTTATCAGTATGATATTCGAGGACTGTGGAATGTTCATTGTAAACTGGGGACTTCCCCAAATTCTGCTAAGTCAGATATGACCTCAGCCGCCGAAGGCTTTCGTTGTTTGCATTTTCTCGCCTACGCATTTTACGTCCAGGTTTGGGACTATTGAAATAAAGTTTGATAAACCCTTGGTTAACCGTGCATGTGGGATTATTAATTTTGGAGTTCAAAACTTTCTTCCGTTACTTTGTTCTTAAGCCCTGTGCATTTGAAATAATTAATTAGTAGCGAACCCCCGAATAAGACAGTTGTGTGGTGAAGTTTACACCCCGGTCCTCGGAGCTGGGGGGGGGGGGGGTATGTTGTTTCGTGCTTAAGTAAGAATGTATTGGGTGGTTTTCGCGCGGCAATTAATGAAGTGTCTATCGTGCCGTAATCACCATGGCAAAGTTCGTCGGAATCTTGAGTGCCGAGGGAGGCAATGTTTTAGTACGACGTATTTGTGGGGCGACGGGGTGTCCTTTTGTTTTGGAGTTCTTGCTCATTGGATTATGAGAAGAACAATTTTGCACTGTTGCACATCAAGATAAGACGCTTCTTCTTCAAGCCTCCATTCTCGTATTGGGAAGTTTTGCATCTGCAGATCCGGTTACGTCGTGCTATCTTCACCGCCGCCCTTGGAGATTGTTCGTAAGGGGAACTCCAGCCGAA
This sequence comes from Agriotes lineatus, assembly GCA_940337035.1. Classification (NCBI taxonomy): domain Eukaryota; kingdom Metazoa; phylum Arthropoda; class Insecta; order Coleoptera; family Elateridae; genus Agriotes; species Agriotes lineatus. The sequence goes on from CALNHX010000344.1 coordinate 256,214, forward strand.
TTTCCGACCTCACCGTCTTCAAAGCTGTGGGTGCTGTAATTGCTGCCGCCGCTGAGCTCCTCCGGATTCCTGCCCTGTAAGGTTCACTGACCACCTGAAGCATGTTTTGACTCGAGGTAGGCCCGATTTTGTTTATTGTATCTCGCTGTGTATTGTTTATTGTATTCCGTCGTGTACTACGAAAGTGCCTGGATGCCTAGTGTACGCTGCATTTCGTTTTGAACTTTGCGCCGGCTAATATTATAAAGGAAACCTTATTTGATTATGTGTGAGTTGTGGGAAGATATCCTTGTTATGTTTTTTTGTAACAATGTACTTTTTGTTTTGTAATTAGCCATTAAGGTAACTCTTGCTTGGGAACCCCGATAATTTTCAGTTAGGGTGTACCGTATGTAAAATCAACTTGAAATTCATTGTGTTTTGATTATTAAATACTAATTTGTTAAAGACAGCCTATTTTACTAGTAGCCTTTGAGAAACCTTTGGGGTCTTCTACCCGTAATTGGCCAAGACCATCTGTACTAAGTGTAAAGCCAAAACATGTCTCTTTTGAGAAGCAAGCCCTAAGACTTGGGCTAGTGTCAGTTTTCTTTTGTGTTGATCTTCTAGGAGGGTGGCCAATTTTAAGGTAAGCTATCTGTTTCACGGCCATCCTGCATTTTGTACCAGCCGGCATGGAGGGAGTTTGGTGAGCGACGGCGAGGAGCAGGCAGTTTGCGGCCAACCCAGTACTCCGTGGGTAAAGCTTTGTGATATTTCTCGTTTTGGGTCACGAGGGCTGTTAATTGATCAAAACGAGTGGCGTCCTTTGGCAATTCTTTTAAGCAAGCTTTAGGGTAAGTACCCCGTCGGTTTTTTATTCAAGTCTTCGAACTACCCCTTCCCGACTGAGCTAAGCGCGAGTAACCGGAACAACAAAATCTGTTCCAACACATTAAGATCTGTGATTTCTAGGGAAAACCGGCGAACCCTGTAGTTTGTACCCGTTTTTGAAAAATCAATACGACCTATGTCGATCTGATGAATTAATACCGTAACAAAATTGTGCAAGCCAAGATCGGTGTGGGTTCAGCTCCGACAACCTGAAAATTTCAAACTGCGATACCAGTCCATTGCAACATCAGAAGCCAGGGATGTCAACTCCTACAGGTCGAGAAGAAGTGTAACAACATCCTAGAAGAAGATTTGGTGTCAAGGAAGCGACTTCCAGCAAATAAGGGCGTTGGCGTCATTCGCAGCGTTTCCAAAGGCGAAGTCGACGATATTTTAAAAGGTACGATTTGGCAGGCTTTTATGTGGTTGGAGTCCGGAAAGCCAGTGGACTTCGAGTCGACTTCGTGTTTCCGAGCATCCAGATACGTCCAAGTTCCAGAAAATCCCGTGGCGTCACTAGAAAGTGCGATTTATGCCAGGATTGTCAGTTTTCACAGGAAGCCAAAACAAAAGATAGTAGCGCATCGTTTTTACATCACAACCTGAAACACAACCAAGTTAGATGCTGCTAGGAGGAAGATTCGATTCAGTTTACTTGTAGTTTCCTTGCAAATTTCGCTTTTGAATATCAAAATAATTTTGTGAGGTTATAAATTACTGAAGTGGGTAGAGCAGTTGTACTGTAATTTTGAGTAATTGAGCCACTCTGAGTTCAATATTCTACAGAATTCTTTTAATATTCATACTCATAAGATTTAAATTTGAACCTAACCTGAGATATCAGCCTTGTGTTTTGCCGGAGCAAGCCCATAGGACTATTGCAATTTTATAAAATATAGAACGGGGAAATTACCCATTTTATTGGAGAGTAATAAATACGTTTAATTTTAGTTAGGTAGCCTAAGATTTTTAAAATTTAATATAAGTGCCCTGAGTATTGGGGTGTTTGCCTAATAGTACATTAACTTGGAGATTGTCTAACATTACATAACAATAAATATTGCAATGCAATGCAATTGCAATCCAAATTGACTTGGCGGAGTTGTGGATATCTGTCAAATGTCGTAATACCTCCATTAGCGTAGGAGTTATATATAAAAAGTAGCATTTCCCTTGTTTTACCTATGGCAGACGACACGTTTTTTTAGGAGATTTCAATATTGATTTGTTGAACTGTGAGAGCCCTGCTGCTGTTCAGTTTATTAGTACTATGGATGCTTTAGGTTTGAAACGAATACTTAATCAACCTACGCGTATAACAATGAATACGTTTTCACTTATTGATTTAATTTTAACAACAAACAAAGACTTAGTAAAGACGTCCGGTTGCCTTAATATGTCTGAAGTTTCTGATCATGAACTTATTTATTGCTCCATCCGTTTCAGTTGTTTTGAACCTGGACCATGCATAAAAACATATAGAAATTTTAAAAATTTTAATTATTGTAAGTTTAATGATTATTTGCAGTCGATACCGTGGAATAATATTTATCATCTTGACAATATTGATGACACAATTGATTTTATTAACTCTACTTTAACAATATTAATGGATATTCATGCTCCGTTAAAAACTTCCAGATTCACGAAACCTTATGTGCCTTGGTTAACTGATAATACTAAATTACTTATCTCTCTTAAAACTAAAGCCTTAGCTAGATACAAAATTACGGAAAATCAAGGGCATTGGCAGTATTACAAGCAGCTACGTAACCTTGTTACATCGACGATCAGAATGGAAAAAAAGTCATATGTAATGCAATTTGGGACACCCTAAAACTACTAAATGTATGCAGTAAATCAAGCAAAAACGAACAAATACCTACTCAAATAGCCGATCCTGATCTAATTAATACTGCTTTTAGCAAACCTATACCTTCGTTGTTACCTTCAGATAAACTTCAAGAAACAATAAATTTTTATGGTAATAATGTTAAATCTTCAGTTATTTCTAAATTTAAATTTCAAAATATTTCAGAAATAGATGTATTAAAAATTATTACAAATATTAAATCTAAAGCAACAGGTTCTGATGGCATTAACATTTTTGTTATTAGAGCTTGTCTGCCATTTTTGTTGTCAATTTTTGCGCACATAGTTAATTTTTGTCTTACTAATTCTGTATTTCCAAAATGCTGGAAAGAAGCTCTTATTATACCATTACCAACAGTTGCTTCTCCTAAATCCGTTTCTGAACTGCGTCCTATAAGTTTACTTCCCACTTTATCTAAAGTTTTGGAGAAGGCCATAGAAATTCAGGTACGTGAATTTCTTATTGCCAATAGTATATTACCTAGCAAGCAATCTGGTTTTAGGCCTGGTCACAGCTGTACAACTGCCCTTTTAAATGTAACTGATGACATTATTAAGACTACTGATCAGAATAAACTCACTTTGTTTGTACTATTGGACTTATCTAAAGCTTTTGATACAATAAATCATGACATTTTATTATCTACGAGGGCGGGATGATAATTGCTTAGCCTAAGAATGAAAGACTGATTTTAACTTTTCAAAATCGTTTTACTTTTCAACATAGTCTCCTAAACGTTCTATACACTTTGTCCAACAATGTTCTAAAGCCTTGATCCCATCCCGAAAAATGCTTTCTTCAAGGCTTGCAAAATATTTATTAATCGCGAACTGGACGTCTTCATTAGACAAAAATCGTTGTCCGCCTAGAAAGATTTTGAGTTTGGGGAATAAGTGGAAGTCCGACGGAGCTAGGTCAGGGAATAAGGTGGATGCGGAAGCAAATCATATATCAATTCGTTAATTTTTGCCGTCGCTATAACACTTGTGTGGGGTCTTGCATTATCCTGATGCAAAATGATTTTCTTGTGAGCTAAACCTGGTCTTTTCTGTCGAATCATTTGTTTTAATTTGTCCAGCAGGTTAGAGTAATATTCCCCAGTTATGGTTTGCCCTTTACGTAAATAATCTACCATTAAAATCCCTTTGGCATCCCAGAAAACAGATGCCATTACTTTACCGGCTGATTTGACACGCAACGCTTTCTTTGGAGGTGGACAACCATGTTCAATCCACTGTTTTGACTGCAGTTTCGTCTCTGGGATATAATGATGAACCCATGTTTCGTCAGTGGTTATCAATCGCCTCATAAAATCAATCGGATTTTCCCGAAAATGGTCCAGGCATTCTGGCGACATTTGCATTCGAACACGTTTTTGCTCTAGGGGGAGTAAACGCGGCACCCATCTTGCGGAGAGCTTTCTCAAACACAACTCTTGAGTTACAATATTATGTACCCGTTCTTTTGAGATGTTCACGATTTTAGCTATCTCACTTAACTTCAATCGCCGATCTTCTAAAATCATAGTATGGATTTTGCTCACCATTTCCGGAGTTGTAACACTTTTAGGGCCCCCAGAGCGGTGTTCGTCTTCTATGCTCGTACGACCGCGTTTAAACGCAGCCACCCAGTTCTTTACCGTGGCATATGATGGTGCACTTTCACCCAATACGCTGATCATTTCCTCAAAAATCTCCGCATTTTTCAAACCTTTTTTAAACAAAAATTTAATGACGGCGCGATGCTCGATATTTTTCATTATTAAAAATATACAAAACAGATTGTCAATAAGCGGCTGCTATGAACAAAGTATTACACAAATGAAATTGATATTTTCAGTACTGTCAAATAAAAGATGTCAGTTTAGAAATATGCCTTTATTTTTTACTTGTCAGCGCCAACTACGCGGAGGCTAAACAATTATCATCCCGCCCTCGTATTTTACATTATATTGGATTTCATCAAAGTGCGACCAAACTCTTCGAACATTATATTACTAATAGAACACAAAAAGTAATTTTAAACGGGAAATCATCTTCATCAACTAATATTACTTCCGGGGTACCTCAGGGATCTATTTTAGGACCATTATTATTTACTATATACACATCCACTTTCCCTGAAAAACTACAAGATTGCAATTCCCATCTGTACGCCGATGACACTCAGTTACACTACTCTTTTTATCCTAGTGAGACGGTTGCTGCTTGTAATACTGTTAATCGGGATCTCCACGTTTTGCATTAAATCTCTTTAAAACATTGTTTCAGTTTAAATCCGAGTAAATCATTGGTTATGCTATTTGGCAAGAAAAATGATAGAAGAAAAAATATTGATGACATTAATATACAAATCGATGGTAATAATTTGTCTTTACAAAATAATGTTTAAAATTTGGGTCTGGAAGTGGATCATCGTCTCCGGCAAATTCCTCGAATGCAATTGCTCGAAATCAATTGCTCAAAAATCAAATTGCTCGAATGTAACTTTTCTCGAAATACAAGATCCTCGAATCGCAATTTCTCGAAAATGCTTTGCTCGAATTTATGTGGTCTTAAATAATGCGTCAATACTAAAATCTTCAAAATCTTTTGTAGTAAGTGGTCAAAGACAATATTATGTTCTTGTAACAGGAAAGTGATTATCATTGGAATGTAATTACGGGTATTCATAATCAGGATAATGGGTTTTTTGTTATTACAAATAATGTTAAATAGGTTTTTCTTGGGACACGAAAGTGATTATCATCGGAATGTAATACAAACCTATACCTATTTTTTATTAATAAAGGTTATAATTTGTAATTTGTGTTTTTTTTATATTTGATATTAACTGATTCGAGTTAAGGCTATTTCACAACTTTATTTTTTCGAGTAAAAGTTAATCGAGCATACACTACGTTTCAAAGGTCATATTAGTAAATGTCTCCAGAGTGCATATTGTAATCTTCGAACTATTTTTCACAACAGAGGTATTTTAAATGTAAGAATTAAATCGATCTTATGTGAATCTTTAGTGTTGTCTAAGTTAAGTTACTGTGACGTAGTGTATGGTCCATGTCTAGACTCTATAGATAAAAGGCACATCCAGAAATTGCAAAATTCTTGTCTGCGCTTGATTTTTGGTATACGAAAGTTTGACAGAATATCTCACAAACTGAAAGAAGCCGGATGGCTTACCATGGAGAGCAGACGATACCTACATGCAGCCTGTCTCTATTATAAAATTTTTATGAGCAAATGTCCTCCATATTTATTCAAAAAATTGACGTTTCGTACAGATGTACATAATTTAAATTTACGGCATAGAGGCCTACTTACATTAACTTCACATAAAACTCAATTATTCCAGAGATCATTTAGTTTCTGTATCGCAAAGTGTTTTAATAGTTTCTATGATATATTTGCATCTTCTACGACTATAAGTCATTTTAAAACACAATTAAAAATACATTTATTGAAGAGGCAGAACGTTCGGGAGTAGCTGAATGATATTTTATTATTAACTATGTTGTGTTGGATAATTATTGCGTTGTGGTTACTGATTCAGGGGATTTGTTTGAGATGTATGCACACCGATTTTATGTAATTATTAATTATTGTTTTTTTTCTCAGTGCAGGTTAAGTGGAAGAGCAGCGGGAGGCAACGCCCTGCCGATGCCGCCGTGCTGAACTTCGCCTGGCACATATATTTAACTTTGTATTTCTTTTTCATATATGAAACTGATAATAAAGACATTTATTATTATTATACACTCCTGTGTGTGTTAGAATCAATTTTAGAAAAGATTAAGGGATTACAATAGGTGAAAATAATTTGGATCTAGTCAAATATAAAGTGGGAATGTAAATGGTTAATATACAATTACAAAATAAAAGAGAATTTATAATTGAGTGGAAAAAGGCTATTTGAAAAACAGATGGATACGAATATAAGATAATATTTTATAAATGTGTACTTGAAATGAATGAAAAATACTTGATTTAAATAAATTAGAAATTTAGTAAGTTTAAATCAAATATGATAAGACTAGAGTATATAAGAAGGAAAATTGATATCGTTAAGTAATTTGTTTCGATTATTAAAAAATAACAAATTTATAAAATGTATAAAAATAATTTGGTGTGATTAAAATATCAAAAATAACCATGTTTTATTAATAAAATGTTTGGATAAAATAGGAAGGGTAGTAATAAAATCAAAGTGGTGAAGTAATATGGAAATTTAAAAACACGAAGAATAATGAAAGACATAAAACGAATGAAGATTATAAGCATGTGGTAAAAACTAATGACTAGCAGAATTAATCTAAAAATGTAAATCATTGAAGAAGAATAATGTCAAGTTTATTGGATTACCTCAAGCTGTGTGGTACCTACTAAGAGAGAGCACCAGAGGAGGATCATCGGTTAAAGAGGCATATTCCAAGAGGTTGGCGGATGCAGTATTGCAACTAGGTGTCTGCAGATTTTGGCTGTTGGTTGCGTACTGTGGGAAAGGTTGAGTTGCTTATTTTGGACGATTGTGACGTCTGATCTGTTCGTGGGATTATCCATTGCGGGAAGGTGCTTGAGAGAGTCGATTGGTAGGCGGAGAGGGGCAGTTTGGTTGACTTTCTGAACGTTGTGCTGATAAAGTGACAGGTGGGTGATTTTAGTATTAAAGTCATAACTAGAGACTAAAGACTATAAAACGATCTGGTGTTTGTCAGTTTGATTTCAAAGCTGTTTGACATATAGCTGACATAAGTTATATTGACTTATGGGAATGATAAAAAATTAGAACATAAAATTTCAGAAATAAGCTATCTAGATAAAAGAACCCACTCCTGATTTTTCAGGAGCTTGCTCTAATAACAGTAACTGATTTTCTATACATGAAAGGGCAATTTTAATTTGATAACATAAAAATATAAGTTAAAAACAGATTAAGAAGACTATACCTGAAGGTAAATAGCAGATTTAAGGCGCTCCAACGTGGACATTAACATATCTATGACGGCACAACGTGTGACAAATTAATAATAAAAAATAATAGCTCATTAACAAGTAAATAAAGACAGCTCACGCGTTGTCATCCAGTGCAATATACATAAATAATAAAATACCTCAAATAGGTAAACAGTACTGCGTGACTAAACAATAATTAACAAAACTGACAAATTAAATAGTTTACATTTTGGAAATCTCATATATATTTCAGAAGTTGTTATTCTGACGTTCCGATTTCTGGTACCGAAGTAGGTAAGGTTCTATGTGAAGATTAAGCATCAAATAGAACAAATTTATTAAGACTGTTCACTGAGAATTAATTGGTATGCATAGGTATCTGGCTTTTTATTGCCACTTAAGGAATACCCTGTATACCTAAGGGCCTTGAAGTTCAGATTTTAATTATATTGCCTTAAATAGAAGACGGGTATTTTATTGTTTGCATATACGGTTACCTGTTTATAGTGAGATGTTTACAACTACAATACTAATCTGTCCTTAGAACTGCTCCTGCTAAAGGCTCATATCCCTCACAGCTTTTTGAAAGAAACCCTACTTTAATTTCATTAAAATTTTCTCATTAAAAATTGGTCGCATAAAATAATTTAGAAATCAGATAGCCCTTCTAGATATTTTAATAATCTTGATGATCCCACTACTTTCTCTTTATAATTATAGTGATAATTCGCTCTACAAAAGGCTAATTCCGGAATACGAAATCAAGGTGCTACTGATCTGGCCGCTATATATTATAATGTCAAGGTGGCTTGAGTTTAGTTATTCAGAAAGAATGGTTAGAGTAATTTGTTTCTTAGTTTTTCTGGCGGGTATGCATAGTATAACAACGGTTATCGATAATATTTCTTGAATAAATATGAATTTTGTTAGCAACCGCGTGGGCATCGGGCGAACTGGTAGTGAATACTTCGACCGGGCCAGTACGAGGGCACTACACAAAATCATATGGCGGAAGAACCGTCATTGCTTTTGAAGGAATACCATATGCCAAACCTCCAGTTGGAGACTTAAGATTTAAGGTAAGTTCTAACTAATACTTGCTAAAAAAAAAAAGTCGTTTCAAAATTGCTATGCGACCCTTTATTACATAAACAATAAATAATTAACTAATTTCGACACTTTTTAGTTAAACTCATAGAAAACGAAACAAACCAGTGGCTTAGTGACTATATAGAGTGACCGTATAACGAGTTTAAACTTATAAAACCAGATTTTTTACAAACCATATATTTTCTGTGTTGTTAAGAATAGTCGGCAACATAAGTAACTAATAAATAAAATTTAATGGGAGCAAGAGTTGCTATTAAAATAAATATACGATTTTATCGGGTCGGTTAACATAGCACCACCAACTATTCCAAATGATCTCCAAATCAAGCGCTTGATTCTTTATATCTAGCGCAACCTAGCGCCACAAATTATTACGCTACCGCCATTGCGGTTTCGGATATTTTTACTGGTCTTTTCGGGGGGTGCTAAGTTAACGCTAGCACCACCAATTAACGATAGACTTCTGAAAACCTAGCGCTAGATTCTCTACACCTAACGCCACCTAGCGCCACAAATTTTTCACCTAGCGCTTTTCCCATTTGAATTGTACGGCATAAAATTGATCGTTAACATAGCACCACCAACTATTCCAAATGATCTCCAAATCAAGCGCTTGATTCTTTATATCTAGTGCAACCTAGCGCCACAAATTATTACGCTACCGCCATTGTGGTTTCGGATATTTTTACTGGTCTTTTAGGGGGGTGCTAAGTTAACGCTAGCACCACCAATTAAAGATAGGCTTCTGAAAACCTAGCGCTAGATTCTCTACACCTAGCGCAATCTGGCGCCACAAATTATTACGCTAGCGCCATTGCAATTTCAGATATTTTTACTGGTCTTTTCGGGGGGTGCTAAGTTAACGCTAGCACCACCAATTAACGATAGGCTTCTGAAAACCTAGCGCTAGATTCTCTACACCTAGCGCAATCTGGCGCCACAAATTATTACGCTAGCGCCATTGCAATTTCAGATATTTTTACTGGTCTTTTCGGGGGGTGCTAAGTTAACGCTAGCACCACCAATTAACGATAGGCTTCTGAAAACCTAGCGCTAGATTCTCTACACCTAGCGCAATCTGGCGCCACAAATTATTACGCTAGCGCCATTGCAATTTCAGATATTTTTACTGGTCTTTTCGGGGGGTGCTAAGTTAACGCTAGCACCACCAATTAACGATAGGCTTCTGAAAACCTAGCGCTAGATTCTCTACACCTAGCGCAATCTGGCGCCACAAATTATTACGCTAGCGCCATTGCAGTTTCGGATATTTTTACTGGTCTTTTCGGGGGGTGCTAAGTTAACGGTAGCACCACCAATTAACGATAGGCTTCTGAAAACCTAGCGCTAGATTCTCTACATCTAGCGCAATCTGGCGCCACAAATTATTTCGCTAGCGCCATTGCAGTTTCAGATATTTTTACTGGTCATTTCGGGGGGTGCTAAGTTAACGTTTTCACCACCAATAATTAACGACAGACTACTGAAAACCTAGCGCTAGACCCTTCAGACCGAGCACCATTCGGCAACATAGATTTCAAAGCCAGCTCCATCTTGTACTAAATTACCTATATTGGTTGACATTACTGAGATAATTTATTTAATTTTGTTCAACACAAACTGTTGAACAAAATTGTACCAGTAGAATATTCCACAGCATTCACTGTTTAGTGCAATTATAATTTTGGAGAGAGTACATCATATACATATACATACTTACACAGGATAAGAAAACAAAAAGTTTCTATCATATAATAAAATAAAAATAGAGGTCGTTGTATGTGACTCCCTAAATTACAAAGTAGTGAATAATTTTAGTTTTCTCACCCTGCATATATCTGCAATGAAAAAATAAACTTCAAGAAAGTTCTAATATATATAATGTATTTAAAAACAAAAATGAAAATTTTATAAAACTATAAAGCAAATTAAGGTATAGATAGGAGCAGGTAATACAATCTACTTAATATATTTTATTAAATAACTCGAACGCTATAATAATAAAGTAAGATAAAAATATCAAGCAAGATTAGGTTTTGTGTCAGTTTGTGTCAAAACTTATTTGTTATTTCTTATTTTTCATATTAAAAACATGACTGATTGATTATGGCATTCATAAAAGCAGCGAAAAGGCTATGTCTCTGTAATCCAAATTCTCTGTCAAGTTTAGTGGTAATCTAGTTACGGCTGATAATTGTAACTTCGGTGAATGAAGTGTAGAGTTGCAACTACAGTCACAGTAAATATGAAAATCTACTATTGCATTTATGACACCAGACGGAGAAAGGTTGGAACAGCGAAGATCATAGCGCTAGGTTTTCAAAAGTCTGTATTTAGTTGATGATGCACACGTTCAAGGGTTGTATTTACCATGCCAATATTACGAGCGAAAACCACGTTAATCAGAGGACAAGATGTTGATTATCGCGTAATCAGGCACCGATTGGCTAAAAAATTGATATTATGGTCATTCTATTGGTTGGTGACGTTATGAGTAGAATGGTTTCAGGAATTTCATCCCGTGCTATTTTTTTGGGTCTGAAGAGTCTGGCGCTATGTTTTAAAAAGCCTGACATTGGTTGGTGGTGTAAACACTAACTCAATAGCCCCCGAAAAGAACAGTAAAACATCCGAAACTGTAATAGCGCTAGGGTAATAATTTGTGACGCTAGATAGGGCTGGATATAAAGAATCTAGCGCTAGGTTTTCAGAAGGCTATCGTTAATTGGTGGTGCTAGCATTAACTTAGCACCCCCGAAAAGACGAGTAAAAATATCCGAAACTGCAATGGCGGTAGCGTAATAATTTGTGGCGGTAGGTTGCGCTAGATATAAAGAATCAAGCGCTTGATTTGGAGATCATTTGGAATAGTTGGTGGTGCTATGTTAACGATCAATTTTATGCCGTACAATTCAAATGGGAAAAGCGCTAGGTGTAAAATTTGTGGCGCCAGGTGGCGCTAGGTGTAGAGAATCTAGCGCTAGGTTTTCAGAAGCCTATCGTTAATTGGTGGTGCTAGCGTTAACTTAGCACCCCCCGAAAAGACCAGTAAAAATATCCGAAACCGCAATGGCGGTAGCGTAATAATTTGTGGCGGTAGGTTGCGCTAGATATAAAGAATCAAGCGCTTGATTTGGAGATCATTTGGAATATTTGGTGGTGCTATGTTAACGATCAATTTTATGCCGTACAATTCAAATGGGCAAAGCGCTAGGTGTAAAATTTGTGGCGCTAGGTGGCGCTAGGTGTAGAGAATCTAGCGCTAGGTTTTCAGAAGCCTATCGTTAATTGGTGGTGCTAGCGTTAACTTAGCACCCCCCGAAAAGACCAGTAAAAATATCCGAAACTGCAATGGCGCTAGCGTAATAATTTGTGGCGCTAGGTTGCGCTAGATATAAAGAATCAAGCGCTTGATTTGGAGATCATTTGGAATAGTTGGTGGTGCTATGTTAACCGACCCGATTTTATCTGCTTTTAACATAGCATATGATTATTTAGTGAAAATAATGATTTTAGCTACAGACAAAGACTAAATGCACAAATTGCTTAATTCAATCCTAATGGGAAAAGAACTTGAAAGCTTAATTTTATTTTATAAAGTAACTTGGCCAATTATAAAATAAATGTTTCGAATAACAATTTTATCTTCGAAAATTATGAACTTGATTGGTCTCCTTATTTATACTACCACGATTATTAATTAATATCTATAATCATTACTAAAAAACATTTTATTAATAATAAGATTAATAGTAATAAAATTAGTAATTAACAGTATTAGTAGTATAAAAGTTGTAAATAGTCAAAAATTAACTACGATCATTTGAATGCTTATGAAAATACCATGTGAGATGTACAACAATCAGAATGAGCTGAAAATGTATATCTGTTCACTTCAGTTCTATGGCTGTATTCAGTGTTGCATATCCAAGCTCGCAACCTGGAAAACGAGAATTTGTTAATTTTGCCGTTATAAGGGCGTTGTAAGTAATACAAATTTCAAGACATAGCTAATTCAAACCATTATAATAGATGGACGTGTTTTCTCAAGCTCCATAAATTTAAATGTTTATTAATGATAAAAGTAATATATAATTTTACCTGTGTGTCAGATAGATAAAAATTATTTAATGTCTTCGAATTAATCAAGATAAACATAACAACATCTGTAAAGTTAGCACCACAAGTTAATTTTTTTTTCAAGAGTTTTCTTTGCACCCCAAGGAGTTCTAGAGTTTCTTGCTAATTTTAAAAATAGTTCTATGTATTTAAGAGAAAAAAATGTGAAACGAATATTTCGGGTGCTAACTTATTTTTGTCAAATTCTACTGTAACTCTTTTTCCGTTGTGCTTATTGAAAAGTGTGACGACACTTTTTGATAGAACTCGTACGGGTACTACTAGAACTATAACCAAAAAACGATTTTCAGAAAAAAAAATTATCACGTATTTTTGTGTTAGGACTTACAAAATGATTGAAGTCCTAGTAGCAATTTTTTTAAGTTCCGGTAGTTATAATGAGAGTTCTAGTAGCACACTGATGAGTTCTATCGATAACTATCATAAAAAAATTTATAGGACTCGAAATAAAAAAATACACGCAATTTTGTGTTAATACTTTTACAAAACGTCGAAGTCCTGGAAGCAATTTTCTTAAAGTTCCGGTACTTTTAATGGCAGTTCTAGTAGCACCGTGGCGAGTTCTATCGATAACTTTAATAACATTTTTGATAAGACTCGAAATAAAAAAGTAAACCCATTTTTGTGTTAGTACTCTTACAAGATAACAAAGTCCTGGAAGCAATTTTGCTACAAGCTATTTGAGCCTCTACGGTACCGTATTTTGCATAATCTTTGAAGAAGTATTGCAATAAGGAACTTAAGTGGGCTAATAATTTTATCGGATTTTTAATGATACCCTATATAATAATTAGTTTTTTTCTATATTGTCGATACCGTGGCAGCAGCATTTTCTTAAGTTTACTTTGTCTTTCGACCGTTCATCGACAGAGTAGAGCAGGGGGGAGAGGGCGGAGAAGTTAGATATAACGGGGTCAACCAAAAAGGCGATTTCTTGGGAACTTCGATTCAAAGATACTGTGTGTCTTTGTAACTTGTATAGGTTAGTTGCAGCTTTTGATTGTGTGCCTGTTGTAAGCCTTTTTCATTAAATGAAAGCACAATCTGATGTGTAACTGTTTATAAGTAAGCAGGGGAAGGTGCCAAGATAGCCACTCAAGGGGCCTAGAAGGTCGTGATCATCGCTATTATGTTCACCTGGGTGGCACCAATATATCCAACTTTCACCATGTACTTAACTGTCTTCCCGTTAATGAACACAACTTCTGTATGTGCAAAGATATAATTTTAAATAACGTCTGTATTGGTCAGTAAGGTTTAATAAATATGTATTTACTATCATTTCCGTAATAGATTTTAAAATGAATTTGAACATAGTTGACGGTTGGAAGGAAATTTTAAGTAATAATTTTTTTGTGACAATTTATTCTCATTATACATTTTTAATATACAACCCAACCCACACGCGAAGGTATTTTCGTCGACTTTGTTACTTCGAGTCCTAACAAAAAACGTTATTAGAGTTATCGATAGAATTAGCCTGGGTGCTACTAGAAGTCCTATTAAAACTTCCGGAACTTTAAGAAAATTGCTTCCAGGACTTCATCGTCTTGTAAAAGTACTACCACAAAAATGTGTGTAACTTTTTTACTTCGAGTCCTATCTAAAAATTGTATGAGAGTTATTGATAGAACTCGGCAGGGTGCTACTAGAACTCCCATTACAACTACCAGAGCTTTTAAAATATTTCTTCTAGGACTTGACGTTTTGTAATAGTAATTAACGTATTAAGAGGGGTAACCCAGTCTTAACATTCGAGCATATTTTTACCACTTGAGCAAGCGCAGCGAAGCGAGAGTGGTAATTTATGTTAAATGTATCTCAACATTCAAGGACGCGATCATGTTAAACACTGTTTAACATTTCTATAAACAATAAAAGTAGTAACACAAAAATGCTTGTATTTGATATACGTAACTAGTCGGGATGCTACTAGAACTCCCATTAGAACTACTGGAACTTTAAAAAATTGCTTTCGCGACTTCATCTGTTTGTAAAAGTCCTAACACGAAAATGGGCGTTAATTTTTTTTTCTGGAAATCTTTTTTTTTTACAGTTCTAGTAGCACTCCTAGGAGTTATATCAAAAAGTGTCGTCACATTTTTCAATAAGTACGACGTAAAAAGAGTTATAGTGGTATTTGTCCAAGGAAAAAGAGAAGTTAGCACCCCAAATTTTCGTCTCACATTTTTTCTCTTAAATATATAGAATTATTTTTAAAAATAGCAAGGAACTCTAGAACTTCTTGGGGTGCAACGAGAAGTCTTGAAAATAATAACCATTTTTGAGTTCAAAGAGATAACATAACATAACCTGAAAAATATAAAAAAGTTTAAGAGTGAAAATGCTGGGCTGGTCGCAATAGGTAAGTAGAAGTTAGTTGAATGAATGGAATAGTGGATGCAGCGGACTTGAACCTGTTTGCAACAACAAAAACCGTTGGAGCTGTTGAAGGGAGTCTCATTTAGGGGTCTGTACTAGTAGTACAATTTGGAACGTTTGATCGGCGGTGGCTGGTGAGCCGATTTAACAGTAACCGAGCCGGCACGTTAGCTGATATAGTCGAGCAAATAATCTGGTTGAGGTTTCGGAGTCACGGTTTTACATTCTCTTTTAATTTCCAAGGGAATAAACGAGAGTTTGCCTTTTATTGCCACTCATTCTACTATAGTAGTAAATAATTCTCGAGGCCACGATATTTACTTTGGCTGTTGCATACATCTGTCAAATGACATCTCTCCACCAATGATTCAACTGCCTTTCAGTAGTTTCAACCAATCCCCAACCAGTTGCACCGATAACCTTTGTTATACATATCACATTTTTAACCACTAATCGGTAATTGTGTTATACTATAACACTTATCGATAGTATTCTACGGTATACCACTCTTTTAAATGATTCATGCAATTGTCAGTAGTATCGGTAATTCTAATACCGATATGAATTCTTGCAAATGGCAATAAGCAATCATTCATATCCTTTCCAGAATTACCGATAAAAATTAATGAGTATAATATACAGGATGTTCATATAAGTGGGGGACGTTTTTTCAGAAGCGATTCTAGACTCAAAAGCAAAGAAAAATCTTCCTGTTATCATATGTCCGAAAATGGTTCATTTAGAAGCTGTGAAAACTCTTAACTGATGCTAAGCCAGTTGGCTTAATATTAAACTTTTAATAACATCAGTTACTTGACGGTATTATTGTTGAGTAATTTATTTTATCGTGTTACACATGGCAAGGTACTACATTTCTACATGCAAAATCGTTTAGTAATGTGGTGCTTTGCACTGTAGCAACCATTACAGCATATCAACGACGATTTGTTTGATGTTTGGCAATACTGTAATGTAATGTTGGAGACAGTGTAAGTCTATGTCAAATTCGAGGTTAGTAGGTTAGGTTTTGCGTCAGTTTTGACACAGACGGACGGAAAACCTAATCTGCTAAGAATATGACATAGACTTACGGTGCCACCAACAATACACTTTAGTACTGCCAAATGCATAATATTAATTGGAGCCGCTTAGTGTGCTTTAGTACATAAAAACGAGGTTTGTTCAACTTGGTTATTATTTGACATTTAATGTTACTTTTAGATAAGAATAATATTTCACATTTCTACACAAAATGCGATAAAATAGTTTATCTACAACTTGGGTAAAGACTTATTACGTCACACATTTGACCACTAGTGGTGTTACCTAACTGATATAGTGTTAAATGAATGACAATGACATTGGCCTACTAAAATATTTTTGAAAATGACAGATCTGACATTTTTCTTAAAGGGATTGGACTGGCTATTTAGTTTTTATTTGCGGTAACGTAGGCCGATTATAGGTAGCCCAACGTTATGTCCCACTCTCTGCAGTAGAATAGAGCGGGATGCCAATATTACAGTTACTCAGTGCGCCTACTGCTATAACATGGCTCTTGCATACTGACAGAATAAGTGGTCTACAAGCATAGTATATACAGCGTACATACATCAAACAAGTAGAGACACTCGCTGTCAATTTCTTTGATGTTAAAATATCGATTTTTATTACCTTGAACGGCTCCTGGGGGGTACTTTCCGATAATACTAACAGCTGGCGCCCCTACTTTATGACATATGATTGGTAGCAGAGTCACTAACTGGCTCTGATTGGTAAAACTTTATGCTGCCATCTGATAGTCAAGCTTAGAAATACCCCCCCGAGTTACTGTTCCAGGCACTCTAGACAGGTTTCAACATTTGGCATGAGTGTCTCTACTTGTTTGATGTATGTGCGCTGGTATATACGCCCGTATTCAAGAAATTTTAAAATCGACAATATAACACCCAGTAATACTGATCATTGCAATATTGAATGGAAGGGCATTTTACTAAATTATTGTACTAAACAGTGGATATTATTTTATAGACTTACGCCTGTATGTAATTTGCTTATTTAAATCGGAATATGACGTACTTGTATATTTCTGTAAAAACAATAATGTACCATTTCACCTAACGGTCCAGATTCTACTAAACCTTGCCCTGTTTTATTCAAACACTTTAACGTTGACAAAGTCTATCTTTTCTTAATGCAGAGGGTGCTCTTTTTTTACCGTTGTTATTACTTAGCTTAAAAATTCCCATGGTAAAGCGGCATGAAAACACTGATTGAACTTGCTCAGCAAGTAGTCCCCACATACTGCAGAATGCTGAACTGTACGTTGCAGTAGGCGTACAATTAGCCAACGATTTTCTCTGGACGATGCAGCGACGCTATTCTGACTATTTGTAGAGGGTAATTGTGCGATCCTAGATTCTTGAAGCGTTGTGCGAGTGAGCAAGCACTATGAAGAATTGCGTTTGCTTGTGAGAGATAGATGAAATGCAAGAAAAATGAAAAACGAAATTATAGAAGAACCGAAAGAAATTATTTAATCTTCTTTACACGGTTCTGTGGAGAATTAATTAAGGAGTGGAGGATCCTTAAAACAAACCTTATATTCCTTAAATGTTTACTGTTTCTATTGACTTATTTTACATTAATCTTAATTTTTGTAAAAATGTTAGGCCATTGTTTTTTAAATGAGGTGCCTACAAAGTACTTTTCATAAGCTTAACAATACAACAACAATTTTAATTCTACGTTTACTGGTTTTAACGTAATTCACTTTTTAGGAAAAGCAGCGTTTTACTCACCTTCATCTCTTTCTAGATAACGTAGACTTATAGAACGAAAGGAGTACTCCAATTGACCGCGTAAAGTATTTACGTGTGGAGGCTTTAAATGCGGAATTAGGTCGTGTTCAATATCCTTAATGCACTTTTCTCAATTGTGGGCAGTGGTAAATAAAATTTTGTACAATATATGTGTGATAATGTATCATTAATATACTTATGTGCTGACATAACTCGTGCTACGCACTCGTTTGTAACTTACACACACGTATATTAATGATGCTCTTATCCCACTTGTATAAGTAAATAACTTCTACGAAACGCGCTAGACAACTGGTTTTATATACTGAACTCATACGGCTATTTAAATACTCGCTAACGCTGGTACTCAAACCAGCCA
The DNA here is from genome assembly GCA_940337035.1 of Agriotes lineatus. Classification (NCBI taxonomy): domain Eukaryota; kingdom Metazoa; phylum Arthropoda; class Insecta; order Coleoptera; family Elateridae; genus Agriotes; species Agriotes lineatus. Next base: position 274,721 of record CALNHX010000344.1, read on the forward strand.
TACTTGTTGAGTAAAACTTCACTTTTCTAAACTTGTTGCGTGATAGACTATTATTAAAATAGAACTGTATTCATCTATTGAGATGGCAGACATGCACTTAGTGTATGGGCTTGCAATTGGAAGGCGATACGAAGCAAGACGTCTTTTTAATTAGTTGGTAATTTTCAATAGTAAATCTTGTTTTTGAGTCCAGAATCATAAAGAAAAAGTATTTCCGACTTTCGTTACCGCCCAGCTAACTTGCTTATCTGACCAAATAACTGTAGCAGTTTTATAACTTCAAGTAGTTAGTAATCATCAATATTTAATTCATAATTAATTCATAAACAAATCATTTCCTGGCATAAGTCTATAAGCACATTTTTCTTCGTTTTTAAACTACGAGGGGAACTAGAAAAATTATCTACCTAGCCATGATAGAAACAATTGATAAGCTTCAGCTTCTAATGTCAAACAGTGACAAGTCTTTCATTGTTGCATGAAAAATTTGATTCATATCCGCCAGTAATTTTATATTTTGTGGAGTGTTTTATGTCTAAAAATGAGTCTTTTGAAAATAGAGCATCGAAGTGTAATACAATTCCTTACAAAGGAAGGCAACAATCCGAAAAAGATTCACCAACGAATGATTGCGATGTATGGAGACGATGCTCCGTCATATTTCACAATTAAATTTTGGTCAAAACAATTTCGGTGGGGACGGGAATCTATAGGAGATGATCCCAGAAGTGGAAGACCTGCAGAAGCGACAAATGTTGAAATGTGCAAGAAAGTGGAAGCCATGGTTCTTGAGGATCGCCGTATAAAAGTCTCCAGCATTGCTACAGCATTGGAAATATCCGAACCTAGCGTTTTAACAATATTGCACGACAAACTGGGTATGAGTAAAGTTTCAGCAAGGTGGGTTCGCGATTATTGTCTCCTGAGCAAAAGCTGCGTAGACACCAAATTTGTAGAAACAATTTGGAATCTTTGGAAGCGGACCCCGACCTCTTAATGCGGATAGTGACTGGTGATGAGACTTGAGTACATCACTGGGACCCTGAGATGAAATTAGAGTCTATGCAATGGGTTCATAAGGGGTGTCCTCCCGCAAAGAAGGCCCGCACGCAATCTTCAGCTGGAAAACTCATGGCAACCATCTTTTAGGACATGCAAGGTATCCTTTTGATTGAATATATGCCTAAAGGCTCTACAATCACTGCAGAGGTTTATGGTAACACCCTCAAAAAGCTGCATACAGCTATTGTCAAAGAACGTTCAAATTTATCACAAGGTGAATCGCTCATTCTTCATGACAACGCGACCGTGCATAAGGCCGCCAAAATCAAACCAATTCTGCAGAAATGCCGCTTTATTGAGCTAAACCATCCACCTGATAGTCCGGATCTGGCACCGTCCGACTTCTATCTATTCAGAAACCTAAAAAAGAATCTCAGAGGGCGTCGTTTTGAAACAGACGAGCATTTGAAGGAGGCAGTCAAGGACTATTTTGAGACCCAAAAAGAATTTTTTTCAACCGGCATTAACTCTTTGAAATAGAAACGACATAAGTGCGTTGAAGTTGGGGGAGATTATATTGAAAAATAAAATTATTTAAAAAACCGTATGTAATTCGTTTTATAGTTAGGTAGATAACTTTTATAGTTCCCCTCGTAGATAGATTTCTGAAAAAAATATCGCAACTTCTGTAAACACCCTGTATTGTTGTTGATAGTTTCAAACCCGGAGAGAGTTAAATATTGTTTCATTTTACCATTAGAGCTGAATGAAACATTTTCATTCTAAAAAAATAAAGAATCTCAAATACGTAAATAGTGCTATGTTATCCAGATAAGATCTTTTGATAGTAAAATAAAATACAAAAACGTGATATTATAGTTGTATTATACTGTACATTTATAATCAGTTTTAAATTAGTTCATTAAGAGTAAACTAACTTTTTGAAGATATTGTGAAAATGTTTAAAAGCTTTCTTTAATTTAGGAACCACAGCCAATAGAGCCATGGACAAATATATTGGATGCCAAAAGAATCTACGTGTGCATGCAGTACACTGCTTTAGAGTTAACTAAGGCGGTAATTGGTAAGCCAGCTATACAGTGTAAATTATCACTAGCGGTAGAATACTATAATTTTTTAAGATAAGATGGCACTCTCATTCTTTTCGTTACTTCAAGTTGCGGACTAGTTTTATCTCCATGTTCGTATTGTTACCATATTATTACGTTATTATTACTTTCTTTTTCATATAACTTCGATAGATCATGCAAATTATACAGCACCTGCACGTTATTGACCTCCCTTCCTCGTAGTTAGAACCTTTAGATCTCGTACATTTAGAATTAAATCTGATACCGTTCTCATAATGTGTGTTTATTCTAGTCTTCGTTTTCACAGACCCCGCATTTGAGCTTTTCCCTATGTGGAAGGGCAGTTAACACTGCTAATGCGCATGTTGGATTCTGCTCATCATAATAAGGCTTATAAACCTTTAATAAAAGAATATAATTTACTAAATTCGTTTTTTAAGAAAAAATCACTTTTTTAAATGGCACCTACTAAGGGCCATCTTGCCATTAGATAGAAAATGTAATTACAAATCTAACGATATGCATCATGCACTACTTTATTTTTATCTGAAACTGAAAATTAATTAACTAATTATCTTTAAATATTTTTATGTAATAGCTAAGAATACCTAAGCAAATTTGGCAACACTGTTGTATGTAATTTGAGTCCTAGATTCCAAAAAGCATAAAACATAAAGAGTATTTTATTTAAATAACTATAGTTAAATAGATTTAAAAAAATAATTAATTAATTAATTTTTAGTTTCAGATAAAGATAAAGTAGTGCATCATGCATATCGTTAGATTGGTAATTACATTTTCTATCTAATGGCAAGATGGCCCTTAGTACGAGTAGATGCCATTTAAAAAAGTGACTTTTTCTTAAAAAACGAGTTTAGCAAATTATATTCTTTTATTGAAGGTTTGTTATTGACCTTATTTATAAAATTGCTATTATTAAGAGTTGCTAGAGTCAATTAGAATAGAGTCAAGGCTTTCTATGGTAAAAAATACAAATTTAAAAAATAATTTTTTTGTTCAAAAAAGTTTAAATTTGGCAAGACCATTATTTTGTAGTTTAACTCGTAGATTCAGAAAAACATAAAATATACCGGGTGTTTTATTAAAAAAATTAAAGTTGGTATAGTTTCCGGTAAAACCGGAAGTCAGCCATTTTAACTATATCTATCGGCCAATCAGAAATTATGTCTAGTATCTTGGTATAACATTTTATCTAAATCGATTGATAAATAAAGAAGATATAAGCATGGCCCTAGTCTCATTGTTACCTGGTATATGTCCACCTGTATTTTGTATGCTCAATATAACGTTTCAATTTTACAGTTATATTTATCTGCTCTTTGTACATCAATATACATTTATATTTATAAGCGAGGTAAATATCAAACAGGTGGAGGTACGGTTAGTTAATGCAGTTATCCAGATTTCGATTTCCATCTCGACGCATCTTTCTGGCGAGTCAGAGCCGTGCGCGATTATTAATACACTTCTACGCTCCTCCCGAATTGATTTTTAGGCAGAATCAACTACGATTTCAGATTAAAATCTAACCCATATACCACTGCAGCTAGTTGTGTGCATTTTTGGATTTGCTACCTGTCATAAATGCCGTTTAGAGTTTAACAACGCATTTTAAAATGATGCCTTTCATGAAAGGTTCATATCAGAAACCTCACGTGTTTCCTTAACACGAACTACTTTTTAGGCGATGAAGACTGTCTATACTTGTACATATACGTACCCAAACCGCAAATTAATGGCAATGAAAACTTCCCTGTTATTGTTCACATACACGCAGGTGCGTTTGTTAGTGGCGATCCAAAATCTTTGGCAGGTCCAGATTACATTATGGACCGAGATGTTGTCTTTGTTAGTATGAACTATCGTCTTGGAATATTAGGTTAGTGTATATAGGGCATCGTCATATACATATATGCTGACCACTATTGTATACAGGTTTTCTAAGTACTCAGGATAAATCCGTGTCAGGTAACAACGGACTTAAGGATCAAGCATTTGCTCTAAAGTGGATCAACGAAAACATAAAGCGCTTCGGAGGCAACCCACACTCAGTCACCCTGACAGGCACGTTGGGAGGAGCAGTATCGACACATTTGCACTACTTCTCACCGTTATCAAAAGGTTGTAATTTATATCTTTTCTGTTTCGAATTAAATTATAAATCTCTGCAGGACTATTTAACGGCGGATTTTCTCAAAGCGGTACAGCTCTAAATTATTGGGCCTTAACTAAAAGGCCCTTGGAAAACGCTAAGAAATTAGGTGCAAAATTTAACTGCCCTACATCGTCTACCTCAAATATGGTCGACTGTTTAAAAGGAAAGTCAGGAAGAGACATTACTCTAGCCCTTGGCGACTTCTACGAATTTCTTAACTTCCTTCCGATCAATCCGTTTGGACCAGTGGTGGAGTTACTAACACCAGGTGCATTTTTACCGGACCATCCGTATAAGCTCTTGTTGGAGGGAAGAATCAACGATTGCCCGTGGGTCACATCTAATACAAAACATCAGGGTACCATTCCTATGGCATGTCAGTTGCAATATCGATATTGTTATACAATGTCCTTGACCACCATTAAACTTTTAGATGTGACTTTGTATAATCAGTTAGATGAGCTTGACAGACGATGGGATGAGTTGGCACCTTATTTGCTGGGTTACAACGAAACAGCTTTAGACGTTGACAAGACAACCATTGGAAGAATTATAAGAAATCATTATTTTAATGGAGAGGCGCTTTCTTACAGGAATTTGGATAAACTTATACAGGTCTGTCTGTGTCAATTTGATTTTCCTACGATAATCACAAATGTTGTAGCTTGGTACGGATCGGGGCTTTCTTGTGGATGCCATTAAAGCAATCGCTGCACAGGCTAAAGTGTCAAAATTTCCAATTTACTACTACTTTTTCGAACACTACATAGACATGGGGGCGAATTATAAACAAAACCTTACAGGTAATGTGCAGGTATTTAATGTTAACTTTAAAGAGCTTTAAAACAATTGACGTTATAGTGGTTGGATTTGACGACGACTTTAGAGTAATGTACCGTTTCAAAGACAACCCAGCAAAACTGTCGCAGTCCGATGAGAAGATGAAAGACATTTTTGTAGATTTCCTCTATAACTTTGCTGCCAAAGGGTAAGTTGATTCGTGGAAACTGAAATGGCTAGTCACGAGGACAAAATATTTTCAGAACGCCGTCGTTCAAAGGACAAAAATGGAAGCCTGTTAACAAACCTGGAGAACCCATAACTTACATGCGCGTGTTCTCCCCGAAACGATCCGTAAAGAACAGTATATAAATTTTGAACCGCTGCAGTTCTGGCACAGTTTGCCACTTTGGGAGAACGACCATTTGTTCAAATATGTTTTTAAAACTGTGGAATATTTTCCTTTTTTATCGGCATATGATGTACCTACCAGTACGTTATTATTATAGTGGGCTCTTTATTAAATGTATATGAACGAAAATTGTATATGTTTCATTACCTTTTGTTTCGAATTAATGCTAACGTTGATTTTAGCCATGCGCTTTTTGGGTCACCCGCTCGTTAAGACACTAATTTGATCTTCATAATTTGTTAAAACGCTGCTTTCAGTGTGGTGTGACCGTTATATGTTGTGTTCTATACAGGCTAGCGCCATATTCGACGACTTCGGCTAAAGAAAGTTCTCAAAGAAAACGGAAACAAATTATTGCAAAGCTTTGAAGAAGGAGATCGGTTTAAAATTGAGCCATGTATCGATACCTACCGTTAACGGATAGTGCGAATGGGACAGAGTGCGCCGACGTGGCATCTAGTGTTATTGATGAGATAACGTTTAAAAATATTTCCTGGACCGAGATCTGAACTAGCGACCTCTGGCTCAGCAGTCGGGCATGTATTTCACTACACCATACTGACAGCGCAGTTACGGTACCGCTTAATATCTATTACTGGTAACGAGAATACAAATAGACAACGACATACAAAAAATAAGTACATACAAAGAGAAAATCAATTGATTTTGCTTGAAAGCTTTTGCGATTCTTTGCATTACTATTACACATAAAATAACACAAAAACAATCCTTATATGTTAATTAGTTCTCAAGATACAATGTTTATACTTCACATTTATTAATTGTTCGACTCCAAAGCTGTTAGTATCTTCACAAAAGTTAAACAATTTTATGAGACCTTTAATACAATTTTAGGTTGGTCGCAATTGATTAAGTAGTTGCTACAAAAATTGTAAATTTGGATCAGCATTCTTCCATATCTTCTTGAAAATGATTTTCCGAACTGATATTCGAATTTAAGAGCTTTGCCTCTGCAATCGAGTATACAGTGTCCGCCAAAAAGTCGGCATAATCTGGGAAAACCTTTTACTCACAATCTGTTAATAATAGGTAGGTTTCTAACCTTCAAAACAGTAGGAAAGCGGGTCATTGTTTACTTGACTTTCCCAGCTAGCCGGGAAAGATTTTCCCGGTTAGCTAAACGTCACTTTCAATGAACTTGTCATGTTACCTAGCAACAGCGTTGCAGTTTCCTTTGTTAAAGTGACTTATTAAACTGCGATAAAAATACGTATTATTTGAAACTTACCTAATTAAATAAATAATGACAATAACCGATTGTACGTAAAATAGTATACATACCACGGTGAAAAGTTTAATTCCTGTTTTGAGATAAAGTTAACCTCGACGCTATGCGTCTCGGTAATGAAACACTTTCCACCTCGGTATGTAACATACTATTATTTTTTATTTAAAAAAAAATACGTCAATAATTTGTGCTCATCTAAAAACCTATTTAGCCCTTATTGGTGCTTGCTGGCACAAACGGGTTTAGCGCACCCCGGACGTAAGGGCGCGCGGTAGTAGAGAGAGTCGCCTTTTGTGCTTCACCAAGGATGGACATGCTTGCAAAGAGTTTGTAAAATAACGTCTCCGGCAAATTCCTCGAATGCAATTGCTCGAAATCAATTCCTCGAAATCAATTGCTCGAATGTAACTTTTCTCGAAATACAAGTTCCTCGAACCGCAATTTCTCGAAAATGTTTTGCTCGAATTTATGTGGTTTTAACATCTGGAACAAAGATCATATTCACCTTACAGTTCCACATTAGTATTTTAGTAACTTCAATAATCTTAAATTCATGGAAATTTTATATTTTTTAGTGGATGGAAAGTCAAACTGCAGTTCCATACAAATGTGTACATTTTCCCAGTTCAGCATAAAAATAATTTGTATTGTATTTTATACAACCTATAAAGATATGGAATGTTTAATTTTTTTCTGTTCGCAAGATTTGTAAATTGTAAATTCCTGTTTAACCTTGAAATTATACTCTTGAGCTTGCATTTTTTAAATGCATTTTGAACCAACTAATACAAAAGAAGCTGCTTTTATGTTGCAGATAGGTATTTGATTAACAGTTCAATAGTATTGGTTGTTGACAGCAAAATTTTAACATGTTTGCAGCAGTTATTTAGCTAGTTATTTATAAAAAAGTAAATTCGTAGTAAGTCGTTTCACACCGAAATATACATTCTTCTTCTATAAATTCTGTAAATAGTACAGATTCTTCATAAGCAACAAGTATATACCGTAATTGCAGTTTTACATTTTATTAATGTTTTGTGGCTAATCATTTAATATTTATACTTTCCTCCCAGATATTCTAGGACAACATTTAGTGAGATCTCAGCAGAGTCCCGTTTACCTGATGTAAGAAGGCCGAGATGAGTCCGAAGTCAGCTTATGGCTTTAGACATTAAAGGATTCTCTGGACATTCCTCTCATTAACGGATTTACTGTCCTGTCTGCTTCGAAGTATTGTAAAATTCAAGCTTAATATATCATACATGATTCATTTGCGGACACGGATTTATTATATGCATAGCAAATTGTTAGCAAGTTTGTACAGCCCTTAAAAACATAATTACAGTAAATGATCAAAATCTGCGGAAAATTCTCAGAAAATTGCAGCATTTTCAAATCAAATTTATAGGAAACTTTCGCAACTCCTCCCATGTTCTTTAGAAAAACTTTCAAGTCTGTAGAACAGTTAAATTTTCAAATATATAGCAAATTAGCAGTACCTCAACTTATAACAAACTTTCCGTAATTTTATAGCAAAAAATATTCAGGATATTTTACCAAAATTACAATAAAATTTTCAATACTTAAATGCGATGTTAATTGGAATATCTTCATCTATCTATCTAATCATCGGTATTTTAGATTGCAGTCCAAATGTTTTTCCTAATAGCTGTTTGCAAATTGCGGGTGAATATCGTCAAATTTCATAATATAACTGGTTTGTTTGTCATAATGGAAGTTATTGAAATGATAATTTCTTGAACTGATGGAATAGTCCGTTAGTATTTTTAAAGGAAGCACTTGCTTGCTTATCTGATGAGAATCAACTGGCTGTCAACCCTTTGAAGCACAGTAGTATTATCCTGTTAATACTTTCTGCAAGAAGTGATGTATAGCTTCCTCGTAAAGAGGATTAAATGAAACGTTGTACTTGCTTAGATAGGGCTATTTCTATCCTTCTTATGATACGTTTATTTTTACAAATAGCAAAGTTATAAATGACAAGATATTCGTCAAAACAGAAAAGATCCTTGTTGAAGTCACACAAATTTCTAGCAAATGTTGGTAATCTTGCAGGATTTGACGGCACATACATACAAACAAGGAATTCAATTGCTTGAAGTATTTAGGTACTAAATATGATAAATATTTATACCATCGGCTTTTTTTCGCGGCCTTTTATGCCCCTGCTTTTTTCCGCGGAAATTTATTTCGGCATTAAAGAGGGAGCAGAGTTTGAACGAATTACGGATAGAACAATATGTCAGCGGTCAACAACACACCATAAGCCGAAGAATATATCGTGATAGTGCACAGAGACTTTTAAGATTAGTGAATAATTATGGACATGACAGAAATATATATGATTATGTCCGTGGAATAGCACATAACATATCATATTGAAAACATATAATATTTGGTTTTTATAATTTTTTACTTAATCACATACATATACCTATTTTTTATTAATAAAGGTTATAATTTGTAATTTGTGTTTTTTTATATTTGATGTTAACTGATTCGAGTTAAGGCTATTTCACAACTTTATTTTTTCGAGAACCAGGTAATCGAGCAATTGCTGTTCGAGAAACTTGCAATTCGAGCAAAGTCACATTCGAGCAATTGACTTTCGAGCAACTGATTTCGAGCAATTCGTCTTCGAGCAATTGCATTCGAGCAATTTACCTAGAACCGTAAAATAAAGCGAGTTGTTATTTAAAACTTGTTTTTTGTCTTCTGAGAAGTGATAGCGAGATATAAAATACAGTTCACTACACCATAGCGCCTGGTAGTAATTGACCCTTACATATGGTCCTCCTACGCCCGCTATCCGGTAAATTCTCGCTTTCAAATGACAAATTCATTTCGGAAGTCGACTGTCGATAGAAACAGCCACCAAACGACGCTATAACAAAACCTGAGAGCAAAGAAGCGCAGCCCGCCAAGCAGCACGTTAAAGGTCTCGCCACCACAAAGAACATGTTCGACCACCTGCAAAGAACAGATGCACCTGCAGGTAAGCGAGGCTCTTCAAATAATTCCTGTTTCTCTCCCTAATAAACTTAGCGCAAGTACGCAAATAATTATTGAACTTAGCGTAACTAGGCAACAAATTAATAAGCGTAACTACGCAATAAACAAATAATACTTTAACGTAACTACACATCAATTATATGAAAAAACGTTAGCCTAACTACGCAGCAATATTGACTGTTGGTCTTATCTTATCATTAATAGTTATTTAACCAACAAGTGTGTTAATGAAGGCGATTATTAATCGTCCATTAACAAACGAGTTGATTACAAAATTTTTTCGTTGACCGCAAAATCTTTTTCTTTACGAAAAATTTTATTAATACAATTAACCTCCATGCAAAATATCATCAAAACGTCAAAATCACAAAAACAGTTAATTAATGAAAAAGAGTGTATTAATCAAAAACAGTGTAGTAATAGATCTATTAATCCATCCTTTTTAAAAAAACAGTTAATTAATGAAAAAGAGTGTATTAATCATAAACGGTGTATTAATGACGTCTATTAATCCATCCTTTTTTCGAAAAAATAATTCATTAATATTGAAATTAACAAGCCGTCAACGAAAAATTAAATAAACATATCAGAATTATATTTATAAGCGTTTACAGGCCTTTTAGGCTCATTGCTTTGTGAAGATCTTTTACCTCTTCCTGTCTCTTGCAAACTCTTTCCAGTTTCTGACACCTTTTTCCTGCAGGTCTTCCCAGACCGCTTCTCTCTATGTCTTTCTTGGTCTACCCTTCTTCCTTTTCCCTTCCGGTATTTTCCAGGGAATATTTTTTAGTTCTATTATTATCCATCCTCTCCATGTGTCCAAGCCACTGCAGTCTTCAAGCTTTTATCACTTGGGTTATGGAGGCTTCGTTATACAGCTCGTAAATTGCTGCGTTTGTACGTCTTAGCCATATATCGTCCACTTTTCTTCTACCGTAGATCTTTCGTAGAATCTTTCTTTCCTACCTTTCTAGTTTTTGCTGGTTTTTAATGGGCATTGTCCACGTCTCACAGCGGTACCTTAAGGTTGGTCTGATTATACCTTTGTATAATCGTATCTTTACTTTAGGTGAGATGTCACTGGATCTAAACAGTGAATTCAGACCATATACCATTCTATTACTTTTAGCGATCCTTAGATTAATTTATGTGTCTTCGTCACCCTTATTGTCGATGAGAGCCCCTAGGTATATATTGTTATGATACACTATTCGTTGGTCGTAGATAAAATTAAAATTTACAAAAGAAATTGGGATGTTAGTACAATCCATATTAACAAATGTCTATGATGTTTATAAAAGTTTTATGAATAAATCTGAGTTAGTAATGAAGTGATAGTTATATTTACAGAGGGTTTGAGTATAAAAAGAATATTTAAAAAACGGTAGTAGAAGTAATGACAAATGCAAAATTCTGATAAGGAAATAATTAAAGTAAGTAGATATCAAATAAGAATAGAGTACAGGAGGAATACTTTAGAAGATACATTTAAGACACTGAATTGGAGTACAAAGGGTATCAACATAAATGGACAACACTTGTCAAATCTAAGATTCGTGAATGACATTGTTCTGACTTCCGAAAGCGTCGAACAATTACAAGAAATGCTAAAGGAACTCACAGACGCCACACAAGAAATAGGATTACAGATTAATAAAAGTAAAACAAAAATCATGACAAATTGCAACACCGACAACCTAGAAATAACATGTGGAGACACAACTTTAGAAATTGTAGAAGAATACGTGTACTTGGGACAAAACCTTAGTTTTAATGCGGATAGCCAACAAAATGAAACAAAAAGAAGAATAAAATTAGGATGGGCTGCCTTTGGTAAACTTAGAAGTGTACTTAGATCTGACCTACCCCAACCTATGAAAACCAAAGTGTATAACTAATGCATAGGCCAGAACATAACATATGCATCTGAAACGTGGCCACTAACAAAAGCCACAGTACACATGTTACAAACAGCGCAACATGGAATGGAAAGAGCTATGCTGAACATGAGTCTCAAAGAACACAAAACAAATAAGTAGATACGAGAAAAAACTAAAGTAGAACATATCATGACGAGTGTGGCGAAATTAAAATGGTAGTGGGCGGGGCACGTCATGAGAATGAGCGATGAGAAATGAACAAAGAAGACAACAGTTCCGAGACCATGGACCGGACGAAGAAGCGTATGAAGGCCGAGGATGCGATGGGATGACGACGTAAAGAAAATATCCGTGAAACTATGGAAAAGAGAGGCCGCGAATATAAAATCCTGGAAGAATATGGGAAAGGCTTACATCCAATTATGGATAAATGAAGAAGCTGGATGAGAGAGAGAGAGAGAGAGAGATAGGAGGCAGAAAGAATGAATATATGGTAGTTAGAAAGTTTGTTCCCATTATTAAAAATAAGAACTATAAAAATATGTAGAAATTTTATCTTAGTCCCATTAAAATATTGAATTTAACCCCTCTTACTGAATAAAATTGTTGCGGTATTAAATTGACCTTACGAAACTCACAGATGGGCGAGTATCGAGTACTACAGAAGTCCGGCAAAAGGGCACGCTCACCCCGAGATATCGTTAAAACAGGCTAAAGGCCTCGGCTCGAATGCGCTCAGGGAGATGGGCGTGGTTCAAAACGGTACACTACAGGGCAAGCTTGTCGAAGTATATACAGGGTATTGTTAAAGAAATGGGCGCCACCAGACCCAACTCAAGATACCCACTTCAATGGACTTGGAGGGTTAAACGGGGCGGGAAGTACTCAAATACCTATTTGGAAAAATACAAATAACTATTTCGGGAAAAATACTCAAATAACTATTTCTGGAAAATAATCAAATAACTATTTCTGGAAGCCCCAGTGCAGTGACAAGCGCGACAAACCCACCTGTAGCGCGCGTCCACTACGTTCAGGCTTCACCTCACATGGATCGTAACATAGTGACTCAGTCACACTGAAATCAAACATGCACAGAACACAGAAAGAGAAAAATCATAAGTCAGTAAAGTCAATACGTCTATTGGGCCATTTCACATGACCAATCAGTAACATACAAATATCCGACTGAGTCGGTGCATACAACAAACGGTAGTCTTTATTTGAAAGGTAGTAACTATTTTAAGGGCACGTTCAGCTGGGGAAACGCTTTATGTAAGATTAAGGCGCATAGTGAGGTACTCGAATCTAAATAAATAACAGCGTCTCACCGAGAAGCCGTGTGCGGTACTGTTTATTGATTGAAAGGCACGCCGTCTACGGCACTGCATCTTCGGTTGAAATGTAAAGCAACAACGACTGCTCGCCGATTCGCCGAGTGCGGCACAGTGGTTTTAATTTGATTGCAACATAAACAAACCTGCTTACAGAGAAGCCGCATATAGTACTAAGTCTGAATTCAAAAGGTAAGGCAAACAAGTTTGCTCACAAAGAAGCGGTCTAGCATCTAATTTATATGGAACATGAATACACACGCTTGCAGAGAAGTCGTCAATAGCACTATGTTTGAATTTAAAATATGAGGAAAACAAGCTCGCTCGCAAAAAAGCGGCATAACACCTAATTTATATGCAACATTTACGACATTAGGTTTTACATAAATTTACCTGGTTAATTATTTCGGCCTGTTGGCTATGGAAGGCGCTTGCATTAGGGTCAAACTGTCGCTACGCCCTTAATTGCGTGGCAGCTCGAGATGATTCAACGTCCTAAGAATCCCCTTGCGACGGACAGGGCGAAAGAAATCAGCTGCCCTCTCGGCTATGACTCAGAATGACAACGGGGCCATTGGATGGGTTACTCAGATAGGGAATCCCGTCACGAAGACGGATATAAATAGGCTGTACCAGCCTCACATAACCTGATAACCACCACAAACCCGTGTAACGGACGTCGAACACCTGCACACTCTTGCACACACACACTCCTCGCCGATCAGCGTCTCGCTGCTAACTGTCTCGAGAAAAGAGCCGCAAACATGCACCTAGGCTCTGCAGGCTTTGCCTCGACCAATCACAACGCAGAATACGTTTGAGACGCGAAGCGCGTAATCGTTCGCCGCGAAACAAGCATAATACATCCTTCTCGCACCCACGGCTGAATTTTAACTCGCTTGAAAATCAACGCTACTAGCAACACCAGACAGACAGCTGCATGAAACGGTATTCCTAGGGGTGCCCAAAAGGTGACCAGGTCCGAAACAGGCGTGGCACTCACTGCGGCGACGGCCACGAAACGTCGACTAAACCTTAACACCGGGCCCATAAAGGTCGCCTAACAGTGCGGTTTGGGAAGGTGGAAAAGAAAGAAAAAAAAACAAAGGGGTTGGGTGGTTGTCGCCGGGACACGGTAGATAGAATTGAGAAGGAAAAAAGATAAAACCAAGAGACAAAAAGCCTTTTAGAATGCGCTGAAAGCGCTCGTCAAAATCGGGTAAATCAAAATGACGTACTCCCATGCACACTTCCGACCAACCTTCCAATAGAACACAGGGAAATTCGTCTCAAAATCGGGTATAATAGGTCTTACATGTGTGGACACTTTTAACCAACCGTTCCCATAGAACACAGAAAAATTTTTGGCGGGGTGGGGGCAAGAATGGAGTCCCAAATGACCCGTCCCACGAGCCATCTGGAGAGGGCACGTTGCGTGTCACGGGATGGGCGCATTGTGAGGTTTCTACAACAAGAAAGGTCGCAGACCAGTAAAGATAGGAACTATCAAAGGTACGGCTCAAGGCCGAAGATATGGCGTCAAAGGGTTTTAGGGAGACGGGCGCTAATAAGCTAAGCGTCCGTAGGGTTGGGTTTAAGATCTTTCGCGTGCCAAGTGCCTTTCGGGGCACCGGTCTCATCGGACAACTCGTAGGTGGCAGGCGAAACTTGACGTCGAATATAAAACGACCCTACAAATATAGGAGCCATCTTGGCGTTAAAATACTTAGCCGCCTCGGAAAGTACGTAATTGCGGCTCCAAACGGTATCGCCAACGGCAAAATGGGCGGGACGCCGTCGTAAATTATATGTAACCTTCGAGGCCTTGTACGCTGCGTCAAGTCGTTTAACAATGTCTTCATATACCGACCTTAACGCGGGAGTCCACCGCAATAAGTCTTCGCGACTCTCTACTCGTATTTGTTCCGAAACATCTACTTCTTCGGGGTTATTCGCAGGCGTCCCCTCTAACTGTATCTCTCTACCAAAATTCGCGAAATATGGGGTCATGCCGGTACAAGTTACAGAAAGTAGATTGAGTCTCAAGGTAAGTCATGAAAGGCGTTGTGATCATATTTGATAAATCGGCAATATGTGGAAAGTTCTCAAAAACATACAAAGTTTGGTAATCAGTAACGGTGGGTAGAGGGATGTCGTTTGGGTAATGACTAATGTCCTATGAGCCGGGCTCCATAGCTCAGTGGTAAGCATTCTGGCTGCTGATCTCAGGGTCGAGAGTTAGATCCCCGACCCCGGTGAGGTTTTTAAAAATAAAAAAATGCGGATGAAAACCTTTACAGAATGCCATCATTTGGAAGTGATGTAAAGCTGTGGGTCCTATGTTACTACGATGTGTAGCATGTAAAAGATCCCTTGCTAAGGTTGGAACTCCTTAGTCTCGACAAAATTCTAAGTAGGACAAAGGTACCTGGTACTCTGCATGCCTAGACCTTGTTCATGGGGTTGGCAAAAAGGGCCTATAAAAGCCTACTTGCTAGACATAAGTCTCCCCAAAAATAACACAACACTAACACAACACAATGTCATATGACAGATTCTTTGTGTTTCAAAGTGCGAAAATTGCTGTTGCTGTTGATTTTGTTAATTCCGTTATTTTTTTATTGTTATTGTTGTTATTTTTGTGTGTGTTGTTAATTTGGTTTTGAAAAGAAAATGGTTTTCACTAGTAAAATAAGTTTTAAAGTTATTGGTTAAAAAAGTTGTGAAATTTTAAGCAATATATTGCAATTTATGGAGCAAGAAGCCGCTGCTGGAACTCCAATTATTAATTTAGCTAAGGTAGTAATTAAATTTTTGGTTATTCTAATTTTTACGAATTTGTTAGTTCACGGAACGTGTTGTAGATGCAACGGGCGTAAACAGGTGTACTATTGCACGCATTAAAAGCGAAGCGCATCAAATCAAGATTGGACATAAAACTTCATTTTCTACGCCAAATAAAAAGCGAGGGAATAAAACAACGACAATAATGTTGGGCGAAACTGATCGTTGTATTTTGCGTAGGACTATATATAATCTCCATGTAACTTTTTTTTAAAATTTTTATATTGATTTATTAGCAATCAGAATTACAAATTCTTTGAGCTAATGTGCTCACATAAGTACAACAATTACAGTACTATGACATTGTGAGAATCCTTCCAGTGAAGTGTCCTCTTCATCCATCCAATAGGTTTGCTGGCCAGCTTCTCTTCAAACGCCTGCCTTTTCGTTCTTCTAGTAGTGAATGTAGCAAGATGTTGTTATGACTTTCCAGTTTTTCATGGTGACTGGCACTTCGTTCTTTAATGACATCTGTGACGTAGGGTAGTTTCAGATCATCATGTAGTGTCTGGTTGGAGACGTACCAAGTACCATGTAACTGAGAAACTAGTTCCGACAGTGCCCAAGATTCTTTTAAAATTCTCAGCTGATACAGGTTGTATGGGCGGCGTGGATAGTTTACGCATAGAGATGCATAAACTTGGTTTTTATTGGCGAAAGACTAAAAATAATAGAATAGTTTTAATGGAGAAACGAGAGATGCGTCACCTGCGCATCGAATTTTTGAAAAAAAATTAGAACATTTAGGGCCGGTTGCAGAAAGCAATGTTAAGTCTGGTGTTAGCTAACGCGACGTCAAAGTGAACAAAAGAGAATCAAATCTCAAAGGTTTATGGTAACTAATACATTAGTAAACAAAATTTGATGCGGTATTGTTCACTTTGACGCGATGTTAGCTAACACCAGACTTAACATTGCTTTCTGCAACCGGCCCTTAGAGGCGAAGAACGGCCAATTATCTACATGGATGAAACTTACATACATTCAAGCCATACCCATCAAAAAACCTGGAGTGACGGATCCAATGAAGGGCTTAGAAAATGTATTTCGAAGGGAGACATGTTAATAATTGTAAATGCTGGTGGAGAAAATGTATTTGTAGCAGGCGCCTATGTTCGGTGGAAATCTAGTTGCAAAACAGGGGATTATCATGACGCAATGAATTATGATAATTACGAAAAATGGGTAAATAACCAGTTGATTCCAAATTTACAACCCAATAGCTTTGTGGTTCTTGATAATGCTCCATACCACAATAAACAAATAGACAAATGTCCGACTTCTGCCACAAAAAAGAAGAAATGAAAAACCGCCTAAGCAACGAAAATGTATCATTTGAAACCTCTATGACGAAGCTTGAGCTTTATAATCTTATTAAAGCTTATAAACCAAGGTTTAAAACATATAAAATAGACCAATCGTTTCGGGAAAAGGGTCACAGCGTTATAAGATTGCCGCCTTATCATCCTGATCTAAACCCCATTGAGTTGGCGTGGGCGGCAATGAAAGAATATGTGGCGTCTAGAAATGTCAAATTTAATGTCAACGCGGTAATAATGTTGTGCGATGAATTTTTTCACCAATTCTCATCGGAGCAATGGTAATTACGTTGCAAACATTCCAAACGGTTCGAAAAAAAATTTATAGAACGCGAACCAATGGTCGACATAGCGGTAGAAAAACTTAGTTTTAAAATTAATACTGGTAGCAGTTCTGAAGAAAGTAAAAATGACTTTTTGGAAGACGATTCCTCGAATGAAGATCTGGAATAGAAGATTTAGCAGATCCTGGTTGTTCAACTCGACACCGCTATTTCCGGAATCCTATTTAACATTTACTAACTAACTATTAAGGTAGCGGATAGGACTTATGAGATCCCGGAATAGTACCGGCTTATTTCAAGGACGCAACCCTGCCTACGCGAGCAATAATTTATCCCTACCACCACTTTGGGAAAATTACTGCTACCCTTACACCTACCCACACCACCTATCCTACTCCATCCCTGAACCACGCACCAAGGCGCGCGGCCGGCGTGGTGTTTTATAGCCAAAACCTCTCAAATGGATGCAATCCCTAAGAATAGGTCCCTAGCAGTTTGAGTAACCCAGACCAAGGCAGCGGTTGGAAAAGTGCTCAAACAGGGAGAGCTAAGAATCGCTGGGATGGATCAGGCTGCCAACTTGCACTATCGACTTATAACGCACGATCGATAGGAACAGAGGAACGACGGGCTTAATTTTAATATGAACTGGGAAAGATTAACTGGGATATAGTGGGTATAGCCGAAACGAGACGCAAAGGAGAGGAAGAATGCATAAGGCTGAATTCCAGTCATATTTTATTCAATAAAGTACCCGAAATCTTAGCCCACAAAAGAATTTCCTCAAAACTTAGAACCCTGAAAACAATATCAGACAGAGTAATCTATACGTATAACACTTGTTGTAGTATCAACAAGGCACTCACTCTTAAATTCATCCAGATATACACCCGTACCTCCTCATACGACGACGACAAGGTTTATCAAGTATATGAAGATATAACAAAAGCCCTTAATGAAAACAGAGCATTACATGTCATCATAGGCGGTGACTTTAACGCTAAAATCGGAAAGAACACAGACCCAACAGAAACATACATAGGACAGTTTCGAATCGGAACAAGAAATGAAAGAGGAAAAATACTCGTAAACTTTATAGACAACGAAAATCTCTATCTAATGAATACTTTTTTCAAAAAGAAAGAAAAACAAAAATGGACATGGAGAAGCCCAAAAAAACAAACCAAAAACGAGATTGATTTTATCATCTCACAATACAAACATATAATCCAGGATGTGGACATCGTCAACCGGTTCAAAACTGGCAGCGACCACCGAATGGTAAGATGCAGAGTATCCATAAACACAAGAATAGCAAGAGCTAGGAAGATAAAACATAATATTTGTAAAACTGATGTGGAAAAATTACAAGAACAAACAGAGCTATTTAAAAAACACTACACCAAAACTTTTTTCAAAACCCGAGGCAATCCAGTGAAGACCGCGACAGCCCAAATAGGAGAGTAACAAGAGTCATAAAAGATACAGCAGAGAATCTGGCCAAACAACCAAAAGAATCAAACAACAAACACATACTAAATACGAAAATCCCCATGAAAATGAAGACAAAAGTTTGACTGCATTCTCCCAGTCGTAACATACGCCTCTGAAACATGGGTTTTGACCAAGAAAACGATTAACAAATTAAAAGTACATCAGAGAGCCATAGAACGCAAGTTATTAGGAGTATCATTAAGACACCGCAAAACCAACGAGTGGATAAGGCAGAAAACACACGTGATCGATATTATCACCAGAACCAGTTTATTGAATTGGCAGTGGGCAGGACGCGTCGCGAGCACACACGGAGAACTGGAGTGGACACACTACCAGAGAAAAACCTTTGGGCGAAAAGCGAAGTATAGGAGGACCACAGCAAAGATGGTACGACGACCTCAAGAAATTCGCTGGGATCAACTGGTACCAGGTCGCCCAGAATACAGAAAAATGGTCCAATATGAGAGAGGCCTGTATCCTATGGATAGATGAAGGCTGGGTGAGAGAGGGAGATTTTTATCATTCAAGAACTGATAATGCGCCATACTACAATCTTAAGTACCCCTCTGATTTATTGTGTCATTTAGCTTAAATAAAGTTAACAGGGAGGTGATCCATCATGCTGATAGTGGAGGTGTCTTAATTAGAAGCAATAAAACGCAGTAGTCTTCTCCACGTACATTTATTAAATAGGCGACATGTTTCGAAGCCAAACTGGCTTCATATTCAGGCCAAAATGATCATTGGTTAAAAATAGGTGAAACCACGTGTTCAAATTTATAGGTTAAGTTGAGGTTAAGCGCTGAAGGCACTAGTGCCTTCTCCGTCAGAGAATGGTTGCTATTTTACTTGCCGTTTTTTAATTTGTTAAATTTGATGAAATAACCAGTACAACGATCTTTATAACGTAGTTTACTGGTTATTGAATTAATTTTCTTCTCCAATGTGGTGTTCTTTGTGAATTTTTTATTACTACCTCGCCTTCAGCGCTTAACCTCAACTTAACCTATAAATTTGAACACGTGGTTTCACCTATTTTTAACCAATGATTATTTTGGCCTGAAGATGAAGCCAGTTTGGCTTCGAAACATGTCGCCTATTTAATAAATGTACGTGGAGAAGACTACTGCGTTTTATTGCTTCTAATTAAATAAAGTTAGGAATTTAATGTCAGTATGATAGATGTCAAAAATGTTACCAATATGAAACTTGAAAATTACTAGATTCTAACATTGGTTCCGATTTTCACCGCGTCTCAATCTAGTTTCTGTTAGAATCCCTGTATATAGTTACATAAGAGTTGAGAAAACGAGGGAATTCATTGTGATTGGTGGATCACGCGCGTCGTATATTTGAATATTCATTGCCTTAAAAACAGTTTTACATTAATCAAATTTGTCAAATGCTTCATTGAAATCGAGACTTGTCACTGAAAATGTAATAATTTTTGTTTGTTTATTCAAATATTTGGGGCTGCACTTTTATCTAAGTGTCTGAAGTGACGGGTTGCTGTATTATTGGCTGAAAAAACAGATCTGAACAAGGTTTTCTATTAAAAAAATCTTAAAAACGGAGAGCTAAGTGCAGCATATCAAAAACAGTTCAGTTTAATGAAAACCAGTGGGAAGAAGTACGCGTGGATGACAGAAGAAAGATAAAAGACGCTACCGTTCGTACTTCATTTTCATTTCATATAACCCGACCTGAAAATGAAATTTTCTTCAATCCTAAAGATGACTTCTCCGCCGAAACCTCGAAAAAGCTTTCAAAAACATTTTTACATAGATAAGTTCGAAGTCTTAAACACGCATAAACTATCGTTTTAGGAAATGTCCAGATCTTCTATACGAAATGTGTACACATATTTCAGTTTTTTGACACTTGTTACTGATTTATGATACAAACAGTACTCCACGCTATGTTTTGAGTGCTTTGAAACAGCAGCAGAAATTTAAAAAAAGTATTTTAGATAAAACAATCTAGTGACAGTATTTCTTCGCATGCATGTTTTGGATCAAATTTGGCCGCTGACGTTCGTGTTTTCTCAACTCTTATCTAACTATATACAGGGTCTCTAGTTTCTGTAACCTGTAACTTCGTGTACGGCAGTACACACGGCGCAAGCAACTTTCGACAAATATTTATCCCACTCCCGGTATTTGTCTTTTACGTACGAAGCTAGGATAGTTTTTAAAACTCGATTCACGCGTTCTGCGGGGTTGGCCTGCGCATGATAATGAGCGTTAAAGATAATTCGTGATTTGTATGTATCAGGAAGCTGACGAAATTTTCTACTGCGAAACTGTACGCCATTGTCAACCAAGATGTACTGTGGGGCTCCGTAGAGCAGGAAAACGTCGTTCTCAATTTTCTACGTTACCGCGGCTGCGGTGGCGGTACGCAACGGGAAGAAAAGGGTGAACTCAGTAAAGTAATCAACCACGGACAGAATGTATACGTAGCCTTTTTTTTGAACGGGACAAAGGCCCTACAATATCGATAGATACCATTTGCCACGGCTTATCCACGACGGGGTGACGGCACATTAAGCCGGCTGGGCGTTTATGTTCGGGTTTCTGCGTTATACACGTCGCGCAACGGGTAACGTAGCGAGTTACATCTGCCTTCAGTTTAGGCCAGTAATACTGCTGTGCAATCCGACCGTAAGTCTTATAAATGCTTAAATTGCTTGCGGTAGGTTTATCATAGTTTTTCCGAAGGATTTCGGTACGCTGCGGCTTCAGAAACACCTCTTTCCAACTATTACCTCCGTCAAGTTCGGGGTATTTTATCTTAATATGTTTGAACAATTTACCTTAAGACAGTTCCCACGCCGAGTACTTTAAGGGTTTTTCTAAGACGCTTCTACACATACGCCTATACCAACGGTTAGTCTGACTATCACAGGGCGTCTGCACGCCGGCCTTGGGTTCTCGAGAGTCGATAACCGAGACTACGTCTATTTCGGGTATGGCACGAGACAGCGTATCCAGGACGACGTGGTCTTTTCCCTTCCGGTGTTTAATCGTAAAGTCGTATTGCTGGATACGAACAGTCCACTCGAACTTCTGAAACTTTTTCAATAGTAACGTCAGCGGGGCGATAATGGCTGAAAAGTTTGGTATAAAACGTCGGTTCTACGATGCCATGCCGACTACTCGACGTATCTCCGAAATGTTCTTAGATTGCGATAGGTTAAGGGCAGCTGATATTTTATCAGGATTGACTAAGAGTCCTTGGGCGTTGACGACGTAACCCAGGTAACGTAATTTCGGTTGACATAAATGACATTTATCACGTCCCAACCTTAAACCAGCGTCACTTAGTCGCTGTAATACTACATCAAAAATTTCGACGTATTTCTCAAAAGACGGGGTGTGCAAATGATCACGTTATCTAAGTAGACAAAAACGTAGGGTTCCAATTCGGGACCCAACACATGGTCGGCGAAGCGTCGCCAAGTCGCCGACGCGTTATGAATCCCAAAGGGCATCCGGGTAAATTAAAACAAACCGCGCCCAGCTACTGTAAAGGCCGTTGGACTGATCGTCCATCTCAATCTGCAGTACGCGGATTTGATATCAAGTGACGTTATGAACCGGGCATCACGTAAGCGGTCCAAAATCGACGACACGTAGGGTATTGGGTAGGAGTCCTTCTCGGTGACCCTATTTAATTTACGAAAATCATCGCAAAAACGATGTTCCATCTTTCTTTTTGCCTAGTAAAATAGGGCTCAACCAGGCTGAACGAGATCGTTCCACGACGCCTGACTTGAGCATACTGTCCAACTCAGCATCACTATGCGCTTGCATTGCGGGAGAGACCGGATAACATCTTTTTTTGATCGGTGCCGCATTAGTGGTAATTTTATGTTTAACGTACTTAGCGCATCCGAGTTCGGGTTTGGTGGTTACAAAATGTCGGTTAACGAGAGTGTCTAACTGCGTTTGTTGGTCTGAGTTTAGGACGAAATTCGACTGCAAAATACCAGTAGGGGTATCAACGGTCGCCAAACTAGTTTTTGAGAATTTCCACTCCCCTCAAAACACATCAGGGACTATTCCCACTGACTTCCAAAAGTCTATACCTAAAATTAGGGTGTGCGGAACCTGCAGAACTATTAAGACGTCAATGGTTACAACTCTATCATTCAGGCGAATTGGTAAGTGAACTGCCTCTAAACTTTTTACAGTTTGGCCATTAGCCACTGAGCGAACGGTTCGCAGCTTTCTATCTAATCGCAGACCTACAGTACGTAATATGTCCCAACCTCGAGCTCCTAAAATCGTTCGGTTCACTCCTAAGTCTAACAAAGCTAACATCTCAAAACCCATCATTTCAACCGTCACATGTGGTCGACGGTCATCAGATGACCTTTTCAATACGTAGTCTAAGATCATTTAGTCCCGAGCTCATCGATAAGTACTTTCATAAATTTAGTCGAATTACTAAATACGCGCTAGGACACTGCTCGCGGCGTCGTTTCGCTGTCCCCTATTTCTCGATCGACAACGAGGACAAGTATTTACTATCAGTTCGGGTCTGCGGCA
The DNA here is from genome assembly GCA_940337035.1 of Agriotes lineatus. Lineage (NCBI taxonomy): Eukaryota > Metazoa > Arthropoda > Insecta > Coleoptera > Elateridae > Agriotes > Agriotes lineatus. The sequence continues at coordinate 298,175 of CALNHX010000344.1, forward strand.
ACGATAACAACATTTCTTGCCGAGGGGTCGTGGACACCTACTGGCTCTATGGCCTGGCTCGTTACAATTCCAACACTGCATACTTGACGTTGGTAGCAGTTGTCTGCTCCTCCTCTCGGAAGCATTAGCGTTACGTGTTTCGACGACATCGACTGGGTATGTCTCCGCGACGGGCCCGACCTCAACATATGCCAAGTCTGTTTCTAGGTCAGACTTCTTTCTAGATGGCGGCACGTAAGTTTTAATAGCGTAACGCCGTTCTTCAATTTTACGTCCGTATTGCGCTAATTCGCTGACCGACCGGACTTCTGTCAGTCCTAATTGAGTTTGATATAGTGGTGAAATATTATGCAACAAAACGCGCAACTGCTTCTCCTCGGGTATTGCCTCCGTTAAGCGCGCATAATCGCCATAGAGATGCCCATAGTTTCCGTCGAGCGTTGGGTGCGACGTTTAATTTCTTCCAATAGTCGTTCGTCATAGTTAGTACGCTGAAACTCTAAACGCAACAGGTTGACTAGCTGCTGCCAATCATTTGGAGTCGCTCTATTAGCGCGGTACCATAATAATGTCTTGCCCCAGAACAAATTGATGGCCTGCGTAAATAACTCTTCTTCGGTAAGGTTCCTGGCCACTCTTAGTTCGTTAATGAAAGCGTTGACTGATAGACCTTTCAGGTCACCGGAAAATTAAACGTTCCATTTCGAAACAGGTGTTACCTTGAATGAGATCGTGCGCGACATAGGCGGGGCGAAACTTGGAGCCGCTGTAATTGCCGTTAGGCGTGACACCGGATGTCGACGGTAGCGATACGGGATTTTCCTCCTCAACTGTAGTCGTGGACGTCCCTAACTTGATTTGCCTAAGTTCGTACGTTGAACGGATGAGAGACAACGCTTTCTTTTGAGCGCTTGCTCCTCCCCGGTTATGGCTGAGCTATTCGTAAGACGGTTCCCTGATAAAATTTCTTTTCGATTGTAGCCGCTAATTCTTTAGTCGGGTTCGCTAGATGAATCTGAATTTTTTTCTCTAGTTCGTTAATCAACGTTGTCACCACTGTCAGGTCCTCCTTGAAGGTATACGGGTACACCGGTCGCGTAGCTACTTCTGCACGTCTTTCCTCTCTCATTGAGTCACGTAACCGAGAGCGCAACAAGGTGACCGTGCCGGTAGCGTTACGGCTTCTGATTCTCAATTCGTATTCCGCCTCTGCGCGGAGCAAAAGTTCGATATGCAACTTTAGCAACATGTTTTCGATAAGAAAAGAAATGATTCACGAGAAAAAGAACGGTTACGTACACGATCGTGCTCGGTAGTGAACGTTAGCGCATTCGCTCGGTAAGGTAATGTTATCGGTCGCCAAAACAGATCGTAGACAGGAAAAACGGGAGAGAACAGAAGAAGATAGCAAAAGGTACCGGTTGGCTTAAAGAGACTACCAACAGATAAGGCTGAGGCCGCTAAAATAAGGCAAACAACGGATCGGCTTAACGAGAAGACCAAGCAAACAAAACCTCACGCCTTGACAAGAACAAGGAGCAACAAGGCCCCACGTTGGGCACCAAAATAAGCCTGTTACGGTATTAAATTGACTTTACGACACTCACGGATAGGCGAGTATCGAATACTACGCAAGTCCGGAAAAAGAGCAGGCTCACCCCAGAAATCGTTAAAACAGGCTATAGACCTCGGCTCGAATGCGCTCAGGGAGATGGGCGTGGTTCAAAACGGTACACCACAGAGCAAGCGTGTTGAAGTATATACAGGGTATTGTTAAAGAAATGAGCGCCACCAGATCCAACTCAAGATACCCATGTTCAACCGGACCTGGAGGGTTAAACGGGACGGAAAGTACTCAAAGAACAATTTCGGAAGAATACTCAAATAACTATTTCGGAAAAATACTCAAATCACTATTTCAAAAAAATACTCAAATAACTTTCGGGAAAATACAAATAATTATTTCGGAAAATACTCAAATAACTATTTTTGGAAAATAATCAAATAACTATTTCTGGAAGCCACAGCGCAGCGACAAGCGCGACAAACCTACCTGCAGCGCGCGTCCACTACGTTCAGGCTTCACCTCATATGGATCGTAACATAGTGACTTAGTCACCCTGAAATCAAACATGCACAGAGCACGGAGAGAGAAAAATCATAAGTCAGTAAAGTCAATACATCTATTGGGCCATTTCACATGACCAATCAGTAACATAGATATCTCCGACTGAGTCTGTGCATACAACAAACGGTAGTCTTGATTTGAGGGGTAGTCTCTATTGTAAGGGTACGCCCAGCTGGGGAAGCGCTTTATCTAAAGTTACGGCGCATACTGAGGTACTCGAATCTAAATAAATAACAGCGTCTCACCGAGAAGCCGTGTGTGGTACTGTTTATTGGTTGAAAGGCACGCCGTCTACGGCACTGGATCTTCGGTTGAAATGTAAAGCAACAACGGCTGCTCGCCGATTCTCTGAGTGCGGCACAGTGGTTTTAATTTGATTGTAACATAAACAAACTTGCTTACAGAGAAGCCGCCTATAGTACTGTCTGAATACAAGAGGTAGGGCAAACAAGCATGCTCACAAAGAAGCGGTCTAGCATCTAATTTATATGCGACATGAACGCACTCGCTTGCAGAGAAGTCGTCAATAGCACTATGTTTGAATTTAAAATATACGGCAAACAAGCTCGCTCACAAAGAGCCGATATAGCATCTAATTTATGTGCGACATGAACGCACTCGCTTGCAGAGAAGTTGTTAATAGCACTATGTTTGAATTTCAAATATGAGGCAAACAAGCTCGGGCACAAAAAGGCCGTATACGTAGCATCTAATTTATGAGCGACATGAACGCACTCGCTTGCAGAGAAGTCGTTAATAGCACTATGTTTGAAATTAAAATATACGGCAAACAAGTTCGTTCACAAAGAAGCGGTATAGCACCTAATTTATATGCGACATGAACGCACTCGTTTGCAGAGAAGTCGTTAACAGCACTATGTTTGAATTTAAAATATAAGGCAAACAAGCTGGCTCGCAAGGAAGCGGTATAGCACCTAATTTATATGCGACATTTACGACATTAGGTTTTACATAAATTTACCTGGTTAATTAGTTCGGCCTGTTGGCCATGGAAGGCGCTTGCATTAGCGTCAAACTGTCGCTACGCCCTTAATTGCGTGGCAGTTCGAGATGATTCAACGTCCTAAGAATCCGCTTGCGACGGACAGGGCGACTCAGCTATGACTCAGAATGACAACGAGGCCATTGGATGGGTTACTCAGATAGGGAATCCCGTCACCAAGACAGATATAAATAGGCTGCACCAGCTTCACATAACCTGATAACCACCACAAACCCGTGGAACGGACGTCTAACACCTGCACACTCCTGCACACACACTCCTCACCGACCAGCGTCTCGCTGCTAACTGCCTCGAAAAAACCGCGTGCAAACATGCACCTGGGCTCTGCAGGCTTCGCCTTAACCAATCACAAACTATTATTATTATTATTAATTGATACTGCAAGCAATTATCTTAATAGTATTATACATGGAATGTAAATTATTATTGAATATACAGTGTGTCCAAGATAAGGAGGGCCAGTAAAGGGATTGTTACGGTCTTAAACTGACTTTACGACACCGCACCGGCTCATACATAAACGAAACGGCGGCGCGTGCCGTAATGGACGAAATCGGGACGAAAGTTCTCCTAGGCCGCTACCCATGCCGCAACAAGATAGGCCGGCTAGACTTTCAGTGGAGTTGGGCGGGTTCTTAACGAGATTATCTAAGGGTAACGGCCAGAGGGTCGGTAAATAACGGTAAAATAAAGAGGGCGCCACCAAGCCTGTCTTAACCCGAATAACCGGGCCTGGGCGGTTAGACGGGGGCGAAGTATTCAAGACACTCCGTCGATAGGGGTACTCGTGAATTATAAACTCACACAACGATTTCGTGATGGCAAAAATACTTAGATCATGAAGTAGGGCTCTTTCAGCCACGGCAATGTCACCACCAAGCTTACCTGCACGCTCTGATCTCACTGGCCCCACCGTACATTTATCTCCTCAATGATGGGCGCACGCTGAAACAGAACATGCACAAATCGACCAAGAATAAAGCGTCTCTTAATTAGGTAAGCGTCTATTATTCCATTCTTACATTGGGGCAGCAAAGCGTGCCGCAAACATTGCGTTAATTCTTATAAATAAGCATCAGCTGATGGGCGCACTACTGTTACTAAACAACACCCATAACTGTACAAAATCAAGAGCAGTTTGACATATGAGTCCCACAAAGGGAACGTTTGTTCATAAAAATCGAGTTACGCAACAGCAAAGGCGACGCGAACAGCGTAGCTGTCGGCAGAATCCGGCGCCGCAAGGAGATGCGGCGAATTAGTCAGAAACCCAATTCGCAAGGCAAAAAGGGGCCGCGTTACTGAGATATATTTGGCCGAAAAGGGGGCTTACATAGCCTAACGCCCGCAGGCGAATTTAGAATATGACACAGCTGGTGCTACGCCGCCCAAGCGATCGATAACTTCCTGTAACACTCAACGAGCCGAACACGACGCCGTTGCTAACATACTAAAGGTCTCGCACAAAACTTGGCGAATATGGCACCGCCCTAATAAGAAGTGATCTGGCTCACATGATAATTTGGGCAAACACAGCAAAGCCCAAGTGAGGCAAGTGATTAGATTAAAAACGAGCGACGCCAATTCGCGACAACAATTTAAGATGCGAAGGGTACATTTTTAACGGTGCACATGATTTCACATCAAGTTCGCGCACATGCAATTTTACTGCGACCAAACTGGCCATGCCGCCTTGCAGCACGTATGCCAAGAGTTCAGCAATTATTCACATGGTTAAGCGCAAAGCTCGCGCACAAGAAGTTAGTATGATTCAATGGTTACAAATATCTTAGTTTTATTGGTGACGGCCCAAGAGATCGGCATGCGGTCCAGCTGGCGGGAAACAGGTTGCCTGTGGCAATTCATTCGCCGCTAAAACGGCCGACGTGTGAATGGTCTGGATGCGCCCAAAATGGCGACAAAGGCTGGCGCTTCAACAAACGCCGTTACGACGGCAAAGCTAGCCGCAAGAAGCGTTAGGACGCCCGCAGTGGCGTGAGCCAAAACGGCGTTACCACGTGACTCTCGACAGCCAATTGCGATGCGCCCAATAAAACAAATAAGTTCCGGTAACGAAGAGAGCGCGAGGCCTCGCAGTCGCACCAACAGCGTGATTTCTAGAAGGTTCGGAAATCTTGCGAGCGTTAACACCCGGCTGTCAAAGTACCAACAAAGGGGTGCCCCGGATGACGAGAAATACTGCGCTTGAGGCCAAATATGTGCAAAATCATTATTATGGAATTAGGCGATGAAGCCAAATAAGTAACTTTTTTTTTTTTTTTTTAATTAGGATTACCAGTTCAACATTTTACAATGTTATGCATGGTTTTTATAACATAGATAAATATTTATTGTCAAGTAGAAATTAGTGCGGAGGAAAATGATTCCTCTAATTTTGACGGTTTTTATTCACTGTCACTTTCTTCTGAGTTCGAAATTAAATCTTGAGGTAGTCGTCTTTTGAGCCTAATGTGAATGTTCTTGCGGCCGAGTTGTTGAAGGATATTGTTGTCGTTGTTGTGCAGATTGTTCAAAAATGTTCTTGTCGTTTTTTTGATAAATTGCTCTATCGTGTCAATTCCAAGCTCATTGTGAATTTGATGATTGCGCACGAACCATGGCGCATCGACAGCCATACGGAGTACCTTGTTCTGCAAAACTTGGACTTTTTTAATATTTGTTTTGGAAGTAGTACTCCACACAGGCATGCGTATGTCAATATTGGCCTTAGAAGTGCTTTGTATAGCAACACGGTGCATTCCAGGCGGAGTGGTGTTTTCCTATTCATAAGCGGGTACAGCTGTTTCAAACGGGCATAGCCTAGGTTGAGTTTATGGTTTACATGCGAGCTCCACGTTAAACGAGTGTCCAAATAAACTCCTAGATATTTAATTGCGTCGGTTTGTGTATTCCAATCAATTTCAGTTTCAAGCATTTTTTACGTTTTGGTGATTTGGAATGCGTTTGAGCGTGAATATTTTAGTTGCGCATTTATTGGGGTTTAATGATATGCACCATTTGTTAAGCAGCTGCCTAGGGTGTCCGCGGCCAGTTGAAGTTGGTAGATGGCGGTGTGGAGATCTGCGTGCTGTGTGATTATGACGGTGTCATCGGCGATAAAGCTATTTCACTTAAGTGTAGAATGGAATGTCGTGGACAAATATATTAAACAGCGTTGGCCCGAGCACGCTGCCTTGAGGAACTCCTGCGTGTATGTTTTTTGTAGACGATAAGGAGGCGTTGACGCGGACTGCGAATGTTCTGTTGTCTAAGAACGAAAAGATAATTGCCAGCAGATAATGTGGCAAGTCAGTCTGCAGCATTTTATATTTAAGCCCTTCTAGCCAAACCTTATCGAATGCTTTGGTAATGTCTAGAAATGCTGCTACCGTGAATTGTTTGTTTTCATATCCCCTTTCCAGTATTTCTGCGATTCCTTGTAGTTGCTGAACAGTTGAGTGCCCTTTTCTGAATCCAAACTGAACTGAAGGGATTATTTGAATTCCATCTAGTGAATCATTGAGCCGATTTGAAATTACTCTTTCAAATAGTTTTGAAAGAACGGGTAATAGACTTATAGGGCGGTAACTGTTGCAATCGCTTTTGTTTTTTCCGTGCTTAAGGAACATAAGGATGTGTGCGAATTTCCATGCGCTAGGAAAATATCCTTTTCTCATACAGGAATTAAAAAGGGTGGCTAAGTAAGCTAATGCTTTTTTAGTAAGGTTTTTAAGGACAACATTGGGAATCAAATCGTGACCAGGTGCCTTTTTTAGGGGTAGGAGTTTGATATAGTTTGCAAGTTCGTGTGGTGTCGTGGGTTGGTCAAAATCGTCGACTATTGGTAGATGCGTTTCTACATAGGTCTTAATGATACGAGAGAATGGTCTGTTTTCATCTGAGATAGCTGGTGTGAAACTGTTCTCAAGGTGCTCCGCAAATAGATTGCATTTGTCTTCTTTGGAGCTAAAGTTGGCATTTTCTGTAGTTAGTGTAGGAATAGTTTCGAATTGTCGTGTTATGTACTTCGTCGCTTTCCAAAGTTGTGCACTGCTTGGTTCTATACTTTCAACATGTTTTTTTATAGTTATATAGTCTGTATTTGTCAATTTCTTTCCTGATTTGGTGAGATATGTTATTTAGCTGGTTCTTTAGAGTCGGTGCTTTCGTTCTATGCCATTCTCTCCTGATCTTGCTCTTTTGTTTGATCATTTCAAGAATGTAAGCTGGTGGGATGTTATGGTTAACATGTCTCTTTGGGAAACGGATAGGTTTACTTGATAGTTGAACTGCTTCAGTAATATTTGTTGTAAGGGCTTCGATGCTTGCGTCAATATCCTTTTCATATATAAGGTGGCTTGGGTTCACAAGTCGTGTGTCCAGATTCTCTTGAAATGCTTCCCAATCAATATATCCTTTAATAAGTTTTGGAAAACAAGGGATATATAGAGGAGTAGTACTGAAGGTAATTAATACTGGAAGGTGATCCGAGTCGAGTTCAGGGATTACTTTTTGTTGGATGGGCAGATGGAAGTTCTTGGCTACAATAAGATCGAGAATGTCAGGTTGGTGATCTAATCTGTAAGGATAATATGTAGATTCTGTTGGTGCTATAACTTGTAGCTGATGTTTTACTACAATGTTATGTAATTTCGTTCCGCTGGGATTATTTGTGCGGCATCCCCAGAAGGTGTTTTTACTGTTCAGATCTCCAATAATTAGTGACGGTAGCGACGGGTGAGATGAGTTGATGACGTCAGTTTCCGTGAGCGTTTTATTGGGTTGCTTATAAGCTGCTGTTATTAACATTTGGTTATTGCTAGTTGTTTTGATGATCACTGAAACTGTTTCTAGGTTGACCGCCTGTGAAGTAATGGGTGTATCGAACTGAAGGTATCGCTTGATAATAATTGCTACTCCTCCCAAAGCAGTTTGTGCTGGTCTGTCATTACGAAATATATAATATCCGCTAATTTTAAAAGTTTCTCCCTCCGATAGGTGGGTCTCGGTCACACAAGCAATGTCAACATTGTATCTTGCTAAGAATGATATGAAGACCGATCTTTGAGATTTGATTCCATTCGCGTTCCAATTGAGGATTGTTAAATTTTGAAGGCTTTTGAGTGAGTTATCCATTGAAAAAACTAGGCAGAATGTGTTTTGTTATAAACGATTTGATTTGGGATAAGTGGGGTATTATTAATTGCTGGATAAATTGCATTATGGTTTCTAGGAGGGAAGAGTGTGGAGATTGGGAATCGGTATTGTTTGGTTGGCTGCCGAGTTGATGTGAGTTCGATTGTGCCGCTTGGCTGTAGGAGATGCTGTTCGGTGTATTTGATAAGGGGATGAACTCTCTGGGGGTTACTCTTGTGTTTCGGATTGGAGTGCGCTGTTTTAAAAGTTCTTGATGATGGGGACATCCTCTGTAGCTTGCTGGGTGGGCTCCACCGCAGTTAACGCAGTGGGGGGATCATCTTGCTTCTTATTACAGGCATTAGGGGCGTGTTCGTTGTTACATTTGACACAACGTGGTTTAGCAGAGCAGTAGTTCTTGGTATGCCCATATTTTTGGCACCTATGGCACTGAGGAATATTAGTGGATTTTTTTCTTGCTTCGACTGTGACTATTGAGTGGAATATAGTTTTTAAATTGTAAATCTCTCGGCCGGCTTCATTTGCAGGTAATATGACTGCACATATGGGGATTGGTTTTTTGACATTATTTAGTAAGCGGGTCACGGTTGTTACAGGCAGTTTCTTTGCTAAGAGTTCCTCTTTGATTTCGGCGTCCGTGAGTGATATTGGCACGTTTTTAATAACTACCGATAGATGTTTTTCATTGGGATTTTGAAACGTATGAAATTCCACGGAGTTGTTCAAATAGAATTTAGTCAATTTACGGAAGTCATCGCAATTAGTAAGGTTTATTTTGAGGTACTTACTGCTATAAGATGTAGTGAATTCTCTTTCTTCAGTAATTAGCTTAATATCGTTAATAATTTCCTGGTGGTTATTGGCATTGTGAATAAATATTGGTGGGATTTTAGCTTTGCTAGTTACTGGGTTGCTGTCTGGATTTGGTGTTTTTGATTCACTGGTACTCGTCTCCTGTGTTGATAGTGGGAAATACGGGTTGGTTTTGATTAGTTCTTCAGCGTTCCAAGTATATCTTTTTACTACATCGTTGACAGGTGGCGATAAGTGATCGGAATTTCGCTTATTGTTAGCACTGGACTGATCCATTGTCAATAATTTATTGTTTATTTACCCAGCCCCGACGGGCCGAGTTTTTGAACTTCCGGTAGCTAATCGCTAATGTACACTTCGATTTCACTGGTTTAAAACGAATGTATCTTGTTAATACCACGAATTTATCGGATAGCGCCCAGCCAGATGAGTGCATGCACTGATAACGCGCGTTGCACGAAATACATCCACTCGCTTCGAAATTGTCCGCCGGACTTAAATATAATAAGTAACTAAAAGGGTTTAACATACGGGCACGCCGCCCTAAAGCCTAGGTGGCTAATTAAAATACAAAATGACCTAACAGGATCTCGGTAATGGTAAGAGATGCAAATTTGGTTAAATGGAAAGAAAGTTGCGCAATTAAGACTAAAAAAATGACGTTTAGAAATTCTTGATATGATTTTTCGTTTTTGAATTATCTAAAAAAAAACGAATTTTTGGATTTTCTTTTTAATTTTTTTCTGGCGTTAATATTAATGTTAGAGCGAAACTGATTAAACTTCTTTGTAGCAACTTTTAGTGGACTTAATGATTACGTTATAAATTTTTTTGTGCCACATATTATGGTTTAATTACGTTTCGAGCTTTTTTCTGATCATTATCAGAATATTTTTTAGATACGGACCTGCATTTTTCATAACTTTGTAAAAATAAATTCATACAGTAAGTTAGGCCTTTTTACATGCCGTTAAAATATTAAAATGCACATCATAATGTCAAAATTCTGATACATTAATTTAATAACCAACCAATAACTATTAACAATAAACAAAAAAGAAATGAACAAAAGATAGACAGAACGAATAACAAAACGAACATCGAAACCATTTAATAGGTATTAAATTTACAGAAGGTATTCAAAAAGGTTGCCATCATTCTCTATGCATAAATAACATTTAACTGTAGAATCTAAAACATTATTCAGCAATACTGGCGTTATACTTTGAAAGTCTTTAAGAACCAATCTTCTAAGTTCTTCTTTTATTTCAAAACGTTAAATACCTATTACATTGTTTTAAGACTCGTTTTCTCATTCTTTCTGCCTATCTTTTGTTCATTTCTTTTTGGTTTATTGTTAATAGTTATTGGTTGGTTATTAAATTAATGTATCAGAATTATGACATTATGATGTGCATTTTAATATTTTAACGGCATGTAAAAAGGCCTAACTTACTGTATGAACTTATTTTTACAAAATTATAGGAAATGCAGGTCCGTATCTAAAAAATTTTCTAATGATGATCAGAAAAAAGCTCGAAACGTAATTAAACCATAATATGTGGTACATTGTTGAATTTAGAGTAACAAGGGCTTTGCAAATTTTGCATCGAAAAACCAGGACCGTATTTAAAAAAATGAAGTTGATAATGGTTTCTCGAAGACGAAACGTCGGATAAAAAAATTAATAACGTAATCATTAAGTCCACTAAAAGTTGTTATAAAGAAGTTTAATCAGTTTTGCTCTAACTTTAATATTAAAGCCAGAAAAAAATAAAAAATAAAATCCAAAAATTCGGTTTTTTTAGATAATTCAAAAACGAAAAATCATATCAAGGATTTCTAGACGTCATTTTTTTAGTCCTTTAATTGCGCAACTTTCTTCCCATTTAACCAAACTTGTATCTCCTACCGTTACCGAGATCCCCATACTGGCCCTCCTTATCTTGGACACACTGTATACACTATTAGGCTATACATTTTTCAATAAATTGAATCACAACGCAGAATACGTCTGATACGCGGAACGCGTGATAGTTCGTCGCGAAACAAGCATAGGGCGTCCTTCTCGAACCCACGCCTGAATTTTAACTCGCTTGAAAATCAACGCTGCTAACAACGCCCAGACGGACAGCTGCATGAAACGGTATTCCTAGGGGTGCCCAAAAGATGACAAATTAGGAACAATGATACCACGGGTATACAAAATTATTATGCGATGAACTATGTCTAAAATTGACTTGAAATACAGCTAAGACTGCTCTGAAGGCTTACGTAGTTGATCGAATTACTAAAAAAACAAAATGGCCCGACAAAATGTTTTGGATTATGTAAGAAGGGTATTTATCAAAATCTACGTGATGTTTTCAAGAAGTGAAATATTAAATAGCAAAGAAGAGAAGTAATGGAGTAACTACAGAAGAGAATTGGAATTGGTAAACTTAATGGATACAAGCATGGTTAATTACAAGTGATTAATTGAAGAGTTATATTAAAATAGTTTTATTGGAACGAATACAGTTGACAAGCAAAATAAATAAAAAGGTGTTTACATTAATATAAGTTTTGCTGAGTAGAAAGTTTATAGGAGTGCCGGTGAAGCGAGAGGATCCATTCCGGAAGGTAGTATCAGAGACAGGAGCATATCTGGGATTGTTTTGTTGGCTGTTTGCTGACAAGGATTTTGAGTTTTGGAGTATTGGACGAAGCTTGACACTGGTGATCTGTACGTGATAGCTGCATTGCAAGAAGCTGCTGGCAGGAGTCGATTGTGGCTAAAGGATAGGTTGCAGTCTTGAACATTTTGGAAGTGCAATATACAAGGTGGGTAATTCTTAGTTTATACCAACTATAAAGCATATAAATACATTTTAAAAAAATCAATCAATTAAGAAACAATAACTTACCGTATTATAGAAAGTTATAACGTACAATTCTAAGAATTAGGCATTTGTCATTGAAATCTGAGAATTGCTGTTGACATATAGTTGACATTAGAAGTGACATTCGATTTGAATGAATAGTTTTTAAAAATACTTCAAAATAATTTTTTCAGAACAATGTAACTAGATAATTGAACCCAAACCCCTGAAAGAGTCTCACCTTAATATTTGAAAGTTTGCAGATTGAAAAGTCAATTTAAATAGTGTAGCCAGTACATAATAAGTGTCGCTCAACCGTGGGGCAAATTATGATTATTAACAGTTATCTACGTCATAATTAATAACGCCGACAACGTGTGGCTTATTGTAGTTGAGAAGCGTGAGGCTTGTGAAAGTAAAAACAACTAAGCGTGTCAGATTTGATTCCTTTTAAAATTAGTAAAAATATAATAAGACTAGACAAGCAATAATAAATTCAATAAAGCTGATAATAAAGGGTTTATTGTTGAAAATTGTTGAACAAAATACATAGATTTACGCCACAATAAAAGGTTTTAATAAAAGTAAATACATACTGAGAATTTATAATAAAATGGCAGAAGGAACAATAACTAAAGAGCATGTTACAATATCAAACTGATTTAACAACACTCACGGATGAGTGAGTGCCAAACACTGAAACAAGCCCGAGAAACGACCACACTTACCCTGGAAATCATATGAAATATGCTAAAGGCCGCTGCTCGAATACGTTCAGGGAAATGGGCGTGGTCCTAAAACGGTAGGCCACAGGGCAAGCGTGTCGGTATGTATAGGATGTCACAAAATAAAAAGGCACCACAAAATTCGATGGGGGTCAACTCACGCTTAACTGAATCTTGAAAGCCAAACGGGGCAAAAATACTCAAATACTGACTCTGGGGAACAATAGCGTAGCGACTGCGCGTCGACCTACCTACAACACTCAGGAACCGTTCGCCATGCCTCACCTTACATCGAGCTTGACATAGAGACGGGATCACCCAGTAAATAAACATGCACACGTACCAGGGATAAATCATACGACAAATGTAATATTAGGCCAAAACCCTGGCCGACAGTTACAATAGGGCTGAAATGATCGGCTCACATAATATTACACGCAAAGTGGTATAAAATGCTTACCCTAAAAAGACTAAATAAAAATCCAGCTGGGAGCGCCTTATCTAACATCAGCACTTAGATAAGAACAGGTGAATTCAAGAATGCGCGCCCAATGCTTCAGTTAAATACTGTTAGCCAATAGATTTAGTTAAGTTCGTAAAAGTGAATTGCAGAAATGAACGGACTATACTTTGGTCAAATGCTCTGAGCTCATATACTTTATTTAGTACACATAGGTAAAATGCAACAGTGGGCGCACCATGCTTGGGTTAACTACAGTTAGCGGATCTATTTGATTAAGTTCGGTCAAGTCAAATGCAAAACTGAACGCAGAGTGCTTTGGTCAAACGTGATTCAGCAAACATTTTTAACTAATTCCCCACAAGTGAAATGTAGGAATGAACACACAATGCGGCGATTAAATGTAATTTAGCGGGCTTGCTTAATTAGTTGTACGCGAATGAAATGTCAGAATGAACACAGTGTGGCCATCAAATGTAATTTAGCGGCTCGTTTAATTAGTTGCACACCAATGAAATGTCAGAATGAACACACAGTGCGGCGATAAAATGTAATTTAACGGGGGTGCTTAATTAGTAGTACGCCAATGAAATGGCAGAATAAACACACAGTGTGGCTGGCAAATGTAATTTAGTGGCGTGTTTAATTAGTTGCGCACAAATGAGATGCAGAAATCCCTTGTTTTAAATGGCTCGGCCTTGGTGCGGGAATGTTGAATGCTACAAGCGGCGGCGACATGTCACCACTGCTGTCATTGGGTTTGGGCAGGTGAAACTCGAAAACGTCCAGCAAATTCCCCTTGTATTTATTCGGGCACGGCGGTGTAACGCCACTCGGCGACCACCCACCTAAGGAGCCGCTGATTTAGGCTGCTCGCAAGAAGAATCCCGTCTCAACCACGAATATATAAGCCAAACAAGCTTGCGAAAAAAACTGTACGAGCGACCACGGCAAATTTAGGACCTCCACACAACCCCAGAAAACACACAGTCACTCACTCCGCTTGTCGGGCACCGTCTGCTTCGAAGAAGACCACCAGGAAGCTGTAACAACACGGCATATCGGACACCTCCACGCCGTAGCGTAAAGGTGCCCTAAAAATCGACGCCAGCCAAGCTCTGTCACGCGAGCAAATGTGTCCAATCAGAACGCAGGCCTCGTCAGGCCCGACAACGGGTCATCGATAGACAGCGACAGAGGTAGAAATGATCCTGCTTGCTCTCATGGGCTATATTTTGAATAACTTGAAAATAAACATTCTTACAACCGATGGGGTAAACAGCTGCACGAACACCGATGCAAAGATTGGCGCGGTACGCTAAACCTTTAAACAAAACCAAAAGCCACGCGCGTGTCTGATTTTTTGTTTGATGCGAAAAACTGAAGCGTTATGCGATAAACTACGACTGAAATGGCCCCGATATACAAGCAGGCTTGCCAACTCTGTCCCAAAACTATACGAGATGGTTATGTAGCTATAGAAATCGCAGAGAAATAAAATGGCCTGACAAGCAGTTTAAAAAGTTAAAAGAAATATGTTAAAAATGCAAGAAAATATACGTGAAATAATGGAGGAAAGTAGAAAGGAGGTTAAGAAAATGTATAAAGATTTGATAGAGTCAATTAAGAAAAATACAGAGGAAATTAAGAAATATACAGAGGAAATTAAGAAAAATAGAGAGAAAAGATGTAAAAGATGGCAGAAGAAAGCTGAGGAAAGAGAGAACAGGTTAAAGAGAGAGACTGAGAAGAAGGAAAACAAGTTAAAGACGGAGCCTATGCAGACAAATAATCTTGTAGATGAGAAAGACGATTCTTCGGAAAATAATACAAAGGTAAAACAGAGTGAAGTAGTCAGTAATAAAGAATTAAATGTGGTAACAGGAGGTGTACTGAATAATATTGCGAGGAACAAGAATAACAAATACTTAAGAAGAAATAACAGATTTCATAAAGTAAGTAGAATTACAGGACGCAGAAAGATCATAAACAAACAGAAGAAGAAGAAGACACAGAATAAAACAGTTAAACGAAGACTAAAGGAGGAAGCACAGAAACAAAAAGAAAATGTTAAACGAAAGGAAGTAGCGAAGCTTGAAGCTGAACTAAGAAAATTAAAATAAGCAGCTAAAGAAGTTGAAGATGTTAAGAAGGCCAATGAAGTTAATTTCAAATAAATCTTAATTTTAAAATTTTATTTAAGACCATCGCGGATTTTAACACTTTAGAATAATGGAAAATTTTACTTGAAGAAGAGGAGGAAAATAATCAAATTGCAACTTTACCATTTATAAAAGTTAATTTAAATAATAACGAATATCTAGCATTAATAGATAGTAGAAACCATTGCACCAGCATTATTGTACGAAGACATAACACCAGCACTATTGTACAAAATGGCTTTATTAATACAGGAAGAAATCATTTTAAAGAACTTAGATCTTTTACATAAAAACATAGTTAAAGTTAATAAAATTGTTACGGTCTTAAACGTTCTTTACAACACCGCACCAGCTCATACAACAACCAAACGGCCGGCGCGGGCGATAATTGACAAAATCGGGACGAAAGGTTTTCCTAGGCCGCTACCCATGCCGCAACAAGACAGGCCGGCTAAGCAATCAGTGGAGCTAGGGCGGGTTCTTTACAAGATCACCTAAGGGCAACGGCCAGAGGGGCGGTACATAACGGTAAAAATAAATAGGGGCCACCAAGCCTGTCTTAACCCGAATAACCGGGCCTGGGCGGTTAGACGGAACGAAGAGTACACTGGGCACTACTTCATGAAAGTACTCGAGGGGTATCGAGCTCAGATTACAAATTCGATAAATAGATACTTGGGTTACTCATTCGGGTCTGTAAGGCCACTGCGGGGGGGGGGGGGCGCTGTCAAACCTACCTGCACACTCCAACGCTCAAATTCCGTCGTACATCGATCTTGACACTAGCTGTTAAATCTGGAAAGAGCATGCAGAAGTCATATTCAATAATAAACCTCGTAATCACATAGGCATCTATTGACTGAAGGATACAGCACAAACCCCTAAGGGCAACGATTACGTCGCCTTGATTACACGCAGGGCTTAGCCTAATGCCCCCAGCTGGAGATAGCGCGCTAATACTAACGCACACATAATTAACAAAATGGCCAATGCCAATAGAGTAGGCTCAGGTAATCCGTTAAACGATCTGCCGAAAGTTACTGACTCAACGTGTATACTACAGAGGGTCGAGACCCATTACTTTACTGCGACAGTATCGCGGGGTGAAGCCAAGCACAGAATAAATGGTTAATTATCGGTAAGGTGCCCAAAGCACAAAGATTGGCAGAAAAATATATCGCTTAACTATTCGTACTCAAAGCAAAAGTTCAAATATTACAAACACAAACGGTCGGGGAGCATAGATTTTTCACACAGAGATAGTTCATTGCCGGTTAGGTACAAGCTAAATTTGATTGCAAGTAAACAACGATCAAAGTCCTTCGTTCACCAACGAAACTTCGCGTAATTACGTCACGCACTGAACAGCTGACTGATTTCGCATACGGATGATCGATACGCCGTTATTCACAAAAGCAATCTCCCTTGATAAATTGCCGCGCCCAGAGCACTATTTAATTTACTTCTATAAGGATGGTAGAAATACATGGATTTACAGCCAGTTCTAATGCAAATTTGGGTCAACCACCGAACAAGCGTTAGCGGTGATTCACAGACGGGCACAACGTCGTGCTTTACAACAATGCCGGCCCAATTATCAGCAACATGCCCAGCGATTGATTAAACGCCCACTGGCGATCCGAAATGCGTCAATTCAGTTAGTGAAAATGATAAAAGATGGAGTAATTGAATCTTTAAAAAGTAATTTTATCAATCCTTTGGTAGTAGTTAAGAAACGTGTTGGTTCGCTTTGTTTATGTTTAGATGCACGCAGAAGCAATCAAATAACAAAACCACAAAATGAATCTCCACAAACGATTGACGGATTGTTAAGATTCTTACAAAGTTAGATTTAAAGAATTCGTTTTGGCTTATTCCATTGCATAAAGAATAAAGGTAGTATACAGGTTTCAGTATTGACGGGGAAATTTTTCAATTTAAAGTGGTGATATTTGGTCTTTCAACATCATGTGCTGCACTTGTTAGAGCAATGCAGACGATTTTAAATCAATTTGAAGTTTTTGTGTGCATTATATTGATGATATCTTATCGTTTTTTGAAAACGAGCAACAACATTTAAAGCATTTGGAAATTGTAATAGAAATATTAAATAGAAATTGAATCTATCAAAATGTGAATTTATGCAAGAAAATGTAACATATTTAGAATATGAAATAAGTAAGAATGAAATCACCATAAATGAAAAACGTCTTGAGGAAATTAAGAATTTACCACGTCCGAAGAATTTAAAGAAATTAAGAGGTTTATTAGGTGTTTTCAATTATTATAAAAGGTTTATAAATAACTACTCAGAGTTGATGTTACCTTTGGTACAATTATTAAGGAAAGGTGTTAAATGGATATGGAACGAAGAACGAGAAAAAACATTGAATACTATCAAACAGAGGTTTCATGAAGGGTTATTATTAAAATACCCGAACTTTAAAGGAAAGTTTGTACTTCGTACGGATGCTTCCGATCAAGCAACTGCAGCTGAGTTAATACAAATACAAGAAGGGATAGAGGTACCAATATGTTTTATTTCAAGGATACCAAAAGGTTACGAAATTAAACACACCATAGCTGAGAAAGAAATGTTGGCGATCATATTTGCAATTAATAGACTTAAATTTTATTGAACTGGAAACAAATTTAACACTGAAACAGATAATTCAGCGATTTCTTTCCTGAAAAATAAAACTTTTCATAATGATAGGTTATACAAGAAGATTAAATGTAGTTGCAGAGTTCTTAAGTAGAACAGATTTACCAAACCATGAAAAGTCAAAACAAATCTTAATAGGAATTGAGAAAATTTATGAAGAAGGAAGGATTTCAAGACAAGAAATTTTAAATAAGCAGACGTTAGAAAAAAATCAAGAATTAAGAAATTTAGTATTGCAATGTCAAGCAAATAATTATAAAGGTTATCAAATTAAAGAGAACCTGTTAGTAAATGTTATTGAATACAAAGAATTGACGGTTTTAAGTAGGGAAGGCATGTTGGAAGTTGTTGAGAAAATACATACAATATTTGGACATTGTGGGACAAGAAAAGCTTGGTTAATGTTTCGTGAATGTTTTTACAGGAAAAACGACATAAAATTAATTAAACAATTAATACAAACTTGCCAAATTTTTCAGTTTGCGAAGGAAAAGAATTTTAAAAATCAGAATATTGTTAAAAGTATTAGAGTAGACGAACCGATGGAACTGATAGCTATTGATTACTTAGGGAATTTAGTTACAGGACAGTATGGGTACAAGCATATTCAGATTATGGTAGATGCGTTTACGAAATTTATAAAATTATATCCAGCAAAAAGCAGTAATACAATAGCTATTTATGCAACAAGTGCTAAAAGTTGATGTTTATGCACGAGCCATGAAAATTATGAAACGAAGCTGAAGGCTGAGTTCCATAACATGTCGGGTGCAATAACACCTTTAGCACGTGTTTGCATACAATATTTTTTCTATGAGCTTAAATTTTCTGTTATTAATCCATAAATGTCGATTTAACAAAGGTTTGCATTTATGACAGTTATAATAAAGAGATGGCCTTGAAGGGCAGGTGAATGTTTGTGGAGCCAGTACTGTCAAAGTCAGTTATCAAAGGTAATTAGAATAGTACACATCTGACGTTATTCATTA
The DNA here is from genome assembly GCA_940337035.1 of Agriotes lineatus. NCBI lineage: Eukaryota > Metazoa > Arthropoda > Insecta > Coleoptera > Elateridae > Agriotes > Agriotes lineatus. The sequence goes on from CALNHX010000344.1 coordinate 317,159, forward strand.
CATTATTTAAAGAACACTTTACGTCTAACGCAAGAAGTAACTATAATAACTTTACAACCTCTTTCCAGTTCGAAATTATAGTTTTATAACATTACTTCACCTTATAACACATGTGCTAAAAGTAAACAGCTGATCTCATTTTAAACACGCTAAATTATAAACCGTCACGTTTAGTGAAAAACTCTAACGCTAAAGGGCTTACTTTTAGTGGTGGTCGTAGAAAATACATGTTATTAAATCAACTTAACATTTTCAAGAACAAGTAGGTAAACGAAGAGAAGAATATTGGCAGACTATGCAACATATTTCAGAAATGCAAGATTAATTTGGATAGGAAAGGAATAAAGATTTGTTTTTGTAGTATAAGTCATTCTCAAAGTAATATTGCAGAAATATACATTAAAGAGGTGATCAAGTATTTAAGAATAGTAACACATAAAAATTATAATAGATGGGTACAATATTTGCCAGAAGTGGAAAGTTTTATAAATAATGTTACGAATACAACAACGAAGATTAGTCCAATTACTTTGTATAACCCTTAAGTACTAACGTTGCGTCTGAGAGACGGAAATGTTCGAAGCGCGTGTTATATTTCCCCCTCCAGTTAAGATTTATGGTTGATCCTTCATCTAATTTCAAACTACCTAAAAATAACTCAGTTTTTAAAATTTCGCTGCTGTGGGATGTTTTGTGGGGAAGTTATTTGTACCGGGTGGCCATAAATATCTGAGATCCCGGTAGCCATGGAATTAGCTACTTATAAATGTTGGTTAGCATTATATTTCAATTACGATAAGTATTGGTACCTATGTAATGTAATAAAATGCAATAAGAGGAGGGGAATGTGCCCTGCATTCTGCAGTTTAGCCTACGACTCGATTATAAAAATCTCCTGTTCTACCTCCATTACTTATTGCAATCTGAACTAATTTTTGACAGATAGGAATTTTAGTTGTGATGACATTAATGACATTTAGTTTAGTTGGATTCCTCACTTTAATAAAGCGGTGTTGATTCCAAAGGTGATGTGATATCAGATATTTATGGCCACCCGGTATTTAAAAATAAATTCCGTCTCAGAGACGTCACGTTAGTTTGCACGCTACTATTTTTGCATGATAGATCAAAAACCAACTTGCTCAAATACGGTTAGATCAACAGACAGTTGCTTGAGCAGCAAGTGTTCCAGTAGTATAATGAATTAGACAGTGAGGACAGTAACGGAGAACCTAATATTGATGAAAATTCTGCTATACTTAGTAACCCTAATGTGTTCATTTTGCACTAATGCTGTATAGTTTTAGGGTGGTGTGAAATCTTATACGTATTTTTTTTCTCACTTTTTTTTAGTTAAGTTGTGCTAGAATACCACTGTCTGTTGAAATATGTTTGCTGATAATAAAAAAAAATATTGAAAATTGTATTTTTCTGTAATTACCTAAAAATTTAAACACGGTCTCCTATTTGACTCTGTAAATGCTAATATTTTTATGAATTTATATTTTTTATGTAATTAAAATATGCTTGATACTTTATGTTTAAAAAAAAATTAGTAATAAATTCATAAATAACTATATGCCCGTCTCTGAGACGTAATGTTAGTACTAATGCACCACAACAGACACGTTAGTACTTGAAGGATAAACAAGTAATACCAGCTAGACCTTGGAGAAAAGAACAGAGTAATCATAACTCTATAATAAAGCAGAACAATTCCCAATGTCAAACATGTATGCGCGTGGTCTATGTGTAGTTACGATTGTGGGCGTGGTCTTGATATTTTCTAAGAGCCAGTAATATGGAAGGAGAGAACAATTAATGCTCTTTTTAGGGCCTACACACATTTTTTACATTACACAGGAATGTTTGTACTATGTACACATAAATATTAAATCTGCAAATAACCTAAATTCGGAGCTTTGTACAAAAATATGGTTATAAACTTTTTGCAAGTGGACTTTACTACCTCTAGGAAGAACGGTGGTTACAATAATGGCGTCCGTTCTACCAAAAAGAATAAAAGTAATAATTACTGTTGTGTGTTGCAGTGTAAAAATTATTGCACGGACAATGTTCGTATGCACGGTTTTCCGCGCAATAATAAAAATTTGTGCAAAACATGAGAAATACGTCTAAAAATAGGGAAACCCGTGTCGGCCCATATGAAAGTTTGCAGTAAGCATTTTGTGAAGGAAGATTTTATATTACCCGGTAAGTAGGTCTTGCCAGTTTGTATTTTCACTGGCTTGAAATAATCATAAATATGCTGCCTTAAAGATACATGTTAATTAAGCAAGTGCCACTTGATGTTAAACATCTTCAGCTTACTCCATTAATTTCATAATTTAGGAGTTTCAATATGATTGTTTACTTGTAGATTATGTCAACAAGCGCAGATGCCTGAAAAATTTGCCCCGTGAAAGTGTCGACAAACCGCCATCATTTAAAACGGCCCAAAGCAAACAGGCGCGTTTGAATAGGCTCCAAAAGAGGAAAACGGAGCAACTCACAAATTGTGTTACTACTGTTACCACAAAACACAGGCCCGTCAAGCACCGGACAACCTGAGATGGAAGCAGCTAATGCATGTTAATTAAGCAAGTGCCACTTGATGTTAAACATCTTCAGCTTACTCCATTAATTTCATAATTTAGGAGTTTCAATATGATTGTTTACTTGTAGATTATGTCAACAAGCGCAGATGCCTGAAAAATTTGCCCCGTGGAAGTGTCGACAAACCGCCATCATTTAAAACGGTCCAAAGCAAACAGGCGCGTTTGAATAGGCTCCAAAAGAGGAAAACGGAGCAACTCACAAATTGTGTTACTACTGTTACCACAAAACACAGGCCCGTCAAGCACCGGACAACCTGAGATGGAAGCAGCTAATGCTCTGTTAGAGTTGCACAATATGCAGATTGGCAGTAATAAACTGCATGAAGACAAAGCGGAGCAAGTGAACACATTTGTAGATAAGTGGTTGAAGTTTGACATTGCCGATATTATAAATATTGAATATAGGGTAAAATGTTGTTCAGGCATAAATAATTTAGCCCTTTTTAACGTAATTGTTGATGTGGTGTCTTTAGATTTTTGTAAAAATTGGAGGTTAGCAGGTTAGGTTTTGCATCAGTTTTGACCAAGAACACTATACTAAGGAGATGCAACTTCCTATGACGGCTGTATATAAAAGCGGCCCCTATGCCGGGGATAGCCGTCGCGGCACTGTTGACAGCGTGTAACTACTTCGGTCATTTTCATTTGTTTTCGCTGCTGTTCGAGAGTTGGAAGCGAGCTAAATTAACCTGTAATCCCGGTTAAAAGTCAGTTTACGGTTGTTAATCCAATGGAGTGTATTTCAAGTGTGTTATTAATTGTTAAAACATGGTCCGAATTTCCAGCTACACTCAGTAAATATTAGACATTGACAGTTCACGAGTTTTGTGAATGAATAAAGCTACACCACGACCGCCTTATTTGTCAACTTTTAGCGGTTCGCTTCGAAACGGGAGTTGCGTCTCCTTAGTATAGTCTTCTTGGTTTTGACACAGACCGATGCAAAACCTAACCTGCTAACATCGAATTTGACATAGACTTACAGTGCCACCAACATATTATTCTGCTGCATAATGTCACATTTTACTGACGTTTGAATAAAAATACATTTATATCGTGCAAAAAACCTCATGAGCATCACGAACGTTATGGAATTACCAATCTCAGACAATAATTGGAGTTGTCGCTTCACTCCTCCAAACAATTGTCTTTCATCGGTAAAATGTCCTTACCGTTCTTAATATTTAATATACTCTATAGGAAGTATAAATTGAATGACAGAAATAATAATGATAAATGGCTACAAAATCGTTGATATTTTAACTTTCTCTTATGGCAAATAGTATTTAAACGTTTTCTAAGTCATGGAATTGCCATGTTTCGTACAATTTTAGGCAACCTCTATATAAAAATGTTTATTGCAAGCAAAATAGTAATTGTTTTATTGAATTAAAAGTGTCACTTTGTTTGACAAGCAATTATTTTAATTATATGTACAGTGTGTCCCCGGATTGAGTTCACTATAGGTATAATCGACAAAATTTTTTACAATTTTATTTTAATGTTTTGGGATCCCGCCCTGCTTTGTCTGAAAAAAATTTTAAGCAGAGTTTTAATTTTTAGAAATTAAGTCGGCCATGAAAAATGTGAAAAAACTATTTTCTATTTAGATAAACTACCGTTTTTGTTCATGATACGGCAAAATTTTGTTAAGAAAAGTTGTTTAGAATGATAGTTTATGGCCCTATACAAAATTTCAGAAAGATCTGTCGACTTAGAAAAAACCGTTATATTTTAAACAATTGTATTTAATTTTCAGGTAAACTATCCTTTTTGTTCATGATACGGAAAAATTTTGTTAAGAAAAGTTGTTCAGAATGAAAAATTATGGCCCTGTACCAAATTTCAAAAAGATCTGTCGACTTAAATTAAACTTATTTTTTAGATTTAAACAAATTGCATTTATTAAAAATTACGGTTTCATCGTCGATCTTTCTGAAATTTTGTATAGGACCACAACTTCTCATTCTGAACAACTTTTTCCGTATCATGACAAAAAAAGTAGTTTACCTGAAAATAAAATACAATTAGGTATCTAAAAAATAACGTTTTAATCTAAGTCAACAGATCTTTCTGAAATTTTGCATAGGGCCGTAATTTATCATTCTAAACAACTTTTCTTAATAAAATTTTGCCGTATCATGAACAAAAAGGGTAGTTTACCTGAAAATAAAATAGTTTTCGCTTCCCTGCCAAGGCCTACTTGTTTTTCAAAAACTGAAAATATTCTTAAAATTCTTTTCAAACCAAGCAGGACCAAATCCCAGAACCTTAAAATAATATTCAAAAATTTTTAGTCCATCTCACCTCATGTAACATCAATCCTGGAACACACTATTGTATTTTCTTTTCTGGTAAACTACCCTTTTTGTTTATAATACGGCAAAATTTTACAAAGAAGAGTTGTTCAGAATGGGAAATTATGGCCCCATACAAAATTTCAGGAAGTTCTACCTACTTAAATCAAACCGTAATTTTTAATAAATAGGTACAATTTTAACGGTTTAATTTAAGTACGTAGATCTTCATGAAATTTTGTATAGGGTCATTCTGAACAACTTTTCTTGGTAAAATTTTGCCGTATCATGAACAGAAAGGGTAGTTTACCTGAAAAGAAAATAGTTTTTGCTTCAGTGTCAAGGCCAACTTGTGTTTTAAAAACTGTAAATATTCTTAAAATTCTCTTCAGACCAAGCAGGGCGGAATCCCAAAACATTAAAATAAAATTGTAACATTTTTTGTCAATTATACCTATAGTGAACTCAATCCGGGGACACACTGTATATTAACTCAAAAATAGCAAGTCAAACAGAGCCACTTTTAATCCAAATAATGCATACTATTTTTTGTGCAACCTAGAAAAGTAAAAATTCAAAATTTTAGATTGCTTTTGACGTTACTCATTTAAAAACCATTATGACAAGTGCATCCATAGACGACCAGTTAGACCTTAATTTTAGTTCATAGGAAATATAGGCTATTTATGTTACAAGTAGGTATGAAGTTAAGGACTTCTTTTGGGTGAACCGCAGTGTACGGTAATGCGAGCGATGTACATAAAGAAGGCCAACCTTAATGAAACATTGGAATTGTATATATATATATTTATTTTTATAATTAATAATAAAATAATAAGTACATTTTATTGTTACTCTTTTCTCACTTGGGTGTTATCCTGTAATAAAATAATTTTTAGGTAATTTAATACCAGTAGAATTGTTCTGCAAATTGAGAAATAAGATTGAGATGACAAATTGCAATAAAATTGGGAATTAACTAAATTGCTCAATTTATTTAAAGTAGTGATATTTAATAAAACATTATTTTTAATATTAAGAACTAAAGTAAATACTTACAATTAAGAAAGGTTTTTGAATATGTACTTTGTAAATGCGATTATATTAATTATCGTTATGAGGCGGCAGTATTATAGTACCTTTGAAAGAGGTTTTAGTAAAGTTTTCGAAAATTAATTTGGAAGGATTCCAGAAAATCAGACTGATTTACAGTTATCAATTGAAAAAAAAATGCAATAATACTAGCAGTCTTTTTTAAATCTCGTGGGTAGAATATGTTCAGGAAATTTATTGACAAATATAAATGTGTAATAACATTAGTTAAGCCAATTAGGTATTTTTTTGTAGAAAAAGTAAGTAATATGATGGACATTTTACTTACCATGTTGATTCACACACCACTTATAAGAACAAGACACCAAGCTAAATAAACAATATACCAAGACAAAATTACAAGAGCGACTGAACACCAAGAACTTTAAGCAATAATGTTGCTGATATCAGGTAGTTTTACAGGTGGGGTTGATTACCTGAGTTTTTGGAATAGGAAGTAGACACTTAAATACGTTTACAAATTATCCATCATAACTAAAGCTGATATTATATGGCAAATGCATATTTTGTATAATTGATAAACCGGATAAACTTTTGCATATGTATACTAATTATGTGAAAACAAATTGTTTAAGCCAAGTTTCACTTTGCATATTTTGCATATTTATACGTTTTTGAGCATACTTTCTGGATTTTGCATATTTGGTTATATTTAGCAATAATTTGTAATGTATGAACTTTTAAAGATTTTTTTGTTAAATTTACTATTTCATGAAATTTATTAATTAAATGTTTGTGTGCAATTGAGATATATACTTTCACTTTCTGCCGCTGGAGTGCAGTGCGCATATCGAAATAAGCAGAGGAAAGGGAGAGTCCCTATTAAAATCTTTGACTATATCAACATAGACTGCCAGATACCCCCACTTTTCCCATAGAAGCAATGTATAAAGAATCAGACAATATAGAATCCACTTCAAGAGTGTTGGGTGAATAATAGTCTGGCGGGGTTAAGGGAAATCTCATTTTTATGTTGATTACAACCTGAAGTTGGCGTTGGCAGTCCATGTTTATATGGCCAAACGTTAAAACGAATGTCGTCTTTGAATAAATATTAGGGAATTAAATAAACTCATACAAAATAATTTAAATTTTTACATTATTTAGAATACTCACTTATAATACCATGAGTAGTCAAAGTTATGTCGACTATTTTTGTGGTGGTGTCACGAATGTCCATTGCGCTTTGGTACGATTAGGACGAGTGCGCTAGCACGAGTCCTAATCCCAAGCGCAATGGACATGAGTAGTGATACCACCGCAAAAATAATCTACTTAACTTTGACTAAGAATGGTATTCGAGGGACTATTTAATGAACCAAACTACCTTTTTCAAATTAGTTTTCAGTAAATCTAGCAACAAACTACGCAATTTCTATAGTAACAGAACACTAATGTTGACTTTTTCTAATAAAAATCGCATTTGTTAAAAATAGTCAAGGGTAATACCACAAGCAGTGGATATATTTTTGACAAATATTTTGTCGTTTCCATGTAAATTATTGCGTTTAAATTTCACGATACAAAATCACATCAAAAATGTCACGAGCCGAAGGCGAGTGACATTTAAATGTGATTTTGTTGAGTGAAATTTGTAATAATTTCTATGGAAATGGCAAAATATTTTAAAAAAATATATCCACTTCGAGTGGTATTTGGGACGACTATTTAACAATATTAATACATAACGATTAACATTATTGAAAAATATTCCAACAATTAATATAATTATTCATTCTCAATTAAATTCAGCGGAATACTTCCAAAACACAGTATTTTAAAATTTTTAAAACAAGCCACACAGTTTGTTGCGGTTTAGTGCTACGTAACCTAGCGATATCACTAAGGACAGAACATCGTTGCTAAGCGATACTTTGCAACAAGGCTATTTATTTTTTGAGTACGTACATTGTTTTGTGAATATTTTGCATGGTGCCCAATATTCAGTGATATACTGCTGTTATTGGTCGAAAAAAGCAAGTGTCTGCAATGTTATTGGCTTAAATGTTATAGTGTTGAATAGTCACTTGAATACCTTCTAGGAAGATATATCCACTGATATTTTTTTGATTGGTCAAGAAACGTCAGAATTCTGGATTTTCATTGGTCACTTTTTAACAGATTACAGGTGAATTGAATAGTCCTACCTATTTTCAAAATAAAATGAGGAGCGTATTATGTGCATATATTATAACTTTGGGTGCATATACTCAACAAAATATATGCATATATATGCGCATATTTTCGTACATTTGAGTGCATATAATTATCAGCTTTAATCATAACAATAAAACATAATATTTCCTTTATATTTGGGATATTCCAAAAGCAAATAAGTACTTATTTGTCCCTATTTTCAGAAAGTTGTAGGTTTGTCTCAATATAGTGCTTTTAGATATCAGCGAACGGAGGATATAAGATGGGGAATAAAGAAATAAAAATAGTATGCTACGCCTAGTGATGTGGGTCGGGTAAATACCCAGTGGGTACGGTATTTATAAATGGGTATTTACCTGGGTATTTACCCCTGCCTCGGGTAAATACCTAAACACTGGGTATTTATCAAATGTGTAATATTTAGAAAGCTAAGCTAAACTTTTACTCACATCATAATGTTATCTTAATAAATAAACTACATATAAATGCACTGGAATATTTTATGTAAAATAACAATTTAAATGTAAGATTGAATAAGCATTCACCCAGGTAAATTACTCATCTATCGGGAAAGAACATTGGCTGCCGAAGTTTGTGGAAATAAACAGTTAGACGCAATAAATTGCGCCTGTTAGAGATTACAAAAAACATTGTGACGGCTCTGACTCCATTTTTAAAAAATGAACATAACATTAATTTGAAGAAATAATCCTTATAATTATTAACATTAATATATACTGATAGACATATTACGAAACAATCTTAATAAGGCAAAAAATATCACAAAATATTATAAACAACGCTGTATACCGATGGGACCATAAGTATGCAACAGCAATAAGATAGCATGAGCAAAAACACATAATACTTGAATAAGAGATAACCGTAAAAAAGTTATTTTAGTAGGCATATTTTGTTGACATATGCCATAATTAAAATGAACATCAAGTTTACTCAAATATTTGTTTGTATGTTCATCTCTTTCTTATTCAATCATTGAATTCTGTTTCTTCTTCATGCTATCTCATTACTGTTGTATACAGGTTGCCTAAAATTATATGGAACATGGCAATTCCATGAGTTGGAAAAGATTCAAATACTAATTACCATAAGAGTAACCGAAATAGAAAATGCAATAATTACTTTGGTAGCTAGGCAACAAGTAGGTATAATAGCTACTTGTTGCCTAGCTACCAAAGTATTTATTGCATTTTCCATTTCGGTTACTCTTATGGTAATTAGTATTTGAATCTTTTCCAACTCATGGAATTGCCATGTTCCGTACAATTTTAGGCAAAACCTGTATAATTATGTCCCCATCTGTATTTTGGGCAGTAAATGTTCTCAGTTCAGCTATTTTCTTAAACATTTTTATAAAATTCGAATCGAGTACCTTCAGTTATGAATCAATTATACTCATTAGATAGATACATTAGATTATAATATTTGTAAATGAGTCTATAAATATCCGCTTAAATACCCATTTTGGGTATTTACCCGGATAAATACCCCAGGTATTTACCCCTAAAAATAAATACCCGGGTAATTTACATCACTAGCTACGCCGATGATGCCGTGCTCCTGGCAGAAAATGAAAATGACTTGCAACGACTATTGTTTAGGTTCAAAACAGCAGCGGACGAATTTAACATGAGAGTATCAACAGAAAAAACAAAATCATTGACTATCTCGAAAGAACCTCTTCGATGTAAATTGGCTGTTGATAATAATATGATTGAACAAGTTATGAACTTTAACTACCTAGGTGTACACACATCTAGCATGAGAAACCTAAACGAGGAAGTTCGCAATCAAGCAATGAAAGCGGCTGCGATATCAGGCTACCTACGAGACGTGATATGGACAAATAAGCACATGTCGGTTGAAAGTAAAGTACAGATCTATAAAACCTGCGTCAGACCCATCTTAAGTTATGCCACCGAAACCAGAGCTAAAACAGCCAAGAAGAAGAAGAAGAAGAAGAAGATATCAGCAAATTCCAGGAATTTAGTTTTTGGAAACTGTCCCAGTGACATTTCCACTAATTCAATTTACAGCATTGTAACAATAATTATTATCATTTAAAACTGAACAGAAAAATCTGGTGTGATACACGCACACAACTTCCTTTTACAGTGATCTTATAATTAGTCAAAAATTTGATTTTAAATTTTTAAGCATTGGTCAAAAATTTTCAAAAATTACAAATTGTACAAAAACGGTGCAAAATAGAGCGTTAGGTGAAGAGACAAATTTTCTCTATAATTTTAAGCTGAATTCAAAAATGTAATAATATACCGGGTCTTCTATTTAAAATAGGAGTTAACAAAAAATTTTTTAAAAACCAAAGAAACCCATTTTAGAGGTGTTCAACTGGAAAATCACCTATCTCACATCAATACACATTAAAAATGTAATACAAATGAGAAGTTTGAAAAAAATCGTTAGAACCGTTTTTGAATAAATCGAAAAAAAACTGAAAAATCACAAGAGTAAACACCTACTTCCAGTTATGCGATTTTCTTCAAAAGCTTGCTGTCGCATCTACATAGTACACAAAACTTATATATAAAGTTTCAACCCCATACCTCTTCGTTTTTGAGATATTCTGTTCACAGACAGACACTCACACAGACACACACACACAGACAGACCCTCACACAGACACACACACACACACCCTCACACAGACACACACACACACACAGACAGACCAATAAAAAAATATATGTTTTTTGGGTTCAGGAGACTCTGAAACGTGAAGATCTGTTGAAAACTCAATTTCGAATTTTTGGGGTGAATCCAATACTTCCTTTATTGTAAAAGGAAGTAAAAAAGAAGACACTATTCAATTCAGCAGTATCGGTTGTATCCAATATGTAGGAAAGTGGCCTGAAGGCTATCCAAAAATTTCCAATCTCTAGCGTGCTTTTAAAACTTTCTTTAGTGCAACAAAAGTTATTAGATTCGTCCTACATTTTAAATGCGGCATATGCCGCGGGCTTCAGCTAGTTGCAAATGTTCCATTAATCACGTAAAAAACGTCAATTCCAATTAGTTTGGTAAGACTTTTATGTGTGCAATGAGAGAATTTCAAATCAGTTTTAATTTATTTGAGACAATCTATAAATGACATATAATGTACAAAAATATTAACGACGTTGCTACTAGAAAATTAAAATTGTAGAAAGATTTGGATGACGTCAGTGACAGACTTGTATGTTTATATAAAATAATTATTTTGTTAAATACAGTCACACATCCCGTCAAGATTCTGTAAAATAAAAATCCCCTTCTCATATGTAAATTACAAGGTGAATATTAATTTCTTAAACATATGAATTGGTTCCACTTAGGGCGGCATTGACCGAGTGACCATCAAAAGTCCATAAAACTGTTACCGTTTCATTGTTAGCTTTATTTAAACTACTGGGATCGTTACACGGTGTAACTACTATTTAACTGAATGCTCTTTTAAATGCAGGTAGATATTAAAATTTATCTAGATGAGACATGGGCAATTTTGCAACAGTCCGGTTTTTCTGTTTATTTGACTAATTGTATAATTTTCCCTGAGCTGGAGATAGATATATATATACATCAACTTATGCCACGAAATGTTTTATAGTCTTTGTGTTCAATGTTACAGTAGCTTCACTGTTTTAGATAATGGCTACTGCTTCAGTAAGTAGTTTGCTTGTGGCTTAAGAACTTAAGCTTCTATTCTATTTAAACCTAATTATTGATAATTTGCTTCATGCTTCATGCAAATTATCAATAATATATATAACAATATTGTTTAATTTATGAAGGTGATTCTGAGACAGTATTTTATTGTTGCAACGCAAGTTGAAGTACCTAATAAATGTTAACAATGTTAATTATTTAAAATGAGCCAACTTGCACTAATGCTAATGCACTGCGATGTGTTAACGTTTACCATTTGTTAATATTTATTAAAGCTGATGTGATCACATTTGTAATTTGCTGGTTTCAATTAGGGTAAGGTATATGCAAAAACATTATATTTATATTTTTCTTCATGAATAATGGCAAAAACTCACATTCATCTTCATGAATCCTACAACAATATAATATTCTTCAAATTGATCTTTAAGTATGGGATTTATCCTTGTAACATATCACTGCCTATGAGATTTTTATTTCTTTAATGCACAAACAATTGATGCAATCTTTTTTTGTTCTTGACTTTGTACAACTAGGTCTTAGCTAAAGCAGTTTCGAATTTATAATGCTGCAAACTATAAATCATACAATTTTATATTATTAAATATTAAAATACATGTGTATCCTAACTATTAAAATAAGAGGCTCTATGATAGTACTGCACCTAAGAGGTATAATTATACAATTTGTTTATATCAGTGACCCTTGATACGTTACACAGCAGCGATCAATTCAATGAACCACACGTTTACTGTACCTATTTTGACAACTTATATATTTGTTTTTAAATATTACAGATCATCTTCGTCATACTAGTAGTTGCAGTCTTAGAAAGCTGTCAAGAAAACCGCAATAGCCTAAGAGGGCGTTTTGGATTTCATCACGACGATTTCCATGGTCCGAAATATGATTCACATGGTCATCATGACTCACATGGTCATCATGATTCACACGTTTCAGATCATCGCCATGATTTAGACAGCCACCATGATTCCCATGATCATCATGATTGTCACAAACGAGACCAGCATCATAATCATCATGATTCGCATAGTCATCACGACTCTTCTGATTCAGGTCATCATGGTTCTTACGATCATCAACATTACGATGATCGCTATCATGAGCACCGCCACTAACTCATTACCAGGTCGAGAAAAAGTTAGAAGAACTTATCCGAAGGGTTGAGTTTTTTTTTAACTTTGAGCTGTCACAAGCACTTAACGATTGAGTATTGTATAATATTTTTCTCACGATCTAGGAATAAGGATATTGTCAAAGGTTTACATTATTTTATTATGCAATTTTTACATAACGCCCTCATTTTATAGAATTTAATTACCGCATGTTATTTTTTATTTGCCGCATTTGTGTTATAGAATGTACTTACTTACTATTTGTCTAATTTGTATGGACACCAGTTGGGTCTTGTAAGATCAACATACTCGATCTGTTAAGAACGCTAGTAAATATATGAGAAAACACGATTGCTCGAAAAGTAATTTTATGTTGTTAGTGTAATTAGATTATTTGATTCTAAAAAAATTGAACCAACCAGAAATAAAGCTTTGGTAGAAGGAAAACGGCTTTACATTTTGATTATAATTTTTTCCAGCGTCTTCTTTAAATCCCGCCTTGAATTAATTTTACTAACTCAAGCTTGTTGCTGTAGCAACTCGTGTCAATTCAACAGAAAGTCCCTTGCCGAAGAGATGTAATTTTTTAACTGCAAAACTGTCATTTGTGGTTGCAATACAACAAGATCGAGTTTAAATAGTCAGATTCATGTAGTACTATAACGACAGATCATATTCATAATAATCTAAAGTAAAACGCTTGTATCTTTTTTATAACAGCTAATTCTTACCGAATTAGAAAAGTTTCAATTTAAAGTGTGTGGTGCACGTTTACAAAAAACAAATGTTAATTAAATAAATGTTAAATTTTTAACTATAATAAAGTTTTGTGTAGCAGAACATTTTTGTTCAAATTTTAATTGAGATTTTTGTATATACAAAATATAGATTCATTTACATAATTACGGTAGTTGCATACAATCACTTTCCATACTGCAGGTTAATTACTGAAATTCTGACAATATTGAGTAATGATTAAGTATATGTTTCTCAAAGAAATTGGGGTCAATGAGATACATGTGGCAGCATAAATTGATCGTAAAAGTTAAACGACAATGAAGAGACGGGAAGGATGAAATTAGTTATGTTTGTATCTAAAATTAGAAATGCCCCTTTTGATTACAAAAGTGAGATGTGTTTTGGCTAGCCAAAGGTGAGCTAAACATTCATTTGAAAACGCAAAAGCGTTTCGTATTCGAAATACACACGTTTTTCGAAAGCTGCATTAATATTAAGCGCAATTGAAATAAAAATTATAGAATTGTACACAATAATTTATTTGATAGTTTATAAATCATTATAAAATGTATTCCATTGTGACATTAGAGCTCTTAATTTACATATTTTAAGAAACTAATTAGTTGATTAATTATAGTATAATAATATGGTTCAAAGTGTTTAACTTAACATAATAAACTAGTAAATATATTGATCCAGTGTATTCCATAAATTAATTCACACGTTTCTGGACGCAACGTACTTTTTCATTCTAGAACGTAATAGTTATTTATGTAGCAAAGGCGTAAAAAGGCGTTTATGGCTCGCCAAATGAAAACAGACAAAGGTCACAAACGCTAGTTATGCACGAGGTGCATACACTTTATGTATAGACTGGAATATTCACAATTAAATACGGGCAACCTACGATGTCATTACTTTTCAAAATGACAAATAGTACACTAAGCGGGCCGTAAAGTACTTTATTCGCAACTATATAGGGTAGGAGGTGGGTTACCATAGCAGCTTGTTTTAAGTAGTCACTTTCCAACCGCTGTCATGGCAGTGGATTTTCGCCATATTGTGTTATTATTAGCTTTGTTGTTATCAATTCTGAAAAACTGTCCAATTCATATTTTGAATAAAGTGGTTGTGAGTAAAATAGTATACATACCACAGTAAAAAGTTTTATTCTTGTCTCGATATTTGTAGACACCTCGGTATGTAAAATACTATTACGGCTCTTAGGCTTTAAAGTGACACATTAAATCCTCAAGACTAGAGCATAAAGTGACCAATTTCGCCCGGTCTTACATAAAAGTACTTTGGGAAAACAGATCACTTCGCTTATTGAAAGCAGACAGAAGTTGTATACAGGTTTTGACAGTATTCAAAATAATCTAGTCTAGACTAGTTGGCATTTTTAGTAACTGTCATAAAGAGATTAGCTGTAAAGTATATGCGAAGCAAAAAATCCTTTTAACATTTTTTAAAATATTTTTTATTAGAAGATATTTAAATAAACAGAGTAGTAAATGTTTCGTTTTATTAAAAGCTTCGTTTTTACATTCAGTAGGTATCTGTAAAGTTAAACAATGGAAATCTCAGAAACCTTTTTGTGACATTTAACTATTCATGCTGTTTTTGGATACTTCGCCCCATTACAAAATTAATAGATATTAACGATACAAGTTTGATTAGGAGCATCTTAACGACACGAGTTTGATTGCCAAAAACGAGGCGGTGAGCCGAGTTTTGCGGCAATCAAATGAGTCTCGTTAAGTCCCATAAGCAAACGTGTATTGTTCAATATTTTATCTTCATCAATAAACTCTGGTTCAATGAATTTCTTTTTACAAAAAGAGTGCGGTAATATTCATTACTGCACCGAGTGCGGTAACATCTATCCATTACCGCACTGAGCGCGGTAATGCAGGTCTTAACGATACTAAAATTAATTTGGTTAAGAGTCTATAACAACACTGATGAAGATAAAAATATTAAAACAATCGTTTCGGCAGACAAATGCTCCTGACTCGTTCTTCTTTTTCGTGTATTGGACATAAAGGTCCTTTACGATTATTAGGATTTCTTATTTGTTATGTATTTTGTTTTTGGTTAGTTACTGTTCTATTTCTTCTTTTTCGTGTATTGGACATAAAGGTCCTTTACAATTATTAGGATTTCTTTTCTGTTCTATTTGATCTTTCTACCTCTTCTTTAGTCTGTATATACTTCTCTTCCCCTTTGCTTTAGAACTCACATATTTCTTAGGTAACCTCTGTTCGTCCATTCTTTCAATGTGTGTGTACCACTGCTGTCTGTATGCTTCTATTTTGTTTCTTAGGTTAAAAAGTTAAGATCTGCTCTGATACCTGTATTCCTTTTTCTGTCGTTCGGGTGTATCCAACCACTGATGTTAAAAACATCATTTCAGAACTTTGAAGGTGTCTTTCGTTTTATTTTGTTATCAACCAGTAGCCGTGCCGTTTTCTCATTTACAAAAAAATTATGGATAACAGATGATTGTTTTTCAGATGACCATGTGTAAGTGTAAGCTATTTTATATTTAAATAATATATTCATTATTTTGTAGTTATTGAAGCAGGGAAAATCTTTTAGTCTTCCTCTATTTTGGTTGACAATATTTTTCCCATTCGTGCCGGTTACATTTTGAAATGATTTATTACTAATTCTGATTAAAATTTCCACCTATAATAAAACGGTAATATTTGTGTACTTTTTCAATTGTCGATTGGAGCGTTTTGTAAAATTCTTCACTAGCTGCTTTCCCCCCCCCCCCCCTTCTTTCGCATGTATATATTGTTGTGCCCTAACTGAGGGTTTAATAATTAATTGACTCTAAATCTCTCTGCCAATCTAATATTTTTTTATTCTAATATAATTAATTATATGACTCCATCGGCAGGGTTAGGTCGCTACATCCAAAATTAAATTGCTAACTTGCTATTATAAATTATTTAAAGTCTGATTACACATTTGCTCGCTATTTCACTGACGGAAATTTCCTAACGCGATATTTCTACCTGATGGGACCTTAGTTATTCCAAGATGGTTCCCTGATGTAGAAAAACGTAAAAAAGCTCCGTGTTCTATTTAAATTGTTTATGTCCACGCAGTAAACTCTGTTGCTATGCGAGGAAAATTGATTGTAAGTATACCACGTCACAAAACAAAACACTTCTAGAGACGCCACTACCGGAAGTAAACGCAAACCGACGTTATACGAACAGAACCACAAAAGATGGCTTCTAAGATGATCTCGGGGTACCTAGAGCCTCGGTGAAGGTCCCACGATGCTCAGGACAAGATGTCGTTACTGGCCTGCTGTTACCAAGGCAGGAATGTAGACTCGAACAGCACCTGGATATCGGCTTGCACTTGGATGACCTTTTTGATGGCTTTCGCTGAATCCGGGGGCCCACTATGGGGTTATGCTGCACCACAAGTATACTGCTCACTTATACACCTGGACAGGCACTTACAAAATTGGCTGACCTCAGTAAAATTAGTTCAAAATACCCTGGCTTGCACTTGACTAATTTATGTCTTGTTCTCTGGCTGTTACGGAAGCTCAATTTCAGGAAAAACTTCCACAAATCACCCTGGGTACACTCTCTCAGTAAAAACACTACTTTTTGATAAACTTGGGTATATTAATTGCACATAGATATCGTTATTGGGGAGCTTCACAAAACACCACTGAACTCTTCAAGAAGCTGCACCCGATTTTCTGGTTAACAGTTTTGTTTTTAGTTGCATGAAATGCCAAGCTTACTTTCATTTTAATTTCTATTTACACAAAAATAATGCTATTCTAAAAACATCATACTATCAATTATTTACAAGGGCTGCTATTTTATAAGAAATCTTAACTTTAAATTATTACATTTACTGGACATTTTTACAATTAATATCTGTATTGTTGATTATGTTATAAATTACTAGTAATTATTATTTTACATATAAGGCAGCTAAATGTGATCATAGCAATACGTAAGATGGCTAGCTATCCACGCAGTATACTACATCTGACTTTAATTATTCGTTTATTAACCCATTCATATGGTTGAATTGCTTGTGATCACTTTTTAGTTTCTTTTACAATAAAGGAAGTATTGAATTTGCCCTAAAAATTCTAAATTAAGTTTTCAACAGATCTTCACGTTTTCGAGTGCCCTGAACACAAAAAACATATTTTTGTTCATTGGTCTGTCTGTCTGTTTGTAAACAGAATATCTCAAAAACGAAAAAAGGTATGGCGTTGAAATTCCATATATAAGTTTTGTGCACTATCTAGATGCGATAGCAAGCTTTTGAAGAAAATCGCATAACCGGAAGAATGTTGTTTACTCTTGCGATTTTTCAGATTTTTTCGATTTTTTCAAAATAGGCTCTAACAATTTTTTTTAAACTTTACATTTTTATTGCAGTTTTAATGTGTATTGAAGTAAGATAGGTGATTTTCAAGTTGAATACCTCTAAAATGGGTTTATTTTGTTTTGTTTTATTAACTTCTATTTTAAATAGTAAACCCGGTATGTTATTACATTTTTGAATTCAGCTTAAAATGTTAGAGACAATTTGTCCCTTAAACTAACGCTCTATTTTGCACGGTTACTGTAGAATTTGTAATTTTTGAAAATGTTTGACAAATACTTCAAAATTAAAAATCAAATTTTTGGCTGATGATAAGATCACTGTAAAAGGAAGTTGTGTGCGTGTATCACACCAGATTGTTATTTAACAATATTGTTACCCCTGCGTCAGCCCTAGTATCCTGATTTACTTTACTGTCACTTGTATATTATAACAGTATATTTATTTAAATCTTGTGTGCCTTTCAGCTTCTTTCTTATTTCAGTTATTAATGCTATTTCTACTGTCCGTTCAGATAGTGTTTTTTCAAATTCTTGAAGCTTATTTGTTATTCTTCTTACGTTCTATGTGGTTATATTTAAATACGATAACCCAGTAGACCAAACCGTTTTTGCTTTTTATTTCCCTTGTCTGAAAGATGAAGGAAGTATTGTAATCATGAAAAAATCACCTTCCGAGATTTTTTCAGATCTTCATGTTTCATGGTCCCTAGATGACGAAAAACAGGATTTCTCAATTTCGTCTGTCTGTCTGTCGGTTTGTCTGTCTGTTAAGAGTATAGCTCAAAAACTATTTGTCCGAGGAAGACGATATTTTGCATGCATATTATATATCTACCTCGCATGAAAACGGCACAGTTTCATACAAAGATATACAGGGTGAGCACCTTAAAATATAAAATGTTGTTTATTTTTAGGTTAATTTAGAAATAAAAGGAAGTAATAATTTTCACATAGGTTAGGCTTTACATTTGCCGAAAATAAGACTCAACCGATACAGGATTATGTCACAAAAGAGTTAAAATGTTTCAACAATAACACCTTTCTGTTCAAGAGAGGCGCGCGCCGGACTTATCTCGAAGAAGCTCGGTGGCGTAGTTGGAATTTCGCTGCAGTTGCATCCGCTGCGGAGATGCGGTTACGATCGCTCTACAGATGCGGCGGGTTCAAACCCCAGCGGGGTACATTTTTTTTATTTGAAAATGTATTTAATTTATTAGAAACGTGAAGATATTTTTACTTCTAACTTAATTTGATTTTTAAAATTATGTAGTGTCACAGATTTTTCCGTACGCGGTCGTTATACAGAATTCCAGTCCTATCACAGGCTCCTCTTTTACTTTCTCTTTCCATAATTAAAACATAAATTGTTTGTCCAAAGCGCAATAATTTAAAATTGAAAATCCGATAGCATATTTACTTATACGAATCTTAGCTGAAGTCTTAATTCGAAAATCCCAATAAATTTTTGAGTCAAGTTTCTTCCTAGATGAGTGGCCAGCTCTTCTAGGTATCCCCCTCGCATTTGCTCCGACCTTGTTTTCCATTGGTGTTGCCTACCCAATCTCTAACAGGGTTTCTCGGACCCAGGGTTCGCCACTAGTAGGTGAGAACTCGGAATTGAATATGAGATGCTAGAGCAGGGGTGGCGAACCTTTATTCATCTACGTGCCATTTTTTCTAAAGAAATGTTTAATGAGGCCATGACGTGCCATCAAACAATCTTGACTTAGTGATTAATGGGGAAAAAATAAAACTAAATACTTCCAACTTAAAAATCTTTATTTGCAACAAAAAATATACATTTTGTACAGTAATAGTGACGTTATGTTTATTTAAATGAAAGAAACAATTCGTGCGACTTCTGCTGTTGCAAATTAGATGCAAAATAACTTATATTAGCTCCATACTTTGTTACTTTTAGCAGAATGCAAGCTGGACTGAATTCATCTGAGAAACGGCTTCTAAGCGAGTCTTTAATGTTATTAATTTCTGAAAATAATGACTCACAAGCATAGGTAGATGAAAATATTGTTAAGATAGCAAAGGCCAGCTTCTTCAGACTGCTAAATGTGTCTGGAATTAAATTCCACGTTTCCATAATTTTGATATTGGCATTTTTACTTATATTACTTGATACATATAGTCTTTCTATTTCATTTAATTTCAACGCTTTCCTTGTTTCGAAAATTTTTTGAATCCATATTGAATTAGACTGGAAATCAATCAGCTGCATTTAAATTTCTTCAATTTCCAACCAATCAAATTTGGCCAAGTTCAGTTTATCAAGTGAAGTTACATCAGGATATATATTAAATTTCAGTGTTTCCGCTAATTCTTTGAACTGAGAAAATCTCGTTGAAAATTCTTTGATTGAATAATTAATTACCGAATTAAACTTTTCAGTGACTTTTGCTTGGTCTGGTTTTTTATGTAAATTCAAATCTCTGGAGATTTTTTTCAAGTTTGGGAAATACTTGTAGTTTTTGGTAACAATATCGTTACTGAAAACTTGCAGTTTAGGTTCGAAAGCAGGAATGAGATCTATCATAACAATAATTGTTTTATTTGCGCCTTGAAGCTTCATGTTCTATCCATTGTTAAATATAAATTGTTTCGATTAGGTACCTAAATTCCTTAATTACTGCCGTGCCCAAATTATTTTGTGGCGTGCCATCAATGGCACGCGTGCCAATGGTTCGCCACCCCTGTGCTAGAGGATGGTAGCTGGAAACCCCATCATATTATGTTGCGCTTGACTACCCCATTTTGAAAGCTTCGTCAACGAATAATTTAAAAATTAACTACTTATTTTACTGCAGGCGATTTTGATCCTGCAGTTTTCACAGTTCTTTTAATGTAATTATTATATTCGTTCAAACTGGGAACAGATTAGTTTCCCTAAATGTTTGTGTTTTAATATTTTTAATTTTGTAGTGTGGCGAAATACAAAAAAACATGACTAAAAAATTATTGCATTCTTTTGTTGGCAAACAATTTATTGTAATCCAGAATCGATTAAATTATTTTACTATAATTACCAACCACGATAGTATATTTATATTTTTCACCAAGAAATGTAAATCTCTAAATGAAAGGAATCTATGAGGTCAAATTTTAGTAGTGCAATAGTTTTGTGGCAACTATGATAATCTATTCATTCGAGATACTGTAAAATAAAATTCCTCTTTTTCATAAGAATTATAGAACCTTAAATATTTGCAATTCGCTCTGCTTAAGACGTCATTAAAAGTTTGGCCCTCAAAAGTCTATACAAATGATAATTTAATTGTTAGGTATAGTTCTATTCAAATGGTTCGTATCGTAACACGGTCTAGTTAATATAAATACTATTTTAATTCGCGCTTCCTTAATTCATTGTTTGTACTAATTTGACCAGATCTATAAGTATATGACCTGGCTTAATCAAAGGAATTATAGCAGCAGTTGTCGTCAGTACCATCATAGATTCTCGTGTCTTAAATAATGATTTGTCTTAAGGTAAGCAGTTGTTCGCCAGGTTAATATTTTGTAATTGTAAGAAAATTGTGTTGTATTTATATTATATGACTAAACTAATGATAAAAACGTTTTACTTGTACAAAAGTACATTTGAATTGGGATTATAGTAATCTCATTTTTAAGACCTGTGTAAGTTTATTCAACTGTATTATTTTTGAGTGTTTTTTTTATTTTATTATTTTTATATTATATGACTAAATTAATGATAAAAACGTTTTACTTGTACAAAAGTACATTTGAATTGGGATTATAGTAATCTCATTTTTAAGACCTGTGTAAGTTTATTCAACTGTATTATTTTTAAGTATTTTTTTGTTTTTGCTAGGAATCATTTCAAATTGTACTACGTAATTTTCTATTTTACATTTTCCGCAGCTCTATAAATCTACTAACTTTGAAATAAATATGCCGAAACGAAAAATTGCATAATTTAAAAAATATTTACATTTTTAAAAAGCTAATGTTTAAGATTTGTTATTAATAGTTATTAAGGTACCAAGGGCATTATGAGTAAAATAAGAGCCCAAGATTGTTAGTGTACTAACCGAGGGCCTTTGGCCCGAGGTGTGTACAACAATCGCGGGCTCTTAGCTCATAATGCCCGTGGTGCCTTCAAGGTTTTATGTCCTACCAATTTTCTTACCTAATTCATATTCATATTCAATTCATATAATTACTATGATATAGTATTTAAGATTGATCTAGTTAGCTGATCTAAGTTAGATTTGTGACATTAGCTGAGCTGTCATTAATTTTCATTGTGACAGTGGTGCACAATACAGTTGTATCCATGGAAACAAATACTGATTATTTTTCATAATAACCCTAGTGTTCTTATGAAGAAAATAATTTCCCTGGAGAGTTATTTTGTATCTAAGATACCTTAAAATAGAGTCATTAATTTCAATTAATGTACTGGTAGGACATAAACTATAAAAGATCTAATTTTAATTACTAAAACATCATGTTTTGTAAGAACCTACAATTCATGCGGGAATAACTTACTTACCAAACTTGTTATAAAAATAACTATTCTAGATTAGAAGTTTTTAAATACCGAAAGACAGAATTTTGTTTTCAAATCTATGAAGGAAAACCATTTTGCTTTTGAACAAAATGTTACCATTCAAGAAATATACCGATATTAAGTAACAAACGACTTCCGGGATTGGACCGTGTCATGATTGAGATCGAAGAACTCAACGTTTCGCCCACTTTCGTAAGGGGCTTCATCAGGAGGAAAAAAGGCAAAAGAGCACGGTAACTCAACGTGTTAACCACGCCAGAGGCGAAACTCTTTGCAAAGGGAAGGGACAGAAGAGCACGGTAACTCAACGTGTTAACCACGTCAGAGGCGAAACTCGACTGACTATCGGAAGAAGAAAAGCGAGAATTTATAGGCAAGCGCCGTAGCGATTCAGCAAATGCCGTCGCGGTTCAGTGACGGAGGGCGAGGCTTAGGAATTAGCACTTTCCACATAGAAGGAAGGGGAAAGCCTTCGTCTCGATTGAAATTATTAGGGTGTTTCTCGCTTTTCTTCTTCCGATAGTCAGTCGAGTTTCGCCTCTGACGTGGTTAACACGTTGAGTTACCGTGCTCTTCTGTCCCTTCCCTTTGCAAAGAGTTTCGCCTCTGGCGTGGTTAACACGTTGAGTTACCGTGCTCTTTTGCCTTTTTTCCTCCTGATGAAGCCCCTTACGAAAGTGGGCGAAACGTTGAGTTCTTCGATCTCAATCATGACACGGTCCAATCCCGGAAGTCGTTTGTTACTTAATGACAATGGCCGTGAAAGCCTCAAAAATCAATATACCGATATAGTTCTAAATACATATAAAGATTGATCAAAATTGATCATTTTCCTCATGCCTTAATTAAAATTAAATGTAATCTTACTGCAAGTAATCAGGCAATAATCTTGGTTAACTTAGAAAGTTAAAGCAGCAATATCTTTTTTATAATTTAACATACAAATTATAAGTTAAATATGTATAAGTTTCTAAACACATTCAACTGATTGTTTTTCTTCGATCACCCAATTTGAAATAATTTCTACGTAGTACTTAGCGTCCCGACAAAGGGACTGCAATCCGGTACCGTCTTCAGTGTTGATGTCACAAATGTCACATTTGTAACGACAGAGTTGAGTTGGTCAGAAACAATGCTCAGTTCCGATTACTGTTTGACACTATGTAAGTGCAGTAAGTGATCTGCGATGCTGGGATGTTCGTTGGTTTCGTTTGAAGATGTAAAATAAAATGTAGAGGTAAATCTTAGATTCTTAAATTATAACTGTCGATATTATGACGTTACGTTTAACAAATTGAATTTGAAAATATCATGGTAATTTTGAAAATAGGAACAGCCATATGGCAATGGAAATAAATTTATGCGAAATTATAAAAATAAAATATTGATGTAATATTGTAGACGAGAAGCGAAATTTTTTTCATCAACAGCAATAACACGACCATTAAAGCCAGAATTAAAGTATACTTAGGTGTATAAAGTACCTTAATATCTTTGGAAGAAAAAAGACTACGCCAAAGGGAAAATATCATAGACACCAAAATTTTAAAATGGAATAATCATTTGCTTAATTCACTGCTTTTTCCAATGAACAATTTTTATAACTCCTATGTTTCAATGAGCACCCATAATTTATAGGAAACACGTTTTATGTTTTTACCTTACCAAGAAAGAGGTTGTAAATAAAGCAAATAATGTATAGTTTTCAAAAACGCTTAGTGGATAATAATTATGGTCCAACAAGTGACGAAAAGAAGACTTTGTAACTCATAAAACTATTAAAAGTGTTATTGGACAACTAAGCTTCAGTAACGACGCGACGTAAAGCATATTGATTGACTAAACAAATTCTGTTAAAATAAAGAAAATGGCTAACCTCTTGTAATGTTATTGCATTGAGACGCATTTTCCAGTTATAAAAAAATCTACACTTACCTTTTATTACTTTCTCGTCTAAAGCACGAAGGAATTGGTGATGCTAAACTGTCACTTTATTGCCAAGCGGCAGATAATATTATCTGCCGCTGACGAGCGGCAGATAAAGTTATTATCTGCCGCTGACGACTTTATCTGCCGCTGACAACTTTATCTGCCGCTCGTCAGCGGCAGATAATATTATCTGCCGCTGACGAGATCAAGTAATTTTCTTCGAATTTTGTTCACAAAGTTGTAAATAATTTGTTATAAAAACGTTTGAAGAAAAAATACTTTATATTATTCGGAGCAAAAGTATCTTTATGTGGCTCGGCTGTACTTATCTGCCTCGCAAGCTCGGCAGATAACCCGTCCAGCCTCGGCACATAAAATATAACTTTTGCTTCTAATAACATAATATACTATTATTTGAAATTGATTTAATTTGCATTACCAAGTGTTTCCTTTTATTGTTACAGCATTATTACAAACATGAAGATATTTTTAACCCTATGTTTCTTCATTTTTAAAATTGTTTAGTGTCACAACGTCCACTTGCGAAATAAATTCTGAGTAAGGCCCTTTACAGATTTTTTGACAACAACATTGCTTATGTGATGGGCCTAAAATTATTACTATAAGAACCAAAGGTATTTTTTACATACGAGTAAAGCTCCTTCCACCGACATAAATAATTGTGATCACAATGAATAAAGTGATATCGCCATAGACACCAAAAAAAGTACTCGGTAGAAGACTTTAACGCAAACAAATGTTTTAGCTGATGTAACTGCACAAAATAGCAATATAATTTATGAACAACGCATTAAAAATATAGCAGGTCAATGTAGTAGATGATACGTTTGAAAAACAAGAAATGATCAATCTATTAGGGATGGTTAGATAGTTACGAAAGATGGACCTGTTTCGAAAATAAAAAATATCTTGAACCGGCGCGCAACTCACACTTGGCGGGAGGGCGCGGGCGCCGTAATTCGCTTTCTTTTGGCTAAAGAGATAGATTCTGAAGAGCATAACGCAGTCAAAATTCGTCGTCAAACGAGTAGAGTTTATAAAGAAGAAACTTGGTTGGCTGAGAGAACACGCGGCAACCTTTTTTTGAGGAGGGCATAGAAAAGGTCCTACCACTGTATTATAAAAGCCTTAATCGAAATGGCGATTATGTAAAAATGTAGCTGAGAAATCTACTTATATTTTCTATTGTAGACTAAATCGTCAGTAATTTTATCGAGGTTAAACATCACTCCCGCCCAACTCTCTCGTCATAAATGTGAAGTAACTGAACTTTTAAACCAATATTTTAATTATAGCTAATATTAATAAAATCTGACTTTGCAAATGTAGTTCGTAACGTATAATAGTATATATTATAAGTGGGAGAAATAAGTCATTATACGCTAAGCGGATTTTGGTTAACACACGAGCGGTTAAGCGCAAGTGTGGTATTGCTCACGAGCGCATAATGGCGTTTCACTTGCGTGTGATGTACGACGTTTTACTTTATAGTAGCAACTTTTGTACAATAAAATTCGAAGACGGTACAAACTGTCAACTCTCACAGAACTGTCATAGAATTAGAAGTAGTATACATTGAAACATGTCATTTAAAAATTATAACCGTTTTTACTCACTTAAAACAATTTTATAAAGTACATCAAAAACCACTAATGTTAGATAAATATTATTAATCCTATTATTATATTTCTATAGATCGCTGTCTTAGTGCTATTGACAATGGTTCTTTTAACGGATAGCAGAGAGGTTTCTGATGCACATAAATCTCACGTTCGTCAATCAAACTCTGGTAAATATGATCATCTTCCCGTCGCAGTTAATCAAAACGATTACTCCAGGCACAAAGGCCTTAATGATTCTCATCGACTTGCCAATAATTTAGATATACTCCACTCAACGACACTTCATCCCTATGGCACTCGTAAGCATAAAAGCCATCACGAACACCACCATCACGGACACCACCACCGAGCTCCAAGGCATTAAATCTATTATGACACTATATTAGTAAAGTATGTATGTGAATCGTATGCGAATTTCTATTAGTTTTAAGAACATTGTAAATTGTGATATCACGAAATCACATTTAGATTCTACTTTTTTCAGAGTTAACCTTTACAAAATATGCGGATAGGTTTACTTAAAGTTTGTAGATTAAACCTGAAAGTTCATTATCTAAATAGCAGTATGCCTGAGGCAAATTAATTTATTATGACTTTCAATAGCATTTGAAGAGTATGCCTAGCCCTATTAATAATTCAATTAAATTGTAGGTAGAATAAAGTATTCCCAAAATAAAATTATTTCGATTTTAATTATACAACTGCGGATAGACGAGTACATATACGATTGGCGCACATTGAAACAAATAGAGCAACTGCCCTATTGACAGAGAAGAACTGTCTTTGCATGTTAACACAGCTGCGAGTTCGTTAATAGGTTTTCTCCCATACTCATACTCACAGGTGTCCAACAGACGTCGGCAACGTCGATGGAAGACAAAAATGAAATCTAAACAACAAAATATTGTCTGCTGTGGTTAGATGTGGTGTTCGATCATTCATTCATATGTTAGAAGTCCCGTATTTCTATAACGGCTAACCCGACATTAATTATAAAAGATCGTTATAGATCTTGCGAGTAGTATATCACATATCACATCTTGAAGAATACAAAATGTGATTTCTAAAATAATTTACAGCAAATTTACTTTGCGTATGCCCACTCGGAACTAAACAAGGCACATAATTTGAGAGACTTTTTATGAATTTAACAAACACAAAAGATAGCTGTCGGCAGCTCTTGCACTACACAAATTAAATAAAATTCAAGGTTCAATCTTCCAGGGTCTTTAAGTACTCTCTTATGTGGCCTCGTCGAGGTGTGTCAGAGAAAATTATTACTTCGAAATCAACAAAACCCATGCGTAAATTAATTTAAAAATTCCTACCTTTCGTTGTACCAGTGAACTTTTGGCGTTAAAACAGGCGTAAACCCTCTTATCGAGTAGTTCAGCTGCAACGGCACAAATGGTCGGGACTCAGTGCGTGTTAAAGTGTCTTATAAAAAACTTAACATATAGTATAATTACGATGTACAGAATACATAAAACCGGGTAACAACACAAAAAAGATACACTCAGAACACTGGAAAGCAGATGGGGCCGTCACTGCCAGCTGGAAGCTGAAATCAGAGCCAGTCCGAAGTCCGCTGGGTCGAGATCACTAACAACCCAAAGTTTGGGGCCACAACCATGTAAGTCGATGCAAATAGCTAAGGAGTAGGCTGTGTGTCCTTAACTGGAAGACTACAAACACAGAAAATTAAGTGCTCCACACATGAGAGCTACAAGTTCACGTATTAGAAAAGTTGGAATCGTGGTAAGTCTGATGGGGCGGTGAATATGCTACTTGAAGGGGCCCGCGCAAGCTGCAGGTCACATACACGCTTAAAGGAGGTGTTTATGGGCATTCTTAAAGTATTTATACACTGGTAGAGTGATTCGACTCTGAGATATCAGACGAAGAGTGCAGGTTGCAGTAACACATCTGATGATGGAACATAACTCCGTGGAAAACATGATCCCTTTGAAGATAACGCTCAAACAGATGCAGCAAAGGCGTGGGTCTACCTTTCCGACAGCACATCTGAGTTTTAGCATGCGGCGGAGTCCTAGTAATGCAAAAAACGGGTGACATAACACGAGTGCAAAGAAGGTAAATTTCAGGATATCTGTACTTCTAAATTCAGTTCTACATTTAGATTTAAGGATTTTATGTAATTAACTGATGTATCTTCCCAAATTGCGACATGCTTTTGTTTTAAAAATATTGCCTATCGTGAACAATTGTTAAAAGCTGACATAAATTTAAACCTATGCCTGGCTGTGGTATTATTTTATTTGCCTAGGGCATAAATAGAACCCGTATTGAATTTTCAAGACCAATTTTATTCGACATAAACCCATGTCGATCATGCTCCTGTGTTTTAGGTTAAATTATGTTTTTTTGGTGACGTAGTTGTAATTTGCTTTGTTTAACTGTCACTTACGTGAGAATAAACAGTGTGAATTGTTTGTAGTGTTTGATATCCAAGTTTGATTGCCGATAGTATAATTTCGAGCAATTTATGCAGCTTTCTTCAAATAAATTGAATGGTGCACGAGATGCAGGCAGTAGACATTTTAAACTTCTGAGTATAGGCGTGCGTTTCTAGTTTTCAGCGGAACTTTAACCAGTGGCGGAGAGTAAAAAAGGTTAGTGTGTTTATTCTATTCTATGTACTATTTTAGCTTGCGATATATTTTATTGTAATTGTTGAGCTCTACAACCATAACCACACTGGCAAGAATGGGATTGAGAAAGGTTAATAATTAAAACAAAGCTTTTTTGTTTCGATACTCATTTAATTTATATAATATGCTTACGTGGATTCCCGAAACAAAACTGATGATATGTATTATATTTTTTTGAACCCTGAGCAAAACAAGAGTCTCATAAAGCGCTTGCTTATAAAAACTTCGCTGTGTGTGTCCATAATAAATCATTTATTCATGCTGAAGGCAGATATCTAAATAAATTCTGAGGTATAAAAAGCATCTATTATTTAGAAATTCAAATAATTTATTTTAAAGTTTTAGTTAAGTGCACCATAGCACGACACATAATCATAGCAGTATATAGTCAGCATTATACAGCTAAGTGCCGCCTTCCCGTACCAGTTCGCCATGCCTCTCTGGCTGTCGCCTATTCAGCAAATACCTTCGTGACCGCATTGCTGCTTTCATTCTCGTTTCATGATCGTCTAGGCCTTTCTCTTTTTCTTCTTCCTGATGGTGTCCATCTAAAAACTCGAAGAGCTATCTCCTTTCTTCCATTCGCATCAGGTATTCGAACCATTCAAGCTTCTTAGTGCGGTTCTGAAAGCAAACCTAGAGTGCTTTATTAACCAGGCAAGCTTATCCCACTAGATTTTGTGTCACAGGGATTTTAGCGCCAAGCCGTTGGCTGCGCTGACCGGTAACCGTCCGTTCTGTCGTCTGTCAACCAAACAAGACTAGAAACCGTTGGAGTACGTACTGCTCGATCCAGACGAACAATGCATGCTGATTTAAATCTTGGTGCATTCCATTACGATGCTAATTATAATTACAGTCTTCATCCAAGTGTGGTTATTAAAATCTATACAGTGTGTAGGTGTTGTTCTGTGCTGTCAACTGTATCTATCAGTTCTATTGAGTTCTTTCACCCGTCACTGTTGTTTAAACTAAGGTACTATTAAAGTTCTCTAATTGCAACAGTCTTTTCGTTTAGATTTTTTCTGCTTTCTTTTTATTTGTTTAAAAACTAATCTTTTTCAAGACGGATTAAATTAAATGACATGATCGTTGTTTTTCCGATTTACCGTATGCTATTTGGAAAGTAACTAGAATTTGAATTTGCTGCCACTTTCAGTAACTCAAAATGGCGGATAAGCTTGCTCGTATAAATATAGTACCTTAAGCAAACCAATAGGTGAATAGGAGTTACAGTTACAGTTATTTATGGAACATAAGGATATATGTGTATTTCTATTTAGCAAGAGAGTAGCAGGCGTAAAAAATAAAGTTAAGACATATAAACCCTGTACTTGACAGGCGACAAACTCTGCAACGCTTTCCGTGGTTCCTAAATCGTCAATATGACTTGGATCTCCGCCCGTCGGAAAGTGATACTCGCTCTCAAAATCTGCCTCAAGCACGCTCGGCCAGTATCCACATACTATCACCGAAGCACGAGAAATTACGAGATTACCACATTTTTACCGCGAAAACCTTTTGCACAGGTAATTTATGTCACCAGTTTTTGATAACAAAATCTGTTATTATTTTTCTACCCTCTTTTCTTTTTTAAAACCCCTTGCCACTCGGATATTAATTTTTATAAGCTTTGACTGCGTTTTCCCAGTTAATCGTTTATTTACGACTCTATATAACGTAATCTAATAACATTAGTACAATAGGCTTTTATCATGTAACATGTTGACTCCAGTTCCCTACGAAAACGAAGTCAAGGAGCCAAAGCCGCAACTAGAAAATCAAATCCATCCAATGCACAAAACCAACCTCGAAAATCCATCCAACCAAATTTAGTAAGACAAATCTAGCAACTAAAAAGCCAAATTCAAAAATCTAAATATCCATAAATACAAACAAAAAACCCCAAATCCTTAATAAAAGAAAAAAGCCCTGAAGCAATAGAAGGTCATTTATACACAGTAGCGATGTGCATTTAAAAAATCTACTTCTGGTGTAATTTGGCTCAACGTTCTCTCCCTAGTTATATTGCCCGTAATCAAGAGTTGCACACTTATAAAAAGCATCTAGATTGCAATTACAATGTGTAAAGCCGCTTTAGTAAAGCCAAATTGGCAACATAAGCGTTCAAGGGACACCTTATAAAAAAACACCGTCATTATATACATCCACTTACAAGGTGTTTCTCTAAGATTTTATTTACTTAATCTAACTATAAAATTTGGGGGGAAATGACGAAGGCACAGCGATCACCGAGTCCCAAGTCCCTTAACTGGTCAGAAGATAAGTTTTTTACAATTTTGCTAAATTGTTTTTTTGCGGTTCTGGTTCACTGACCAACCAAAACAAAACAGGTCAGTCTAAAAGAAGTTGCTAAACGACCGAATCAACAGTGACGACTACTAAATCGCAACTTCGTGAAGCAAATTATGCAATACGTCAAAACCACACAGAAAACGTCTGAAAAGGTATTTCATATAAGATATCACACTCAACTAAGGGTCGGTTCTACAATGCAAGTGTATACATAGATTAAGCTATTCAACGTAATTTCCAACGTAACCTCGTAGCAGAAAAAATCACTTATGCCCTTTAAATACACATAGCCAATAAGTAGCTTTTAAGAGAAACGAAGAAACGTTGAAATAGCCGTAACACATGTTTACTATTTGGCAATAATTGCAAATATTTTGTTCACCTCCAGTTTGCTTAAAATTTTCATCGTTTTGTGCAACGCTGTAATCGCTTTCGGAGTTCTTGGTTTGTTAGATTCAAATGTCTATTCTTGCTTACCTTTAAATTTGAAATGACACCTTATCGGCACCCTCCGCCCCATCCTCACTTGTTACGGTATTAAAAGAACTTTACGACACCCACCCAAGGTGAGCATCGCACCACTGAATCAGTCCTGGAAAACTGGCACACTTGCCCTGAAATCGGTTCGAAATAGGCTAATAGGCCACGGCTGGAACGCTCAGGGAGTCGGGCGTGAGTCACACGATACGTTCTGGGCAAGCGTGCGGTGGCATAGTATATACAGGGTATGTCGAAATTATGAGGGCGCCACCAAGCCTGTCTTAACCCGGCTAACCGGGCCTGGACGGTTAGACGGGAGCGAAGCATGCACAAATACTCCGCCGATAGGATTACTCAAGAGTTGCAAGGTCAAATAACAATTTCGGGATTGCCTTAAGCAAGGATTATAATTAGGTGTCAATCCGACCACGACTGCGCAGCTGTCTCACTCACCTGCACGCTCACAGCTTCCTCGTTCCGTCGTACAATAATCCGTACAATAAAGGGGCGTCTATCTGTAACAGAACATGCACAAGCCGAAACAAACAATAGTTCCCTTAACTAACCAATCATATATTGAACTTCGGGTTACAATGGGCAGCAGAGTGCGTCGCCCTGTATCTAAACTTAACCTATAATTAAGGGCACCAGCTGGCACGCGCGCTCTAAACTTAACGACAGATGTTGCACATTAGTGAACAGCAGTGAGTAGTAATAGGTAGTAATGAGTACAAATATGCACGTTGCCTTATGCGGAGGGCAGCGAAGATTTACATTAACACTCGCGTTCACAGCGGTAAGCAGGTTAAAGGCACATACCTTAATGCGTAGGCGGCGAGGGAGCCTGGTACAGTTGAGTTGCGACGAGCTGCAATCGTAGGTGGCAGGTACCTTCGGTGTTACAACGGCGAAAGGGGGTGAATGCACAACCGCCTCAATGGCGACGGGAGACGCGTCAGGACGCGTACAACGGGACGACGAAAAGAAAGGGGCCACTTTCGTTCTGCTGAACCAAATCCTCGTAGGTCGAGATGAAGGGGGCACGACCCCTCACTTACAGTAGCAGGAACTGGGCTCCAAAAACACCCACGTTACGCCGAAGACCACTCGACAAACTCCGACTCACAACCATCACACAAGCGCTCTCTGCAACGGGCTCCGGACGACTGCCACTTAAGGCGAAACAGTATATCACATGATTGCTGAAGCAGCACTTGACGGGAAAAAGGGCTGACGCCCCCGCCAAGGGCGGAAGCGCCGCACGAACTCACACACACTATCCGACCTCTTACTTGTTCGACGGCTCTCCGCTGAATGCCCCAAGGGAAGCGTTCGCAAAAGGTCACCTTGGCCGCGTCCCCCACGTGACTAAACCTTGGCAGCCAATCGCAAGGCGATAAAATGAAACAAGCCAATGCGGGCCACGATGGTATCACGCAACAACAGCGTGCTATTCGGAATTCGGAAAAACGCCATCAGAGGAGAGCTCCAACCGACGAAAACTACTGCTTTTGGGGCTAAATATGTGCGAAATCGTGATTCT
The DNA here is from genome assembly GCA_940337035.1 of Agriotes lineatus. Classification (NCBI taxonomy): domain Eukaryota; kingdom Metazoa; phylum Arthropoda; class Insecta; order Coleoptera; family Elateridae; genus Agriotes; species Agriotes lineatus. Next base: position 350,416 of record CALNHX010000344.1, read on the forward strand.
GGAATTAGGCGATGGAGCCAAATAAAGAACTAAAAGGGCTTAGCATACGGGCACGCTGCTCTAAAGCCTAGGTGGCTATTTAAAATACCAAAATGACCTAACTAACGGCGTGAAATGCAATTAAGCATCTGAAACAGCAAAATGCTAACGGTATGCTAAATTGTCGAATCGATTGTATACCCATTTTCTACGTCTAAGCATCGTAATAATTACTTCCGATCTCCCTTGCAAATTCCATACAGCCAAAGTAGTCTCATATATAACGCAGTCGTATATATAACATAATATTATAAAGACCATATCCCAGGGAAAGCACCAATATAACATATTAGGAAGTCTAAATGTATTTAAGGAGCGGACGAACAAAAGAATGCATGACAAAAACAGATTCAGGGCAACAGTGTGCTGTAATACCGATAAAAAGCTTACACCGTCTCATTTCGTTTTTTGATCATTTGTATTATGTACACAGGAGAGATGTTGAGGTTGTGTGCTTGTGTAGTTGGATAGGGCTGCGTAACAGCTTGCACTGAGTTACTATTGTTAAAGTTTCAACGTGTGCATCGATCTCTTACCTCTTGGGTATTTCGTCATCGTCGTATCCTTGACCTGTTCCGTCTCACCAACGCTTTCTTGGGTTGTTGACGCTTGGTAGGCCTATAGAATTGTATGCTTTTATGGTTTTTGGAATTCTCGTTTTATCCATTCTGCCAAGTTGATCTATCCACTTTTGTTTGTAACTTTCTTCTTTTCCTTTTAATGGTTCTACATTTAACACGTTTTTGATTACTTTGTTTCTTACTCTGTCTTCTCTGGAAATTCCTTTTATCCTTCTCAAAAATGTCATGGCAGCTGTTTTTAATGCTTGATCGCTTTTTTTGTTTTTACCCATGTTTCGCCACCATATAGTGCAACTGGAACTACTAATGTATTATATAGTCGTATTTGTGTATCTAGCCTTGTTTTAGTTTTCGACGTATTGGTTATTGTCTAACATACTGATTGGTATTTCTTTACCTTGTTTCTGTAGTCGTGCTCGTGTTCATAAATTACGTCCTTACCAAGGTAATTGAAATGTGCGACTCGTTCTAAAGGTTTGCCTCAGAGTACTGTTTCAGTTCTTACTGCTTCTCTACCCCAGTGCGCTATTACTTTTGTTTTTGTTATGAATATTCTTCTGTCGTATTTTGCTATTTTTTTTATCCAATAGATGTATCGTCTTTCGGTCAGGTCTAGGTACCATCTGAGGGAAGTAGTACATTAAGGTAGTAGTGCACATTTACTCCTTTTGGAGCTACTTCTTTCGTTCACTTGTTCCTTGTCAATATAAATGATAAAATGTACAGGTGAGAGTCTTGTCTTAAACCTCTATTTATATTATCGTATTTTTGTTTAAGGGTCCCTAGATGACGAAAACATGTTTTCTCAATTACTGTCTATCTGTCCGTCTGCATGTTGGCGGTATCGCTTAAAAACTAATTTCCTACTTGCAAATTGAAAGTTACATGTGTTACATTTCATTTATGTAACAATCGTTGTTATGGAAATGTTGTAAACACTTTCTGTGCGTCGATTTGATTCCAGGCACAGAAAGTAAAACACTTTCTGTTCGTCCTTGAACGCTTTGTCAAACTACCAGTTAAAAATTTTTGACAAAACAAGTACTAAAGTACTAAATTACGTAATATTAAAAAGTTTTTATATGTATGCAATTAAACTCGTAGAAAAAAATCATGTGTATAATGCGCATAGATAGTTATTTTCTGATCTCGTGCTATTGCAACCCGACCGTAAGGAGGGTTGCAAACGATGCAGTCGGTGCAGCAAATTCTACTTTCTATGCTTATTATCAAAATAACTACTGTTGGAGAAAGACGATATTTTGCATGCGGATTATATATCTACCTGGTTCAGTACTGAATAGACTTTCGGTCAAATATATACAGGGTGCGGACCATAAAAACCAAAATGTTGTTTATTTTTGCTTTAAATGGTGAAAAGAAATATTTTACATAGCGTCGGCTTTACCCTTGAGGAAAATGGGACCCAACAGATACAGGGTAAATGTCGTAAAAATTAGAAAACCATGCAACAATCGAATCCCATCGACTGCATCTTTTTTATTTGCAAAATTGATGTAATTCGTAATACCAAGTGTTTTCCTTCAGCATTATTAGGAAGGGTAAAGTATTTTTACTCCTATGTGGCGCACTCTTGAGAGGGAAGTTTCGTGTAAACACCTCGCAGATTTCGTCTATTAATTGTTGTTTTATAAATATACGATTATCTGTTATGGATCTCCTTTTTATGAATTTGTTTTGCTCTTTGATTAGTATAGTTTCTATTATTGTCTATACACGGTTATTTATGATTTTCGAAAATATTTTATATTCCGAATTGAACAGGCTTATGCCTCTATAATGGTTAACGTTGTTCATATTTTTTTTATGTATAGGTTGTAGTACTATACTGATATTCCAGCTTGTTAGTGTTCTTGTTTGTTGGCAACACATCCTAGAAGTAATAGTCGGTACTTTAAGAGTAGGCTTCCGTACTCGGATAATCTACACTTAGCCCATCTGATCCTACGGCTTTTCTATTTCTATTGTGAGTTAGTGCTTCTTCTAGGTCTTCTTTTGTTAAGATATCTACACATGCCTTGTACGGTTTTTCTACTTTTGTTTTCGTTATTATCTGTCCATAGTTCTTTATTGTATTCTATCCATTCGGTTTCGGTAATGTTATTTATATTTTATTAGTTTTTTCTCTACTTAAGTGTTTTATTACTTTATATATTAATTTTTGTTGATTATACAAATCATGTTCTACATTTACAAATTTATTCTTTATCTAGATGCTCCTTCTGATATTATTTTAGCTATATTTCTTTTCGTTTTGTAATTTTGATGTATACCTCCTTTTTCTCTGTCTTGAATCCACCTTAAATATGTGCCTTTCTTTTCTTTCATCGCTGTTTTTAGCTCGTCATTCCATATTATTAATATCATTTCCTTTGTCGTTTTCAATCTTTTACTGAGGTTTTTTAGGTTTCTATTTGTGTATCTTCATTTGCATTTTGTTGCATTCATCTACTTTGTAATTGTATTCTTCCTGGTCTAAGTTTCTTTCTTTTGTTTTGCTATTTGCTTTTATTTGTATTTTGCCACCTACTAAGTAATACTTGCAGAGAAGTTTTCTTAATCTTAGACATAATGTCTAAGATATCCGGCTGGTGGTCATTTCTGTATGGATGGTATAGGTATTGTAATGGTATACACAGGGGTGTTAGAATCAATTTTAGAAAGGACTAGGGGAGTACAATGGTTGAAAATAAACTAGATCTATTTAAATATAAATTGGGAATGTGAATAATTATTATGCAATTACAAAGAAAAAGAGAATTTATAATTGAGTGACAAATGGTTATTTGAAAAACGGATGGATTCGAAAATAATAAAATATTTTAAAAATTAAGGTTTGAAGGGAATAAAAAATACTAAATTGTAATAAAATTATAAAATTAGTAGGTGCAAATAAAATATTATTATGAGATAGAGTGTAAAAGTAGAAAAATTGAGATCGTTAAGGACTTTGTTTCGATTATTAAGAAATAACAAATTTTGAAAAATATAGCAGAAATAATTTGGTGTGATTAAAATATTAAAAATAAACCATATGTTAATGAAACTGTTTGTATAATAAAAAGGGCCATAATAAAATTTGCGTGGTGAAGTTAAAAGGAAATATAAACCAAGAAGAATAATTAACTACATAAAACTAAGAAAGATTACAAATATATGGTAAAACTAATGGCAAGTAGAATTAATCTACAAATGCGAATAATAAGAGAAGAATAATAAGTCAAGTTTATTGGAAAAGTACATTTGACATAATACATTAATCGAATTGGATTAAGTCAAGCTGTTTGGTGATAAGGGAGAGTTCCAGAGGAGGACCATATGTTAAGAAGGCACGTTCCTGAAAGTTGACAGAGGCAGTATTGGAAGTAGGTGTCTGCAGATTTGGTCTGTTGGCTGCATGCTGTATGGAAGGTTTGAGTTGCTGATTCTGGACAGTTGGGACGTCTTGTCTGTCAGTGGGGCTTTTCATTGCAGGAATGTGTGTGAGAGGTTGGAACAGAAGGCGGAGAGGAGCAGGTTAGTTATCATCCTGAACATTGTTGAGACCAATTGAAAGGTGGGTGATTTGAATAGAAAGATAATTACTAGAAAAGGAAATAAAGACTATAAAAATGAATTAGTTATTAAAGAATTACTTACTGTTTTTAATATTGTTGTGTAATAGTGTAACGATCACGTATCTGTCATTTTGATTTCAAAGCTGTTTGACATATAGTTGACAGACGTTATTTTGACTTATGGAAATGATATTTAAAACTAGAACACCAAATTTCAGAAATAAGCAATCTAGATAAAGGAATTCACCCCTAATTTTTAGGAGCTAGCACAAATAATAATTATTGATATTCTGAGCATAAATAGAGCAATTTTAATATGACAAAATAAAATTATAATTCAAAGACATATAATATCACTACACCTGAAGTTACATACCATACATAAGGCGCCACAACGTGGACCTTGGCAGTATTTATTTGGAGAAAATACTTGTAGTTGGTACATTGCTGCAAGATCGTTAAGTTTATTGCCACTTAGATTGCTAGTACGAAATTTCTAAAACCTTTACTGCTAAAATGTCTAACATCACCCGTTGGTGCTTTAGAAGTGAATAGTTTTATGATATAATTTTCGATTAGTGGTTTGTTAGGTTGAGTATAGACCAGGCGTGGCGAACCAATGGCACGCGTGCCATTGATGGCATGCGGCAAAATAATTTGGGCACGATCTTAATTAAGGAATTTAGGTACCTCATCGAAACAATTTATTTTCGTCTACATTTGAGGTCATAGTAGCAAAGTTCATTGTAAACAAGGCTACCGGTGCAGAAACGGCAACAGACTGCGCCACAGAGATAGGTAGCTTTCGCGCGAATTTCTGACCAAACAGATGGGAGTGAGCTACGGAGTGACCTAGCGTGGGGGACGCGAAGGGACGGCGAGAGGGGCGCTGTTAAGCTTAGTTTGTAGTTCGCATGCAGTATTTGAAATAATTAGTTCGATTTTACTTTAAGCATTTATTTTGTAAGTTCTCCCGTGGATCGTTAGGCAGCCCTATTCACAGTTATTTTTAAATATTGAATACATTTTCCCCTGCGTAGCTAGGCAACCTTATTTTCATCTTGTGATAACATTTTTCAGCAAATTACAGCTATGTTGCTATTAATTTAGACCACTCTGCATTCTAATAGTTTTTCTGGTGGTCCTTTTCCAATTTTTGGGAGATTTTGATAACCTGAGTTGAATTGCGTGTGGTAGTATTTCTCGACCTTTTCCATCCCAGCCTTCGCCTAATAAGTTGGTTGCCCCTCGGCTTCGCGCTTCACCAGCTTAATTATAGCTTGGTTCATTTGTGAGGGAAAATTTGGAAGCAACGAAAGCTCACTGAACGTTAGGATAATTGTTTATGGTTGCAATCCTTACGTTCACTACGTTTTTGCGGAATTTTGGGGACCATATTCGTTGTTTGCACGGCACTCCAGGCTGTCCGTCACCCCCAGGTTAGTCTTCTTCAGCTCTCGCCTTTTAGCTTGATTATGTACCTAGGAATATGTATTTTTAGCCTATTTCTACCTGGCATTATTTGATGGCACGTCATGGCCTCATTAACCATTTCTTTAGAAAAAATCTGGTGTGATACACGCACACAACTTTATTTTACAGTGATCTTATAAATCAAAAATTTAAAAAATTACAAATTTTACAAAAACGGTACAAAATAGAGTGATAGTTCAAGAGACAAATTTTCTCTAGAATTTTAAGCGGAATTCAAAAATGTAACAATATACCGGGTGTTCTATTTAAAATAGAAGTTAATAAAAAAATAGGAAAAAAAACAAAAGAAACCCGTTTTAGAAGTATTCAACTGGAAAATCACCTATCTCACATCAATACACATTAAAAATGTAATAAAAATGTAAATTTAAAAAAAAATCGTTACAGCCGTTTTGAAAAAATCGAAAAAAACTGCAAAATCACAAGAGTAAACACCTACTTCCGGTTACGCGATTTTCTTCAAAAGCTTGCTGTCGCATCTACATAGTACACAAAACTTATATATGAAGTTTGAACGCCATACCTCTTTTCGTTTTTGAGACATTCTGTTCACAGACAGACAGACAGACACACAGACAGACACACAGACAGACCGACAGACATACCAATGAAAAAAAAAATGTTTTTTGGGATCAGGGCTCTAAAACGTGAAGATATGTTGAAAACTCAATTTCGAATTTTTGGGTGAATCCAATACTTCCTTTATTGTAAAAGGAAGTAAAAATGGCACGTAGATCAATAAAGGTTCGCCACCCCTGGTATGAACAGTTGCAATTCCAACTTTACTTATATTTGTTGTTTCTATAAAAATAAATATTGCTTCAAGGTTGCTGATAGGTAATTGAACTGATGCAGTGTGGTCCAAGCGAGTTTTGTTAAAATTACAATTCCTCTCAATGCTGTTGCAGTTGTTCTGTCTTTGCGCAAGATTTTATAAGTACCCACTTATTTTAACTTGCTCTCCTCCTTACAAGTGCATTTCAGTGATACATGCTAAATCTACATTGTATCGTGCTAAAAAATATATAGAAATTTGCCTTTGTAATTTTGTGCCACTGGCGTTCCAGTTAAAGATAGTGAGTTTTTAAATTAGCCATTGAAGATATTTGGCAAGATATGCAACAGTAAAAAGGACTTAATGTCAGATATGAAGGCAATTATTAAATCTTTGATATATTATAAGATCTTGGGATGGTTTATTGTTTCAGTTGGAAGGGTGGTAACTTAATTGTGCTGCCTAATTTTCAGGCATTTAGTTTGATGGGGAGATGTATTGTTCGGATATTATTCTAGAATATCATGTTATAGATCGTTGTCTTTGGAGCTGCTGGTGATGAAGATATCCTTTGTAGTTCGCGGGATGTATTCAGGTGGATCGTTGATATTTTTCTTGCATGCATTTGGTGGGTAATCTTGTAGACATATTACGCAGCCTACTTTTGTTGTTACACAATAGTCTTTTGTGTGCCCAAATCGCTGGTCGATATGGCATTGCGGGATGTTCGTTGCATTCTTTCGAATTTATACCGTAACGATATAGTGGAACTGGATTTAGTTGAAAAATGTATTTTATCTACGACCACTACTAAAAGTAGGCCTTTTACTGCTAGCTTGTTTCACTAAAAGTTACGTTTTATAGTTTACCGTGGTTAAAGAAATCAGCTGTTTACTTTTAGCTCTAGTGCTAAAGTGAAGTGAGGTTATAAAACTACAATTTTAAACTGGAAGTGAAGTTGTAAAGTTATTCTAGTTGCTTCTTGCGTTATAGGTAAAGTGATTTTGAAATAATTAAAGCGCTACGTAATGAATACACTCAGATGTGGACTATTAATAATTACATTTCGTAACTGACCTTAACAGCACTGGCTTTGCAAACATTCGCCCGCGCATGGTCTACTATTTATTATGACATAAATTAGAAGTGTCGTAGATGCAAAAATTTGTTAAATCGATATTTATAGATTAATAACGGTAAAATTAAGGTCGTAGATAAAATATTGTATGCAACGAGTGCTAAAAGTCGTTTATGCACTCGACATGTTATGAAACTCAGCCTTCGGCTTCGTTTCATAATTTTCATGTCTCGTGCATAAACGTCGACTTTTAGCACTTGCTGCATAAACAGCTATTTTGATTTCTAGATGTGATAATTAAAGCACATATGGAAACTGGATGTTTATTTTTATTAATTAAGCGAGTTACACTCAGAACAGGCTGTGGTTTGTTCAGAATTTTATTGTTGATATCACTTTCGCTTAATGATATTAGTTTTTTTCTTGAGGACCACTGAAAGTATTATCGTTGGGGTTTTGGACTGAGTTATTCATGTAGTATGTTGTAAGACTGAGATAATCATTATGAAATGTAAGGTAAATTTTGAGGTATTTATTTACTATTGTAGCTGATTGTAAACTCTGTATATTCAGTAGTCTGCTTGATATCATCAATTATTTCTTATGATTGTTAACATTATATACGAATACTGGAGGAACTTTATTTTGTTGGCATGTTATTGTTTGGTAGGCTTAAGAATGTCTCATTATTTGCTTCCTTTTGATGAATAAGGGGCAATACCGGTGTTTTACATAATTTATCTTGGCGTACCTAACCTCGAAAGGACATTTAGTCTTAACTGATTTTAAATGTTTATATTAGATGTTACATGTACACTACCACTGTTTAAATATTTATGTATGTAACTAAGGCGCTGCCAATAGTCGGGTTAAAGTTCATATTTCACTGCGATAAGTCACCTCACTGCTTAACCGCTTATGTGATACTAAAAAAAAAAATAAAAGATGATTGTGAAAGTAAAATTACAAACATTTGAATGCGTTTCTGGTTTGTTGAAAGGTAAAACAGTTCTCACGGCCAACAGTAATTCGTAAACACAAAAGTTACACTATTTTTACTGTTTTAGTAAGTAATGTAGGTACTATATAGGTTATAAGCATTTATTTTATTTTTTACTAAAAATCAAACTGCTTAAATGAAAACGCGTGTACAGTATTCTGTAATATATACACGGAATTTTTCTTTTTCTATACATACGAGCTATGTATACTCTTATTAAAAACGTGTCAACACATTGTTTTGGTGCTACTTATAGATGGAATTTGGAATAGTTCTAATATAAGAATTAGTCCTTTCTGGATATTTAATCGAAAAAAAGTCTCTGCAGTTTTCTAGTACAAGCTCACAGTTCTGTAGCACAAGCTGATACTATATGTTAACATTTCAAATTTGTATCTTTACTGTACATGGTTGTATTAAAAAATTACAATTTTATCAGTAACTCAACAAATAAAAACTAATTACTATCTATTAATTTGATTACTGTTTTCACTACAGACTATTCTTTTAAAAAATTGGTAGGTTAAATCTGATATTTAGTGTATACATAGTTGGTTGCCTATAGATTGGAATAGAACAATGAATTGACATGTTTTTTATAAAAGTATACATAACCCGTATGTATACAAACAAATTCTATATAATATTAACCTATTTGATTCATTCAAATTTAATTAATTCTATTCAGCACCAAAGTATACCAAATTGTGGTATTAGTGTGTTATTGAAGTTATCTCTTTGATGGGTTCAGACAGTAAAACAGTAAGTATATGCTATTTTTTTAAAATATGATATATTAGAAGTCGTTATGTGTTATATTATTCTTAGTTGCCTCTCTTCGAGTTGTGTTGTTAAACGGTTGAAATTAAATAAATTTAAACTAGCTAAATAATGATTTCCAAAATAAAACAATAACAACTAACTTTTAAGTACCTATGGTATAATACATAAATTATCCGAAGTCACTCTGATAAACAGGAACTAAAAGGAAAAACCCTTATATACTGAGAACATAGAGCAATGGATTTGATACTGTTGCATACCTAGTATGCATGCAATGTAATTGAGATTGTAGGTCAACATATTTTCATTGACTTTGAACTTTACAGGACACTCGTGTTTACCAACTGTGAGTTACAGTTTACGGTATCGATGAACTTTGTGAGTTCAAAATATTTCAACCCCGCCATCACATTTTGGTCTTGCTAATTAACTATGAAACTAAATTGGAAGCAAAAAAACATGTTCGCTTATTAAAATTAATTGATATATTATTCATTTGTTTATGAGTAAGATTAGTAGTAACTTCTTTGTTATTTAGTATTAGATGAAGTACTTATAAATAGATGGATAATATCCTCATTTTGAAATTATCGTCTATTATTCTTGATAATTATAGATTTCCCTATTAATAGTTAACTGCAATTAGTACATGAAAATGTGGATCACGACAACACATTTCAATCAGAGATAAAATAATTCTAGAAAAGCATAAACATATTTTGAAAGTGTTTATTTTTGAATTTTTAAATTATATGACTACGAGATAGTACACACCATCGCTATCACGGATTAATAACCAAAAGAAATTACCCGACAACTTCAGAAATTTTCTTAATGAAAATTTAATTAACTTATTGCAATTAATATAATATGCAAATACCTTACTTCTAGGCAAAGCACTGTACTCCATTCAGGAGACTCAGCAGGTCAAAGTTAAATAGTAAAATATCGATAAACTGTTCCTATTTTATGAAGTTGTTTTCATAAAAATATATCCATTTCCATACAAGGTAAGTTTTGACCTGGTTTCTGTACAGATATAAAAAATCTGGTGTGATACACGCACACAACTTTCTTTTACAGTGATCTTATAATTAGCCATAATTTGATTTTTAATTTCTAAGCATTTGTCAAAAATTTTCAAAAATTGCAAATTCTACAAAAACGGTACAAAATAGAGAGTTAGTTGAAGAGACAAATTTTTTCTAGAATTTTAAGCTAAATTCAAAAATGTAATACTATACCGGGTGTATTTAAAATAGGAGTTAATAAAAAAAATAGAAAAAAAACAAAATAAACCCATTTTAAAAGTATTCAACTGGAAAATCACCTATGTCACAACAATACACATTAAAAATTTAATAAATTATAAAATCGTTAGAGCCGTTTTTGAAAAAATCGAAAAAAACTGAAAAATCATAAGAGTAAACACCTACTTCCGGTTATGCGATTTTCTTCAAAAGCGCTGTCTCATCTAGATAGTACACAAAACTTATATATGAAGTTTCAACACCATACCTCTTTTCGTTTTTGAGATATTCTGTTCACAGACACACACATAGACAGACAGACAGACAGACCAATGAAAAGCAACATGTTTTTTGGAATCAAAGGAGTCTAAAACGTGAAGATCTGTTGACAACTCAATTTCGAATTTTTGGGATGAATTCAATAGTTCCTTCATCGTAAAAGGAAGTAAAAAGTGGAAGAAAGTGGCCAGAAAACATTGTTGGGACGACAATTACATATTCACCTCGGATGGTTTTCTACACTTTCATCGTACATTACAGTTTATTAGACTTTTCCATTTCGATAAACCAATATTTCCATATATTAAATATTTTAGAAAAAGACTTAAAATCGATTGTTATGGATAAAACCAAAAATAAAATAATTACTTTGTGCGCACATAATCGCGAAAAAAAACAAATGTTTGTATACAATAAAGTTACTACAAACTCACAAATTAAGAATACTACTTAAAAACATAAAAATTCTTAATAGTAAATATTCAATGCATTATTTTAAAGCTTTCTTGAATTTTGTTAAATATTTAAATAAAAAGTTATAAATTTTTTAGTTTATCGAAGAAACAACGTCTATTAAAGTCATTATATTTGATGCAATTTAAAGGTATCTAGCATTAAAAGCAGTGATGCTTGTCATGTCAATCTAGTAGACGAGGGTGGGAAGAATATCTACAAAAACTTTTCGGAGATACCAGAGCAAAATTACAAGAAATAAATATCGGCATGAACGCAATAAAAATAATTAAGGAAGAGGTAAACTACGCAATTAAAAATACGAAGAACGGTAAAGCAGCAGGACCAGATGAGGTGAAATTATTAAGCTAATTGAACAAGAAGAACTACAACATCTGATTGATCTATACAACATGATATATACAACAGGCGAAATACCTCTAGAATGGAGAAAATCAATATTCATAGTAATACCAAAGAAACACAACGCGAAAGATTGCCCTGATTACAGGACTATAAGCCTCATGAACCACGCACTTAAAATCTTTCTTAAAATAATACATATGCGAATACACAAGAAGCTAGAGAGAGAGAGATTAGCGACACACAATTCGGATTCATAAATGGACTAGGAACTAGAGATGAGCTATTCGCAACAAATGTTTTGCTACAAAGATGCTTAGATATGAACAATGATGTATTTATATGCCTGGTTGACTACGAGAAAGCATTTGACACAATTTAACACGAAAGACTAGTCCAAATACTTAGAGACAAAGGAATTGATTAACACGACATTCGAATTATACAAAATCTATATTGGAATCAAACGGCAACTATCAAGATAGATAATGAGATAACAGAAAACATCGAGACACAGAAAGAAGTAAGACAACGATGTGTTTTATCACCTCTGCTATTTAATATATACTCGGGCATAACAATCAACGGAAAATCTATAAACAACATCAGATATGCCGACGACACGCTGATGCTAGCCGACGATATCTCAGATTTACAAAGAATGGTCGAACGGTTGCATACAATCAGTCAAGAATATGTCCTGAAAATCAATATAAAGAAAAACAGAATTCATGGTAATATCTAAAAAACCAATTCTAGCATATCCAGCACATATAACAATAAACAACACCAAAATTGAAAGAGTCAGTTCTTATAAATACCCCGGTACAATAATAAACGAAAATAATGACCAAACGCAAGAAATAAGATCACGAATAGAAATGGCCAGGGTTGCTTTTATGAAAATGAAGAACCTACTTACCAACAAAGATCTAAATTTGGAAATCCGAACCCGACTTGCGAGGTGTTACGTATT